>CM071717.1:45850581-45863512 GCA_036630335.1 Physaria fendleri
AAGTCCGGATGATCACGTCCTACTCCCACTATTGTTCTGTGTCGCTTCATGACGCACCTTACTTCAGGCCGTTCTCTCAATTGTTGAAGCTAAGGTGTGCTCTTTAAAAAAAATGTATGGAAATGCTCTCAATTTGCTCTCTCTGATAGTGTTCGTTTGTTGTAGTTTTGTGGCTTTATGACTTCTTCTCCCCTCCACCCACCATCCTCTTCCCTCCAACCATTGTCTTCTCCTCTTCAATCACCATCCTCATTCGCCGCAGCTTCTATTACGCCCACCTCCCCACAGTTTATTTGGAAATGTTCATAGAAGCATCTAGGATCATCCCTAGCTTCTCAGCTCCTACTTTTCTCTTTGATGGAACCCCTGTCGTCATAGTCCCACCGAAAATCATCATGGCTGCCTCTGAAACTTGGAAGGGACACCTTGTTTGCACTTTCTTTGGCCAAATTCCTTTTCCACAAAAGATTTTCGTAGATCTAAATCCTATTTTGGAAAAAGAGGTTCCATTACCGTTTGACAATTTTCACTGGAATCGTGTCTCATCTATGTTCCCCATGAGCCAACTCGATGTTGGGTTCAGCAAAATGGGTTTCGGTCAGTAGGCCCGGTAAATTTCGTAGTATCGGAATGGTTGTAACCTGCAAGTCTCTCAGATTCCCTCTTAACCACGAATCCTATTCTCCTCACTCTCGGCGGCATCCCACCTCAGCTTGGGTCGGAAGCCAGTCTCGAGCTTATGGCTAGTGGAGTCAGACAGGTTTTCCGGGCGAGCAATCCTATTCTTCCGTTGGTTTCTGCTTTTCAGCTCCAGAAACTAGGGATCAACTCTTCTTCGAATGCTTATTTTCATCTTCCCTCTTTTGACTAGTCCTACACTGCCCCCCCCCCCACCCCCACCGTTTTCTTCATTCTGTTTTGCAGTGGCGTCGTAGCAGTTTTAACGATCTTCATTTTAGGCTCATTGCTCTTCTTCTAGTCCAGGCATCAATTTACTCTATCTGGCGGAAAAAAAATTTCAGGATTCACATTCATCATGCAGATGCTTCGCAAACTTAGTACGTGATATCAAGATGGTGGTCATTTCAGGATTCACATTCATCATGCAGATGCTTCGCAAACTTAGTACGTGATATCAAGATGGTGGTCGCAGGATGGACTTCACACACTCACTCTTTCACCTTAGGCGCTTCCCATTCTCTCATGTTACGGTGACATTCAAGAGCAGCTTTGTAACGTCCCAACATCCTGCCTGGGCATCATCGCAAGTTACTCGAGCAGACCGACAAGATACATTCTGAAGTGTCGAGCTCTAGCCATCTTACCAGACTACTCTTTCTTGTTTCTACAACCAGAATTCTCCTTGACTCGAGTTGAGAAAACAGTTGGCTCACCTCTCAAGGCTAGTATTGCCAACTCAGAAGTTTTACATCAAAATACTTCATTAAACAATTAGGTCCCAAAACATAAGTTCACAAAGGTTATTTACAAAACCGTTCACAAGGCAAGTTCTTAAAACCCGTGGCCACATACTTAAAAATACAACAAATACAACAACTAAAACCACAGTGGAATCACAACAAAACCTACTTCTTGAATGAAAAAAGACCATGACTTCAAGCTGTTGGGTCACCCTTCCTTCCTAAATAAACCCCCTTTCATTTTCCCGCAAGATGTATGAGCTCTGGTCAACAACTTTGCTGAGTGAATGGGAAATATAACAATAAGCCAACCAGGGTACTCCGCTACGCCTATGATGAAAGCACCTCACATAACAACCAAGCATAATTTTATATGTAATCTATCTAAAACATGCCACTACCACAACAATACTAGCATGCATAAGAATGATATGCAGCTAACAACACGCACGATTACTGAAGGATGAACCCTGGTCATCCAACAGTAACCTACACTACACGATTCACGATTACTGAAGGATGAACCCTGGTCATCCAACAGTAACCTACACTATAAGATTTAATGTACTTCCCGATCCCTTGGGGACTTCTCCCTGAGGACCAACCTTCCTCCTTCTGAGGATCAACTTCCTCAACCGAGGATCAATCTTCTTCTCTCAAGGATCCACGTCCTTCTTCCCGGAATCACCATTCCCATTCAAGGATCAATATCCTTTCCATAAAACACACAAAGGATCATTTCCTTTATCCACAACACACACATCCTTTCCACATAAGGATCAATTTTCATGTACCAATCTCGCAAAACGCCGCACAATAGGTCCACACTCTACTTGACCATCTAGGAGGTGTGATGTCCGCTAAATAGCTTCGTCAGGTTTCACCTAGAATCAGTCCAGGAGTTTAACCCATTCTGATACTGCAAGTGCACAACAATGCGTTAGTAGTACAGATCGGGGTCGATCCACAAGGAATGCAAAGGTTACAAAAACGTTCAAGTCTAAGAATTCTTCCTAAAGCTAAGATTAACACGAGAGTTTGTTGTAGAGAAATAGTAACTAAGAGAAAGCGGTAAAACGATGTAAATGCAATAAACTAAAGGCGTTAGGGGCTAGGATGATTCCAGGGAATTGGCAGTAAAGATCTAACAACTATTCAGGGACTAATTAAGAACCGTCTATAACTCAGACATAAATGATAACTATGCAAACCCGATAGCCATGGCTAAATACAACTATACTAGAGAATTCATACACCTATGACAAGTGTTTTCAACATGCAAAAGCTTTAATTAACTAGCATGCATTAACTAAGAGGTATGATCTTGTTCACAGTCTCCCTAAAGGAATGGTTCGTTCTTAGAAGGAAGACTGCTCACCAAATACTGTGTTCCGGCTGATCCGACCTGTCAGGGTTCTAAGATCTAACCTAATATTGTAGACTAGGTAGCTAATCTAATCTATGCATTAAGAACATATAAGGGCAAAGACTCTAGCAGATTATGATTCCCGATTGTGTTAAATCAGATGCATACCAAAAACCCTAATGGAATCACCCAAACCCTAACTGGATAACTACTCACTCATCACAAAAGAAACACAGAAGATCATTGTAAATAAGCTGAGTATCAATTGCAAAGAAGAGAAACGAGGGTTCATAATCACAAGACACTTCGTCCCTAAAATAAAGGTCTCAAAAGCGTAGAATAAAAATAGCGTATAACAGGATGTCTGCTTCTTAACAATAGAAGTCTTTTTATAATAGAAGTAAATAAAGAGATAAAAGGAAATTAGGGAAAGAAGATTTGTCTCGCGCCAAATAAGAAAATCCTGTTACGCCGAATAATCCGACCGAATAAGGGTCTAATTCGGTCAGATCGGGTTTCTTCAGTAGAATCTTCAATACCGAATTCGGTCCCGAATAATCCGACCGAATAAGGGTCTAATTCGGTCAGATCGGGTTTCTTCAGTAGAATCTTCAATACCGAATTCGGTCGAATGCCTTGCAGATTCGACCGTCTGTGGGTGTTAAAAATCATCCGCAGGAACTTCTAATCTCTGCCTTGTCCGTGAGCTTGCATACGGGCGAATCGCTCTGTAGTCCGACAGAATCCAAAGGTAATTCGGTTGGATTCTTTCCCGGAGTTGCACGAAGCTTCCTTTCTTCGTTTTAGCTCCCATCTTGCAAAGTCTTGATCTTGGCCACGTTCTGACCTGTAAAATACTCCTATATGCACAAAAAGGATATAATATGCCTGCAAATAAGCGTTAGAATGAGCGAAATCCCAGGCATATCAAAGCTCCCATCTTGCAAAGTCTTGATCTTGGCCACGTTCTGACCTGTAAAATACTCCTATATGCACAAAAAGGATATAATATGCCTGCAAATAAGCGTTAGAATGAGCGAAATCCCAGGCATATCAATTCCCCCCAGATTTGAATCCTTGCTTGTCCTCAAGTAAGGAAAGCATTTATGTCAGAGTTGTGTTAAGTAGAGATGTCATTATACATGCAGAGTCAGAACGATCCCCTTTCGATTCCACTTATTATTCCATGTGGCTTCTCAACGCACCTTACGAGTCAGAACGATCCCCTTTCGATTCCACTTATTATTCCATGTGGCTTCTCAACGCACCTTACTTCATACCATTCCCTCATTGTTCATTCTAAGGTGAGCTCTTTAACTTGGGGGTATCGATCACTAGTCTTCAAGCATTTACTCTATCCGATTCTCTGTGGGATACCATTCCCTCATTGTTCATTCTAAGGTGAGCTCTTTAACTTGGGGGTATCGATCACTAGTCTTCAAGCATTTACTCTATCCGATTCTCTGTGGGTTCAAGACTATACAAGGTCTATCCTCTTTCTCCTGCTCAATCCCTTTCTCACTTCAGGCTACTAACCTCTTGCATTATCTTTTAAGCTCTTTCTTTGGAATTTTTAGCTACCAAGCAAAGCCAATGACTAAGAGCCCTAATAGTGGTTACTACTAGGTCCCAGTCACCTTACTCAGCCCCTTTTTCAAGGGAAGAGATCACCTTTTGGCTTTTCTCTAATTATGGACAGGTCAATTAAGCATTTGCAACTAACGGGTTTACGCTACTGCCTTATGTCTTTTCCTTACAATACCTATATCCAACCTTATCGCACTATTTCTAACCAATTCTCTACTACGAAGAGAGGGAGAGTTATTCCTTTTTCAGACTTACTTGGATAGACCTTGCAGTGGCTCCTTTTAAAGGTGATGTATCCCGTGTGTCTCAAGCCCCAAGTCAAGATGGTTAAGTCCGGTTTAGGTGAGAGAATAGTCATTTTAGGGGTTGTTGATCCACTCATGGATTTTCATGGTTTCAATTGGTAGATATTCCCTCATCTGACAGATATTCTGATCATCAGCACAAGTAACAACGGGATTTAGTCACAGGAGCAATTTAAATGCAGTCTAAGTGAAAAATGTACACATGATAAGAAAAACTAAATGCATAATTAATAATTTGAACCACTAAAAATTTTGAAATTAACGATAATAATTAAGAAAGATTTCAACTACGAATTTTTTTTTCACATTACATAAAACGTCATATTGTTTTTATATAAATATGAAAACATCTATTTATTTTTTATTTCACATTACATAAAACGTCATATTGTTTTTATATAAATATGAAAACATCTATTTATTTAATATAAGATTCAATTTTATATATTCTAAAGTAATATTACTATGAAAATCGTGCGGGTCAAATTCCTAGTAATTATTATAAATCATGTCTAGGTTAGTAGATTTTAATTTTATATATTTATATTAAGATCTCTACCAATCAATATATTTGTCGATCAATAATTGGTCATGACTTAAAACTAATGCTTACAAAGCATAATAATGCTTTTAAAAAAAGCATTTCCAATCAAGGCCTCGGTATAGTTTATTTCAGAACTGTCCTTACTTTTGAAGTCTTAACAATTTGACCCCTAACTAGTTTATGTGGTAAGATAAACGATCCAGATCCGTATTAATTATGAATTCCGCTTTAGTAAAACCGGTTTAAAGTAATACTCTCTATGTTCCTATTTATTTGATGTTTTGGAGTTTTGCACACAAATTAAGAATGTTATCATTACCATCATTTTATCTAATTTTTTTTTTAAAAAAAAAAAACTCTAATAACCAACACTAAAAGTAACGTGCTTCTATTTGTTCTTCTACTCAACAGTAGAGTAACAAAAAAAAACCAGCGTACTCAACAGTAGAGTAACAAAAAAAACCAGCGTACTTTCATTTTATTCCTCTCAATTTATTCCACTAAAAAAAAACCAGCGTACTTTCATTTTATTCCTCTCAATTTATTCCACTATATTTTCCACTTTTTTATTTCTCTCAAATTTTTATTACTCTGGTTCAATTTATTCCACCTATGAGCAACCAATCACACCCAAAAACTAGAGGAAAACTCTCTTTTTCCTCCATATTTTTGTGAGTCCCACAATTTTCAGAATAATCAAGAATAACAAAAAGAAAATAGTAACTGGTGAATAATTAGAGGAATTCAGTAGAATAACGTATTTCTCCCACTTTTGTTCCTCTAATTTGACAACCAGTCACAACCCTAAGGTTGTGATTGGAGGAAAACTAGAGGAAAACTCTCTTTTTCCAAAAACTAGAGGAAAACTCTCTTTTTCTTTCATATTTTTGTGGGTCCCATAATTTTCAGAATAATCAAGAATAAAAAAAAAAAAATAGTAACTAGTGAGTAATTAGAGGAATCCAATAGAATAACGTATTCCTCCCACTTTTGTTTCTCTAATTTGACAACCAGTCACAACCTTTGTTCTTCTACTCAACAGTAGAGTAACAAAAAAAACCAGCGTACTTTCATTTTATTCCTCTCAATTTATTCCACTAAACATGCATAAATTCAAATAACAGTTAAAACGAAAATTAGATTTTGACAAGCATTAGGCGTTGGTTTAAAAAAAAAACATCCTGGTTCAAAAGGCAAGTCGAAAAGAGCTCTTAGCAAAAATGAAAATCATACATACTAATGGCAGCAGAGATAATGAGATAGTTGAGAGCGAAATATCCTTATGTTCTCCATTTCAATTATCTTCTTCTTCACGTCTAGTCAATTATCTTCCTCTTCCCGCCTGGACTATTCACAGACAACCTCTTTAATTTGAGAAACAGTGTGGTCGTTAGGCCCTACAAAAGGAACCAATTTATAATCATGGATGATCGTGACCAGACGTATAAACAAAGTACCCAAAATTGATAAAAGTTTGGGCCTTAGTTCCTGCTATAAGGATGGTACATCTAAAAGGATTCTTCTCTTGCTCCACAAATGTGTACTTTTCTTCTCCAAGAACGTGCTCATATACAAGTCCAGCCTAACCAAGAGAATCAGGGTGAAGTCATCAATTGAGTTTACAGCTATTCAAAACCAAACGTTCCATGTTCCTCCTCTTGGTCCTTAAAGCCAAGGGCATTATCAAATGGGGCGTCCAAACCTAAGAAAAGGAAAGTGGGTATGCTATATCCATTCTGCATAAAAAGTACACCACAACAATGTCTGTCTGAGTTCTGCCATTAGATCTCATATTCTAAAGCATTTATAAGTGAGTATACATTTAAAATCTGGCTATGAAATAAGATAACATGGAAGTGATGATTAAGTTATCAAATTCGAGTCTTTCAAGCAAAACATTAAACTAAACATACAATAAAGTGGAGCTGATGATTAAGCTATCAAATCAGCGTCCTTCAAGCAAAACTTCAAACTAAACACCATGTTGAACAATAATACTATAATTAGTCTCAAGATAAATCAACAATAACAAAATACGTAAAAAAGAAAAATACCTTGAACTCGAACGATAAAAGATTAAATGTCCAAATGCAACGACGGACGAACGAACATTTCCAGGTTACCGTTGGCATGCCAAAATAACCTTCTTGGTTTTGTTACTGAACCCAATCATTTTTTGGAAAATTGGAAGAAAAAAACCATAAGTCTTACTCATATAAGGGATAATCAATGAAATTTATCAATAGTGAATACCTTTCTCAGGGACTCAATATATTTCCACAAAACTCAATATCGCAACTGCTTAATGAATACACTCAATAAACTAATGAATGAAGGACAACATCCCTCAGTTCATCCTGCAAACAAAGTTTAAATCAAACTATAGAATGTTTTCTGTCTTACCATGATATAAGAGAGAAATAAGAAAGAAAACTAACCTTACTCAACATGCGGTGGAACTCATCCCTCGCCTCCACAACTCAGCCCCTGTCATTGCTATCAACCACAAGTATAAGACCTTGAGTGATATGGAAGTAGTGCCTCCACAAGGGAAAAATCTCTTTCTAAAAGAATTCGTGTTCTTAGTGTCAAATAAAGAAGGCAAACACTCATAGACACCGGAGGGGGATGCAAAGACCAAGTGAATATAGAGATTTACTATTCAAATTAAGCTTTCATGATACATATAACCTGATAATATAGAAGATCTCTACTTGTATTATGCTATAATCGAGGCAAGACTATAAATGTATACATTGTCTTGACCCCCTACATTCCAAACAATGAAGCTGATGTCCTTATATTCAACACTCAGTCTCCACATTGAATCCTGCAAACAAAAGCTAAAGACATCTAACGACTAATTGAATCCTGCAAACAAAAGCTAAAGACATCTAACGACTAAAGCCAAAACCATCAAAGCATCAACCTTTGCTAAACAAAAAATCCAAAAGGAGATGATCTCAAACTTGAATAACTGTCTTTGAACCAATAAGATCTTCTATTTGTTTATAGTCATTTAAAAGCAGCACTTTAACAGTGAAGGTTCCCACCGTTTCCCTCTCATCGGCATCCGAATCGCACTTCAGAGGGACGCTTCGTCGTCGATTTTTTTTTTTTTTTTCAAAACGAAAAGGATTCTGCGTCAATATTAAAGAGTTCCCCATAAAACAATTATTTTGAGTTCAGATCAAAGCAACACACATAACACAATCGTTGAGCCTATAGACCAGTGACCTAGAAGATGACAATTTAATGATGTGTTTCAATAAATTCAGAAGCACAGATTTATCAATCATGAGTGATCTAATTAAACACTCAACACCAGTAGGATATAATAGCAGTTCAAAACAAAATCACATAAACCCTGGGAAACCTCTATATTGAACATGATATTAAAACAAAATCATATACAAAAAACATTGAAACATATACAAATAACATGATATTAAAACAAAATCATATACAAAAAACATTGAAACATATACAAATTGGCATCAGAAATATCAAATAAAAGAGAACAAAACATGGATGTTTGAAAACACAAAAAAATGAGAGAGAGGTCACACTGACCTTATCCAGTATATTATTTCGCAGTGTAGAAGCTTCTCGATCATATTCCTCTAATTTTCTCTACAGAACAGAACCTGAAACTAATCGTTCCATCCCAGTAATTTGGTTAAACTCAATAGAATTCAGAAGAAGCTGAGACTTGAAAAATAATTGTATAAATTCCAACTTTGGTTTATCTTTTTCATATAGTTTAATTGCGATTCTGATTGTTTTGCAGGCGTATTAAATTAAACATTTAAATTACCGTCTCCATTATGCTCAAAATCTTCAATCGGATTCCTAGAGGAGATGGATAGTAATCGGACCTGATCGGGATGCAGGCGGGAGACTCGCTAAGGCCGGATGAAACCACCGATTTGTGGATCTCACAAATGCATCACTTCCCGCATCCTAAAGCCACAAGAGGATTGGCATATGGCAAAAGAGAAGCTATGAAGATACTAACAGGTAACGAAACGGATGAAGACACTAAATTTGTACATCGAAGGGTTTTAGGGAAAAAAATAAATAAAAAGTAAAAAAATCTTTTGTCGACGTGGCATACCTTAGAATGGAGAGTGAACTGTGCTATTATAGTAATAGATTATACTCAAGCTAACATTAAATAATTCTACAAAATCAATTATCATAGAACAAGAAAAAAAAAAAAAAACAAAAAAAAAAACAAAAAAAAAAAAAAAAAACAAAAAAAAAAACAAATAAATCAAATAAAACAGAACGGAGAGAGTATTTATTAATTTTGTTTTGGTTCGTTTCGTATTTCATATTCTTATCGTTATGGCCTCCGTTGCTTTTCTCCAGATGAGCTGCCGGAGCTCAGGAGAAAAACTGAAAGAAATTCGTATTTGTACGAATCGCACCTGCCGGAGGCAAGGCTCTTTCCAGATTCTCGAGACGTTAACAGCTCTCGCACCTCCCGAACTCCGAGTCACTCCCTCCTCTTGCCTCGGCCGATGCGGATCCGGTCCCAACCTCGTGGCTCTCCCTGAAGGTCTCCTTCTCCGTCACTGCGCCACACCTTCTAGAGCTGCTGAAATTTTGTTTAGCCTTTGCGGCGACGGTCGTGAATCTTCTTCTTCCTCCGCCGTCACAGACGCTCTCACCGCTTTAGCGCTCACCAACAATGCTCTCTCTCAAATCAATGCGGGTAATTTCTCCGAAGCCGAAACACTTCTTAGTCAGGTCTGTAGACTTACATGGGTAATTTCTCCGAAGCCGAAACACTTCTTAGTCAGGTCTGTAGACTTACATATTTGTCGCATTTTTCTCTCATTTTTTTTCTTTCTTGTGGAGCTTTATGACCATGGATGTGCATGGTTGCAGGCTTTAGAGCTGAAACCCTACGGTGGCTTGCATAGAATCTTCAAACACAGGTAGACTGAAGTACAGAATTGATCTCGTGGTTGGTGTTTCTTTATAATTTGTATGATGTAGCTAGATTGTTGGAATCTGCTGATTGCAGATCAGTAGCAAAATTAGGAATGCTTGATTACTCTGGGGCTCTTGAAGATATAAGCCGTGCTCTAGCATTAGCTCCAAATTATCCTGACGTATATACTCTGAAATCATACTCTTTTGATTATGCAGAGTTCGTTTTGGAAAGCTTATGTTAATCCTACTTTTATGACTTTATCTATCAGGCCTACATCTGCCAAGGTGATGTCTACGTAGCTAAAGGTCAATATGAACTCGCCCAGAAATCATACTTAAAATGTCTAGAGATCGATCCTCCTCTTCGCAGATCAAAAACATTCAAGGTTTGCTTTTTCTCAAGCTATATATAGCACAAAAGCATAGAGGTACCTCCCAGTGAAGATAGGCTTCAATGTCTCTTGGATGAATGATTTTCTTATAATCTCATTAATTTGATTCCAAAATCTCCCTCTTGAGACAAATTACAAAAAATGTTGGTGTTTTAACCTTCCTTGCAGGCTCGGATTGCAAATCTTCAAAATAAAGTTGTTGAAGTAGATGTCATATAGAAGTATCTTGACAGTCAGAGCTGTATTGGATGTATGTATACTGGAAAATGTTTGCAGTAAATGTTTTTTTCTTTGGACAGAACAGAAGATTGGGTGTTCCAGAGTGGAAAGGTCTGTGTATAGGTTATTAGTGTATTGAGAGGTACATTGCGCTGTATGTATATTATTTAGATGATATTATCCAAGTTCATGACATTATTTTGGTATTAGGACGATGCAAACAACAAGCTGCATATCTTTGATAATCATTACGGTACTCAAGGAGCTACATTAATGTTTAGCTTCTGGCCATTTTCACAGTGATCACCCACACCGCAGATGAACCATAGCTCTCCAATTTCTGATATGTTTACTGAGTCGTTTCCTTTGGTGAAGAGAGATGTGTAGTTGTCTGTTCCACAATCTGTGTATGCTGTGGAGTTAACTTGCATAACATTATGCTGGTCGCTTTTGTAGTTAAATACTGATGAAGAAGAGAGACAGATTTAGCAAGGTGAATACTGGAAACAAATTATTATATTTGCTTACCATTGTTGCTGAACAAAAGATTGCTGAAGCTAAGAAGTAGAAACAACAGAAATCATGTTTTTGTGTTTGGTGAGATGGTATATATGGGATTACAACATTGATTCTGCTGTATATAGGTATCTTTGTACAGGAGTTAAAAAATTTACCTAAAACATCTCCGACATGAAACTCTCTTCCCTGTGTCCAGTTAGTATAGTTTATAAAGAGTGCCCAGCCACTGCTGTCACCAACTATATGCTCTGTGCCTTCTGATTTTAGCACAAGAGAAGATGAAGAGAAAATGGCATAAACTATGATCAAGCTAGAGAATCGGTTTCCCTTATGAAGCATTGTTATCTCTTAATCTCTTGTGTTCTCATTTTTTTTTCCAGGGATACAGTATGTTTATAAAGCAGTAAGCATTTGTGAGTGGGAAGGTCATGACATTGTTGTGTAGAACAGATAAGTGAGTCATGAAAACCATACATATGTGGATCAAGGAGCCACAGATTTTTTGTGGCCTACAACAGAACGTGCATTGGGGTGGGGTGATGCACTGAAAAGCATTAAACCAAATGAAGTGAAGAACAGAGTCGTGTATCCATTGTAAATAGTTTACTAATGCACCACAGGATTAAACTAATTAGGCAAGTCGAAAGTGCAATATTATGGAGCAGCAGTTGAAGGGCCAAGGCTGCATTTTGCAAAAAGGTTAATGGTGTTTAGTTTCTTCGACCACTTGAATCCAGTCTTCTTTGAGGTTTTGTTCTCCTCCTTCTTTTTCTTCTTGGTCGTATGGTTATTCAGGCTAAAGCAGCCGGATGAGATCTTATCATAGACGGGCTCAGAGTTCCTTGATGCCTGAAGCAAGTAAAATGCGGTTCTGGAGAATGCAAACTTTGTGAAAATGATCACCTCTCATCTTAAGCACACACCTAGCGAGCCCAACAGCTTTGTTCTTCATAAACAAAGCCTCGGTAGCTAGATCCCGATTATCTTCCAAGAGAGAGGTGAGTTTGTAGCCAAGATTAGCGTTTTCCTCCACAACAACTTCCTTCTCCAGCTCCAGCAACATGACATACTTCTTCAGCAGCTCTATAGTCTTGGAAGCTTCACGAAACTGTTGCTCTTTGTGAAGTAACTCTTGTAGCGGAATCTCTTTGTCCAAGCTTGCGGTCACAAGTTGGGATACAAGCTCATCCATTTTCTCTGAAACTGCAGCAGAATCTTGCATCTTTTGAAAAGATAAGGTGCTCTCAACTTCGGAACTGATCTCACTACTGGAATCAATGTCTGATATGGAGTCTTCATCTTGAAGAAGCTGTGTTGTGGGTTTAAGTCGGGTCTGCTGAGAGCGAGAAGAACGACCCAAGAGAGTGAGGTAGCCGGTCTTGACAAAGTGAGAGAAGGAGACTCTGGTAAAACCATTCAGTTCGTAGAGCGAATGTATCATCTCCTTGGCTTTCTTCAAAAACAGAAACACGAAGAATTTGCATCCGAGCTTCAAGGTCTGTGTCCCAACATCATTTACAGACAAGAAGTGATAAGAGAGAGGAAGAGAAAGAAAGAAGAGAGAGAAAGAAGGGATCCACTGTTTCTGTAGCATGCTTTGTTTTGAAAATCCAAAAAAAAAAAAAAAAAAAAAA
>CM071717.1:45869406-45879466 GCA_036630335.1 Physaria fendleri
TAAAATCGACGGTCGGATCAACGTGAGGTGCCACATGTCGCGATCTCTCTAATTATCGCGTTTGACAAGTGACACATTCACATCGATCCAACCCAACTTTATATAATAAGATAAGATTAGGAAATTAACATAATTAAGAAAGTTTATAATAAAATCTGTAGTTTACATTTATAAAAATATATCTATTTGTAATATAATCAAATTAGGAAATTAACATAATTAAGAAAATTTAAAATCAACGGTCGGATTAACGTGAGGTGTCACGTATCGCGATCTCTCTAATTATCACGTTTGACACGTGGCACGCTCAAATCGCTCCAACCTTACTTTATAATAAGATATTAATTAAATGTGTTAGGGTCATCATTTTATTAACCTAAACTAAAATGGTCAATTTGTAATTAAGTAAAGGTTAAGGACAAAATGTTATGAAATTATTTATGTGCGGATAAGTTTAACAATTTATAATTTGATGATGTGCCGAATTAGAAATTATATATAATAAGAGTTATGGTTCTCAAGGCAACCCTAACGGCAAAGACAGAACTCTCTCCATCCCATCAACAAAACCTAAAGGTATCAGGCATCTAGTGTTTGCTTGGAAGATTCATTATTTCCGAAACCCTTTCTTCCACTATGGATTAATCAGGTACGCTTCCCTTTATGCTATCATTCAGAGACTGACATGGATCTAAGGGTTTATAGAGATATAAACAAATTACAACAAGTAGTATCAGAGCAATTATGTCTAGTTTCTGTTTGATAATCAGGTTCAATTCTCCCTCAAAAAAAAATAATAATCAGGTTCAATTCTTTTATAGAGTATTCTAGAATCTGTGGATTGATTAGATCTATTGTTAAATTATCAGATTGGATCTATTTTATATGTTCGTGCGATTTTGGTGCACAGTCCACAAATCTATACGATTTTGGTCCGTGCAATTTTCGTACGATTTAAATCTATGAGATTTCTGTACATTGTGCGATCTCTTTACACAGTTCGTTTGATTTCTGTGTCATTATTCGCTTCAGAAATCGTGCGATTTCTGTGCAATTTCAGTATGTAAAAATTTTAATCGATTTAAGTGTGTGCAGATTTCGGGCAATGTTGTACGAATTGGGTTACAATTCGTGCAAATTTTGTGCGAATTTGATTCGTACAAATTTTGTGCGAATTTGATTCGTACAAAATTAGGGTTGGAGAATTGACAATTAATTTAGGCCCACTTTGATATTATTTATTGGGCTTATGTTAATATTAATATTAAGGAAAAAGTCCAATACATGTCAATTTTGGGTATCTCCAACCATTATGTTATATAATTTCTTGCATTAGTATTTTATATCATTTGGTATATAGCAAGAATTACAGTAAATCAATATATAAATTTAATTATATAGGTTCAATATTTAAGTTGGTATAACTGATGCAAGATGTCGCCAAAGTGACATTGATGAAAATATTGAATGTTGTATATATGTATATTCATGCGAATATTAAATCGACCCAAAGGTAGTTTTATATTTGACCGAATTATGTATATATCTGTGATGATAAACATGGACAATTATTAGGAATAAACATGTGGACGATAAATCGATACAAAAATAGGTTTATTGTTCATCATGCATTATTGTCAGTGTTTGATCATTACAACAAGAGTATCACTAGCAGTTAATATTACTTTCCAAAAACTTGATATTGATGTTGCACTTGATATCTTGAGATGAGTTATACAATTACTTTATAATTTATTATTGATTTGTTTCAGTTCAGAAGTGACTACTAATATTTTTTCTCTATTATGGTTATTAATATTTGTTCTCTATTATGGTATCTGTAAACTTAGGTTTCGTTCCAATACTCACTGTTCTAACTATAAGGATTGGAAAAATAAAATTAAAATTGTTTTTGGGTGTATGGATCTTGACCTTACATTAAGGATGAAAAATCTTACTTCTCCTATAGAAATCATCTCTTCTGAGTATAAAGCGGTTAATGAGAAGTGGGAACCTTCCCATCGCATTGGTTTGATGATCCCTTTTGACACCATTGCGAAAACCTTTAGAGGTCATGAAGAGATCTGATCTCAAATAGTTCCTTGTTGAGGTGGATTTGCGTTATGAAAAAAGCGATAATGCATAAATAAAGATGCTTCTGTATTGTTTTTCCACTATGAGGTGTCACAGCAATGGAAAAGTAAGGAAGTACATTCTAGAGATGTCTAATATTATTTTAAAGGCTAAAGACTCTAAAAAATGAGCTTTCTGAGGATGCACTCATATTTTTCTGTTTGAACTCTCTTCCTTCCCAATTCATTACTGTGAGATCAAATTATAGCACAACTAAGGAGAGATGGTCTCTTAATAAGGTCATTTCATATTGTGTGCATGAGGAGAAGAATAAGATGAAACAAGAAAAATCTGAAAGTGCTTATATGGTTAACACGTCTAAGGTTAAGGGCAAAAGAAGAAAAATTAAAGGTTGTTAAGGTTAAGGGCAAAAGAAGAAAAATTAAAGGTTGTTAAGAATGATGCTGCTAAAGGTCCAACTCAAAAGAAGCTTCTCGTCAATGGTACCATAAGTTTCATAAGGTAATCATCTCATTTGGTTTTTCAATGGTACCATAAGTTTCATAAGGTAATCATCTCATTTGGTTTTGAGATGAATTTGGTTGAAGATTTTGTGTATCAAAAGTTCAGTGGGAGTAAACTGATTTTTCTGGTTTTATATGTTGATAACATATCACTGACCACTAATGATACCAATATGTTGCATGAAACCAAGAACTTTCTTAAGGCTAATTTTGAGATGAAACATCTTGGTGAAGCATCTTTTGTATTTGGAATCCATATTATCCGAGATCAAAATCGAGAAATTCTTGGATTATCACAAAAGAGTTATATTGATAAAGTACTTAAGAAATTTGGCATGCTTGATTGCAAACCAGGACACACCCCTGTCGCTGAAGGAGACAGGTTTTGTCTCAATCTTGCCCTAAAGGAAATTTGAAGTTCAAGAGATGCAAAAGATTCCTTATGCGTTGGCTGTAAGAAGTCTAATGTATGCTCAAGTTTGTACGCATCTGGATATAGCATACATTGTTGGAGTTTTGGGCAGATACTTAAGTAATCCAGGTATAGACCATTAGAAAGCAACGAAAAGGGTCATGAGGTACCTGCAGAGAACAAAAGATCACATGTTCACATATCAAAGATTAGATAATTTCGAGATCATTAGGTCATCTGATTCTGATTATGCTGGATGTAAAATCTACATATGGTTATGTATTTTTGTTGGTATCCAATTAAGGATTTTGGCTTAATAATTTTGTCACAAGGCTGCGAATTCTTGAAGGAATTGAAAGACCACTTAAGATTTATTGTGAAAAAAGATCAACAGTTTGTACTCTAATAAAATAGAAGTAAAACAAAGTCAAAGTTTAATGACATTAAGTTCTTAGTCGTTAAAGTGAGGGTACATAGTGGAAGAATTTATATAGAACACATATGAACAAACTCTATGATAGTTGATCCTCTTATATAGAACACATATGAACAAACTCTATGATAGTTGATCCTCTTACAAAAGGTATTCCACCAAAGGTCTTTCATGAGTATACTGCTCAAATGGGTATTTTAGTGTTTAAGGATCATTTGGTTTAGTGTGAGTTTGTTTTCTTTGTTTGCTTGGTTTGTGTTTTGACACATTTTCTGATCAGAAATAAAGTTTCAGTTTGACACATTTTCTGATCAGAAATAAAGTTTCAGGTTTTAGAACTCTGAACAATAAAGTTGATTAATCTCGATAAAGTAGGACCAGTTGAGAATTGATATGTACTGATCACCTTTCATGTGACTTTCATGCTATGCTTTTCATAATTGATCTATGTCATTTGACTATACTGATTTTAGTGAGAATGGAAGGTATCGTTATGATAGATATAACGAAGACCGCCATTCTTCTAGGTTATTGTAGTTTATGGTCGAGATTGTTTATGCCCTAAGATATGATGATAATTTTGAGCTCATAAGGTCTATCACATTTTTCAGGAATACATATGTGATCCAGTGGGAGATTGTAAAATTTATTTGGATCATATATGTATTGATTAAATGTGCTAGGTTCATCATTTTAGTAACCTAAACTAAAATGGTCAATTTGTAATTAAGTACAGGTTAATGGCAAAATGTCATGGAATTATTTATCTGTGGATACGTTTAGCAATTTCTAATTTGATGATGGACCGAATTAGAAATTATATATAATAAGGGTTATGGTCCCCAACGCAACCCTAATGACAAAGATAGAACTCTCGACATCCTATCAACAGAGACCTAAAGGCATATAGGGTTTGCTTGGAAGATCCATTGTTCTCGAAAACTTTTCTTCCACCATGGATTTATCAGGTACGCTTCTGCTTCTGATATCATTTAGACACTGACATGGATCTAAGGGTTTATAGAGATATAAACAAATTACAAAACAACCCTACTTAAGTTTGGCTATCTAAGGAGATTCCATATCTCTATTTTTCCTGTTTTGTTTTTCTATACTTTTTGTATTGAAGATTTTTGCCTTTATCTCGATCATCTTTTGCATCTTGTAGTAGTATGACCTTTTCAGCTAAGTACTCTGTTGCTTATGTGTGGTACAATGCTTTGATGCCGATCAAAATTTTGAGACCTAATTATCGGTAATTTGATGTATATCAAAGTGCAACTAAATTACCATTTCAGCTGGATTTTGTAGAAATGTTAAACCCTATATGTCAGTAGATTTGATTGTTGAGAGGACATTAAACGGTTAGTTCCATTCATCGAGACGGGCATCATTCCATGAGACTGGTTCCACAGAAAGTCCTATATATTTTCCATATCCAACCGATCGATCTCAGATCAACCACAATAAACGTTTATAAATAAAATTTGAACTTAAGGAGACAAAAAGAGACGTATACTAATACCTGAGTACTAGGTGATCCCGGAGAACATAAAAAACTCCATATTTCGTCTTTAGAACTCATGTTTACCGATCTTTCAAATTACCAGAATAAAATACATATCCCAAAGGTGGATAAATAAATAAATCTTCTTAGATTTGAATAGAAAACAATTGATCTTTTTAGATATTCCAACTGTAAAATATATTCTAAGTTTTGGAAATAAATCATTAAATAGTAAATTTGGATTTTTTTTTATATCAGTAACTATATTTAGTAAAAAGGGCTTATATCTCAAATGCATGACTCCATTAAGTTAAATGCATTAAATAATTTTTTCCCTAATACAGTTATTGATAAAAAAAACAAAATTTAAAAAATCCAAAATTAATAATTCATGATTTGTTTCCATAGCTTCCTTTAAAATTAGAAAATCTGACATTGGGACTTATTGATTAAAGATTTTAATTTTNTTTACCAAATTTCTTTAAGAGGTTTGTCTATTTCACCTCTTTTCTTATTTTTGAGAGGAAACTAATAATGTCCATTAAATAGTAAAATTTTTTAAAATTATTTAATTTGAAGATAATCACATATAAATCAAAAGAAACAATATCAAAATTGGAAAAGTGAAGATAAGCATAATAAAAAAATATTATACATAAAAGTAATCATGACAAAAAATTGAAGATTTAAACCATATTGTATATTTTTGGTATATATATATATCTATATATATAAAGTTAACCTGTTCTCTTCATTAAGGCTATCACGTGTCCCCTAATTTTTCTGTTTCATCCTCTTAAAATATGAAAAGTCCCCATTTTCTTCTAATTTTCTGACTTTTTTTTGGTATATATATATATCTATATATATAAAGTTAACCTGTTCTCTTCATTAAGGCTATCACGTGTCCCCTAATTTTTCTGTTTCATCCTCTTAAAATATGAAAAGTCCCCATTTTCTTCTAATTTTCTGACTTTACGAATCGCCTTTCATTTCACCCAGGTTGGTCTGACGAGTTTGATGTTCTTTCACCGTTGATTCCTTTCCCAATTGCCAAGATTTCCACGCAGGTTCCTCTAAAGATTTTGATGTTTTTTGTCTTAGATTGTAATTTTTTTTTATGTGCATATTTGTCTTGGATTATTAGCAGATATGCGTGAGAGAAAACCTAAGTTGCAGAGATGGATTGAAAACTGTTGGTGTAGATTTTGGTGTATTACATGAGATTTTGTGTGTCTTGCACAACAATGTCTACACTTTCTTATGGTGTAGATTCTAATTGGGCTTCAGTTCATAAACTGTTTCTACTCAAGTTCTGTGTGCTAAAACTTGCTTGACTTTTGATCTACAAGGGAAGAATTCCGGGACCCCACGAACAAATCTGTAGCTGCTGTAAGTTTTGATCTTCATGATTTCTCAAAAAAATCTGTTGTGATGTGTTTATACTTAAGCATTTATCTTATTTCAATGGATGATAATAGGTTGGTAAAGGTGGAGGTGAGAAGTGGAAATCCTTATCAGACTCTGTACGTTTTCTTAGCTAATTGTATATTCATATTAAATGTTACAGACTTAATATGTATGGATTTTTTAACCTGTGGGTCTTGCAAAAATGTAGGAGAAAGCTCCTTATGTAGCTAAAGCTGACAAGCGCAAGGTTGAATATGAGAAGACCATGAAAGCTTACAACAAGAAACATGTAATTAGTATACTGCATAATTACATTGATGAAACTGAGTTAAGTTTATACTAATCACCACATGATTAGAGGATGATTTACATTTTACTAATCACATGGTTGAAGTATGAGTACTAATTAGATTAATGGTAGTGCTTGACTCAGAACATCTGTGTGATTGTGTGTTCAGGAGGAAGGCACAAAGGAAGAAGAAGAATCTGACAAGTCGGTTTCAGAGATCAACGATGAAGATGATGCCGAAAATGAGAGTGAAGAGGAGGAGGAGAAGGTGGTGGCGTGAAGGAGAAGTGACTAGCGCGGAGGTGATGGCGATCGCGGTGGTTGCTGGTGGTGGTGGAGATGGTGCGACGGTGGTGATGAGGGGCGGAGTGAAGAGGAGCTCGTGATGGTGTCGGATTCGAAGAAGGAAAGAAGAATCCGAGCTTGCATGTGACAGATCTTGACCCTAAAGTAAAGGTGAGTGGGATTTTAGATTAGAAGCAAGATCATGGTGGATCTTTTTTAGATTTGGAGCTCGGGTGGTAAAACGAGATTAGTGGTTTGATTATAGCTTATTGGCTTAGCTAAATTATGTTGTTGTGGGTTAATTTTGATAGATCCAAGTTTATATGCTAGTTCCGATGGTATTAAGATTTGCGTATAAAGTGCTTAGAACCCTAGTTGTTGGTGAGTTGGTTGATTGATAGAAGTGTATGCATTGTTAATAAGCTTGTTGTATGCTTGATTGATTGATGTTCTTGAGGTCTAATGTTTTAGACTCAAGGTTATTCTGTTGATCGATGTTCTTTTGGGATTAAGTTTTTTTGGGTATGATATACCTTTTGGATTTGAATGTTTTTGTTGTAAACTCTTGAGAAGTTTTAATGTAAGTATTTTTCTGAAATTATCCTCAGTCTGGAATGATATTAGCTTAATCGCGGTGGGCGTACCAACTACTTGTATGAATCTAGACAAAGGAGTTAAGAGTATTAGCTTAATCGCGGTGGGCGTACCAACTACTTGTATGAATCTAGACAAAGGAGTTAAGAGTAAGAACAATTAGAAGAGCAGCCATGTGTTGTTTTTAAATGTAACGCTTCAGTCCAGGTAGGATGACAGGGCGTTACAATTCTGAAACAGAAAAAAATCTCATGTTAGTTCAAAAACCCTAGCTAGGAGTAATTGTCAAAGAAGATACGATTGTAAGGGCAACTCCAACGGCGTATGTGATACGGTTTCTTAAAAAAAAATTAATATTAAAAAACTGAAAAGAAGGAAAGAGAAACGAGATTCGGTTCTGAATTGGGAAATTTCAGAACTTTTAGAGAGCTCAGTTCTACAAGTGTCCTTTTATTACTAGTCTAAGAATTTTAGTAAATATTTGATTTAGTTAAATAGTTAAATTTTGATATCTATATATATAAAGTTAACTGGTTCTCTTCTCTGAGGGTGTCCACGTGTCCCCTAATTTTTCAGTTTCATCACCTTAAAATATGAAAAAGTCTCGATTTTCTTCTAATTTTCTGACTTTACGAATCGCCTTTCTATCAGTTTTCTCTTCTTCTTCATTCATTTAGGTTAAGGTCTTAAATTGGGTTGATGGGGTTCAAGTTCACCCAGGTTGGTCTGACGAGTTTGATGTTCTTTCACCGTTGATTCCTTTCCCAATTGCCAAGATTCCCACGTAGGTTTGTCTGAATATTTTGATGTTCTACCCAGGTTGGTCTGACGAGTTTGATGTTCTTTCACCGTTGATTCCTTTCCCAATTGCCAAGATTCCCACGTAGGTTTGTCTGAATATTTTGATGTTCTGTCTTCGATTGTAATGTTTTGTTGTGCGTATTTGCCTTGGATTGTTAGTAGATATGCGTGAGAGAAAACCTAAGTTGCAGAGATGGATTGAAAACTGTTGGTGTAGAGGTGTACATATCGTCATATCATCATTTTACTTCTTTGAAACGTGAAGGGTATTGAGACTGCAATACCTGAATTTGAATCATCTGTTGCAAATTTAGTCCAGGTATTTTGACTGCTTGAACTTGGATATACTTGGAATCACAGACCGTATGCTAAATATAATGTTCATGGACCTAGCTTACAATCATGCTCTTTCTTTGTTCAGTTTTGATGAATCATGGAAATCAATTATATGCTTGAAGATTCAACATTACTGACTTTTTCATTTGTAAGTAACCTCAAATCTCCTTCTTTTTCATTGGTCTGAATTGAAATGGATTTGGCTAGAGAAGCATATAAGCTTCAAGTGTGTTTATTTGAACTTGAATGATTCACCAACATATGGTTCCTCTTTCATTGTTTGCAGTTGACTTCACCCTCAAAGAACTTAAGAAAATACAAACAAAACAACAGCATAGCTTTCGAGACCCACAATATGATGGTTAGCTCAACTTTCTTTCCTTCATTTTGGCTGTTGGTAGATTTCAAGTAAGTGCATAATACAAAACCATGCTCATATCTTATTTATATTTGAGGTATGTATCCTATCAATACATTTGAGGAGTTCCTTAAAAACCATGCTCATATCTTATTTATATTTGAGGTATGTATCCTATCAATACATTTGAGGAGTTCCTTACCATTGCTGGAGATGAGCCTAGAGTTGTTGGCAAATATCCAGAGCTTAAGAATCCAGTTATCATCAACCAGTTTGTAAGTCACAATCCTAAAAACTTGACTTCTACTTTGTCCACGAAGAGACATTAACTTTGCTTTGTGTCACTATCATATATTTTAGTAATTGATAATTTTGGCAGATTATTTTCATCGATTTAATCCTTCACAGATCAAAGGTGTATAGTCACATCCTCTTCAATGCAATTAATCCATAATCTGTCAATACTATTGGTTTTGATACAAAGCCTTTGAGTTTCTTGTCCGATTCAAGACGAAACTTTCAAAGATTCTTCAAGCCATCAATACCGCCATCTTTCTCAATTTCCTGGTAAGCCAAAGATACATCTTTTCCTTTGTTTTATCGAAAGTTTATCACTTTCTTAATCTGAGAGTTTTGTTTCTCTTTAGACGAAAGTTTATCACTTTCTTAATCTGAGAGTTTTGTTTCTCTTTAGATCTTTACCATAGCCGTCGTTTCCGAGCTTCTAAGAAAGAAAAAAAAAAACTCCATTTTTGCGCTTTCAATAATCTGCTCCTAGAGGTAAACTTCTACACCTTTTGCTTCATGTGCTCAATCCAAAAAAAACAAGAACTCAACCTTTTTTTTTTTTGCAGAGAATGCTCACCACTTCAGACTTCAACTACGAAACAAACAATTATTGAAACTTCAATCTTTTATCACGTCTTTGATTTTTAAACAAAAATCTGACCATAAAGCTTGACCTTTTGCAGATCACCAACCAGAAGCTTTATTAATTCAAAACAATTAGCCACTTCACTTTTCCTCACATTAACACGT
>CM071717.1:45900303-45914580 GCA_036630335.1 Physaria fendleri
TAGAAACCTTATATCATATGGCATGTTGGAAAAAGCAAGTTGCCAATACTCAGGAAAAGATTTCACAGTCAAATTCTACAAAGGAAAGAGGAAGGTTATTTCTGGAAATTACAAAAATGGTTTGTACTATCTCCAAGGAAGTAAAACAAGAAGTTAAAGGGGAGCAGCAAGTTCTCTTGGCAGAGAAGGAATCTGAGCAGAACAGAGTAGTCAAAGAAAACTCAAGTGAGGAAAAGAAGGAACCTAGACAGCTAAAGAAGGCAAAGGGAAAAGAGTTTCTTTCAATCCAGTTCTGGAGATGCCTGGTTTGGTTGAGAGTTCAAGCACAAGGAAGAAGGGTCAAGGTGAAGAGCTTGTTAAAGCTGAAAAGAAAGAAGTAGCTGATTTGGAGGAGTCACTATCCTATAAGGAAGAAAAGGATAGTAACTTGATAAGAACTTCACTCCCCTTATGAGGGGAACTTGATAAGAACTTCACTCCCCTTATGAAGGGAAATCATAAGCAAATAATTATAAGGAATTGGGTTCTAATTCCAAGTATACTTCAAAGCATGGGAAAATTTCTAAAAGAGGAGTTATGTTCAGTCACTGGAATGAAGTGTTAGAGGATACTTAGCTTTTCTTCGAGGAGGAGTCTCTCAAGCTTTGGAGTATGGACTAACAAAGACCTGTAGTAAAGGTTTTTCCGTGAGACATTGGTTATGTGTCTCTAAGTATTAAGTAGTTGACAAGGGAAGTCAAAGGAAGTCTCACCTGAGGAGAAGGTTTCAGGGTCTCTGCTTACCGGCGTGGTAATCTTCTGGTTCTTTGGTGTTTAGAACCTGAAAAGTTAAAGTCTCAAGTTCAGTTTTAAGAAGCTCTCAAGGTCTACTCAGAAGGTCTCTTTCAATCTCACTCTCAAATCTCTAATAAAGGAAAATCACAAAGAAAGGTGGTTTTGGTTACCTGTTTGGAGAAGCGTTTCAGTTGTGTTGCCTATCAAGTTCGTCAAGCTCTCAGGGAAGTAGCTTCTTTTCTATTTAAGTTCAGTATTTTCTTTACCTCGGGCATGCAAAGTATAAAAAGGGAGGTCAAGTTTCTACAGAAAATGAAGAAGAAATGTATTTCAGATCAGATTGTCAAAAGTTCTTACCGGTATTGACATCTATTCGAGGAGGAGCTATGAAGTCGGAAGTCATTTTTCACCAAAAGGAGCTGAGAAGCTCAAAGGCTAAAGAAACAGGTTGAAATCTGGAGAAGATGGTGTTATCCGATGTTGTTCGCAAGTAGGTTTCAGATTCAAAGGAGATATCTCTTCAATCATGGAAGATCTCTCAAGAAAGGAACATAAGGAGAGTAGAATGCGGCATGAAGACAAGTCTGAAGTTCAAAACCCTAAAGTTGCGGAGTTGTCGTTTTGGTTCTCGTCAAAGTCAAAGGAGGAGATTGTGGTTCAATGTTGACTCTTGACAATATCAATCCGCACCGTTTAGTTTAAGTCATGTTAATGAGCCTAATTGTTTTAAGCCCAAATCTCTATATTATAAAGAGACGGGTTCGTTTTGAGAGGAGAGGGGTATCTTGTAACTCTCTAAGTGTCGAGAGGAAGGATAAACAGAGACTGAGTTCACCACCACGCCAGAGGTGTGTTCCGGTGGTTGAGAAAGCACCTTGGGAAGTTCCGTCTTCCCCCTAGACGTAGCTGCGTTGCAGTGAACTGGGTCACCAATCCCTGTGTCTCTTTGTCCCGTAATCTCTCTTTGTCCCGTAATCTCTCTTTCTTCTCCTGCAAGATTCACATCAAGATTTAAGTGGTCTAGGGTTTGAAGTTTACACATCTAACCATCATTTCAATTTTTTTTTCTCAAACTAAAATTCATTAATCTGGATAATTCAACCGTTTGAATCCAAAGATAGAGCAAACAAGAATGAGATCGAATTGTCTAAAAAAGTCATCTAAAACCAATGCAAGAATGCAAGAATGGAGCATGTAAAACCCAAGATCAATTCAGGCCCATGAACACTAAACTCTGCGTTTACGACACTGCTTCGACAAACACTCGACATCACACTCCTCTCATGCATCCGTACGTGATCATGCGCATCCTCATTAATGCAGAGAATATTTTTTGTTTGTGACGTGTCGAGTGTCTAGATCATTTTTATTGTACTATATATATAACGTTGTAACATCTCTCTCATATCAAGCAAGTGAAAACCACAAATCGTTTTCCCTTTAACTCTTTTATTCTCAGAGCAGACCATTATTTCAGTCTCAAATGATAAACTATTATTATCTACAATATTAAAAATACAACAATATTTTTTCTTGCAACTCAATACAATAATATTTTAAATATTCAAATTTACTTCAAATTAATAAAAATTTATTAATGATAATTGCTGTAACCATGAAAATAACTTGTAAATATACTTCACTGATATATAGAAAATGTACCTGTAAATGGCTTTGAACTTCAGCATATGTTACTTCATCAACCTTCATTAACTCCATGATTTTTTTTGGTGTAGCTACTGCAAAATTCATTCAACCAAAATTAATATTCTAACTAAAATCTCACAACCTTAAAATAACAATAATAAGTGGAAAATGATAGAGATTTAAAACTTATCATGTGGTTTACCTAAACGTTCAATAGCATCCATGAAAAGTTTGTGAAATCGCAATGTCCAACACAGTCTCTCTTTACTCGATCCCCACCTCTCTCTTCATCATTTCCTAGATAGAGATGACACAGTCTTTACGCATATTGTCATCTGGTTATCCAAAATATATTTAGTTTCCATTTTTTTTACAAAAAAATATTTCATTCTTCTAAATTAACAATTTTATCGAGATATTTAGTTTGTAATTTTTTAAATAGATTATCAATTCTTAATAATCTAAATTAGAAAATTATAATTCATCAGTTGAGATTAATAATACTTGATACGTAATAAGTTCCCGTGAGTTATCATTTTTCGAGCGCTCTATTTTATATAATAAGATATTGTCAATTTTACTTCTGTGAATTGTAATCTCCGATCGTTGAATTGAGTCTTGAATGATCTTTGATGTGCAGGAAATAAAAGACACAAGAACACGAGGAGATTTGTTTACCCAGTTCGTGATGTTACTCACTACCTCTGGGGAGAGCTTGGATCTCAATACACTCACGAGAGTCGCCGGAAAAAAACCTCCAGCATGGTCAGGATTACAAGAGAAAACGATACCGAAGATACAACACGCGATACTCTGTTTTTCGTCTCACCGAAAACTTAACAGAACGCAAAATCACGGATGAAGATGATAGACTTGATGGATCTCCTTTTATACCAGCTGGATTCAGGCCCAATAATTAGGCCTATACGGAATTAATGAGTTGATCCAATGCTATTACTTAACAGATATTTTTTTAGATATTTTAGTTTGATTTTTTATAAGTACAACACGTTTAAATTTAACAATTTTAATAGATTTTTAAATATTTTTTTAATATAATTTTGGTTCAAATGGGTTACCTGTAATTACAAATAGCTACTAAATTCGAAATGAATAAAACCGTTTTTTTTACTTTAGTTACTCATTGCTTATATCTGTTTTTTTTTTTTTTTTTTTTGGTCTAAACTTATATCTGTTTTTAATAATCATATCAAATCTGGAAAAAATCAAGCCAAACTCGAATCAAAATAGTGAATTTCATTATTAGACGGGTCCATAGGCTTTATGAATGGCCCATATTAGGCCCATGTTCTACCTTATGAACCCTAATCATTAAGCATTAAACCCCAGAATTAAAACCCTGTTTTGCATTTCAAACTTTGCTGCGAATGAGAAGCTGCTACATTTTTTTTGGGGTCAATCTAGGGTTCTTCGTCGCTCCTTCAGATTTTGACTACGGTTTTACTACTCAGTACGTCTCATAGTGTTTCTCCTTTTGATTCCTATGTGGTCTAATTGTATTATGCGATTTTTTTTTTGGTTATCCAAAATATATTTAGTTTCCATTTTTTTTACAAAAAAATATTTCATTCTTCTAAATTAACAATTTTATCGAGATATTTAGTTTGTAATTTTTTAAATAGATTATCAATTCTTAATAATCTAAATTAGAAAATTATAATTCATCAGTTGAGATTAATAATACTTGATACGTAATAAGTTCCCGTGAGTTATCATTTTTCGAGCGCTCTATTTTATATAATAAGATATTGTCAATTTTACTTCTGTGAATTGTAATCTCCGATCGTTGAATTGAGTCTTGAATGATCTTTGATGTGCAGGAAATAAAAGACACAAGAACACGAGGAGATTTGTTTACCCAGTTCGTGATGTTACTCACTACCTCTGGGGAGAGCTTGGATCTCAATACACTCACGAGAGTCGCCGGAAAAAAACCTCCAGCATGGTCAGGATTACAAGAGAAAACGATACCGAAGATACAACACGCGATACTCTGTTTTTCGTCTCACCGAAAACTTAACAGAACGCAAAATCACGGATGAAGATGATAGACTTGATGGATCTCCTTTTATACCAGCTGGATTCAGGCCCAATAATTAGGCCTATACGGAATTAATGAGTTGATCCAATGCTATTACTTAACATTTCGTCTCACCGAAAACTTAACAGAACGCAAAATCACGGATGAAGATGATAGACTTGATGGATCTCCTTTTATACCAGCTGGATTCAGGCCCAATAATTAGGCCTATACGGAATTAATGAGTTGATCCAATGCTATTACTTAACAGATATTTTTTTAGATATTTTAGTTTGATTTTTTATAAGTACAACACGTTTAAATTTAACAATTTTAATAGATTTTTAAATATTTTTTTAATATAATTTTGGTTCAAATGGGTTACCTGTAATTACAAATAGCTACTAAATTCGAAATGAATAAAACCGTTTTTTTTACTTTAGTTACTCATTGCTTATATCTGTTTTTTTTTTTTTTTTTTTTGGTCTAAACTTATATCTGTTTTTAATAATCATATCAAATCTGGAAAAAATCAAGCCAAACTCGAATCAAAATAGTGAATTTCATTATTAGACGGGTCCATAGGCTTTATGAATGGCCCATATTAGGCCCATGTTCTACCTTATGAACCCTAATCATTAAGCATTAAACCCCAGAATTAAAACCCTGTTTTGCATTTCAAACTTTGCTGCGAATGAGAAGCTGCTACATTTTTTTTGGGGTCAATCTAGGGTTCTTCGTCGCTCCTTCAGATTTTGACTACGGTTTTACTACTCAGTACGTCTCATAGTGTTTCTCCTTTTGATTCCTATGTGGTCTAATTGTATTATGCGATTTTTTTTTTTTTTTTTTTTCCAATGGATTTTAATTTTATCTTCTGGGACAATGATGATGTTTTTCTTTAGAAACTAATAGCTCAATTTACTGTAAAAATGGTAAATGATTCCTGCTTTAGTGATTTGTCTGATTCATAGGGTTTTTCTTCAAAAAACAAATAGCTCAATTCAGTGTAAAAATGGTGGATGATTCCAGCTTTTGTGATTTGTTGTCTGATTCATGTGGTTTTTGGTGTTAGGTGAAGGAACTCTATAGTTTGATTGAGCACTTTGGCTCGCTATCTCCTGTGAATATTGCCCAAGTTGAGGAACAAATTCTGATGCCTTCGAAGAAGAAGCATTCGAGGACGCCATTACGGCCATCTAATGGAGAACCACCTGCGTCTCCTAAAACTCCGGCATCTTCCACAATGAATCGAGATACTGATTTTGTCAACAATGAAGAAGAACTTAGGCGTGGTATTGAAGAAGCGTCAGCCAAGTTTCCTTGTCTTATCAGAAAATCTGCAATCATAGGAAGAGTAGCTGATGTTGCATCAGAGTCAATTAAAGGCTTTAAGATTTGGTTATCGGAAAGTTCAATGGTCGCTGCTTCCCTCAGCCCTGGTTCCACTGTATCGGTATTGAAAATTGGAATATTTCTGCTTTGAGCTTGTATACCAAGATTTTGATCCTTTTTAAGCTTTGAAATGTTAATGATAGGTATCACTGGCTCCTCCAGAAAGTAGATATTCGAGCAGCTTCCCGCTCAGCTCAATAAAAGCTGAATATGGAGATGACAGCGAGAGTAGTATTTCTGATGAACCAGGGAACTATTTTGTGCTTGCTACTGTTTTCTCTTCTTCAAAGGTTAGATGGTTCTGATTCAATGCTAATTTTTTGTTCTGAATTGGAAGAAAGATTTCAACCTTCTTTCATTATTTTCAATTTCTATCAGGTTTTAAAGGATGCTGTTCGTGTTTCAGTGAATCTTTGCTAGTTCTGAATTGGAAGAAAGATTTCAACCTTCTTTCATTATTTTCAATTTCTATCAGGTTTTAAAGGATGCTGTTCGTGTTTCAGTGAATCTTTGCTACGGACTTGGTTGTCCTGTCTCAGGCAGGATAGTTTTTGTTTATCCTGTTACCGAACCTTCTATTAGGGATCAATTTAACAGGAATGTTGTTGGATCACACAATGGTGATATTGATCATCTTTCGCTGCTTCCCTGTAAAGAGTTGTGTTTAGAGCTGACTCCTTTCAAGAATATGTTACAAGCTAAGAATGATTTTCATACCAAGGAGAAGCTTGAAAGTTGTCACGAGCAGAACGGGAACTCAACTCCTAAGACACCGTTGCAAAAGTTTAGTTCTCCTCGCCCCAAGTCTCCAGCTTCACTAATCTTAGAGGACCCTGTTTCCAGTACCAGGCAGCCTTTTTCTGAAAGTTCAATTGATCTACGAGAGGTGTTGAGCAATGAAAGTTCGAAGAGACTTTTGCAGATTTGTGCAAGTTCGTGCCTTTACCCTAGTAGCCTTCTGTATGGGAATTTTGTTGCTGTTCCGATTCTTTCAGAAGTCTGTATATTCTGTGTCAAAAGAGCTGAAAAGAGGCCATCCGATACATCCAATAGAAATCATGCTTTTATGATTAATCAGGAAACTAAACTCTACCTCCATCATACATTGGACTTATCATCTGAAATTAGAGAGAGTGTGGGAAGTGAAATCTCAAAGTTAGGTGGTCTCTCTAAAGAATATGCAAAAATAAGGGACATAGTTGTTTCCTCGTCCACAAAGAGTTCCTTAACAAGGTATTTGCAGTTACTTTAGCAAGTTGACTTTTATTTTACAAGTGTATATATTTAAGGTGATGCTGTATTAGCCAAATCTATCATTGAACTGTAATATCAAACATGCATTGGAAAATGGAAAACGTCTTTTTATGTACTTCACCTTGGTTTTCCTTGCCACTCTTTTATCTGTTTCTTGAACTCACTGTGAAGGTTGTAAATATTGCCTAGCCAATTTATACGTTTTGTATGTTTATTATTGGCTTGATTGTTGTAGTCTTGTTGGGCGACCTATAAAGGGAGTGCTTATTCATGGACCTCCAGGCACAGGAAAAACATCTTTGGCTCAGTCATTTGCACGTGATTCTGACGTTAACTTTTTCTCTGTGAATGGTGAGATTATAAGCCAGTATTTTGGCGAAAGTGAGAAAGCACTAGAGGAGCTTTTCAGATCTGCTAGCAATGCTACCCCTGCTGTGGTTAGCGTTTTGCTCTTTCCTCTTTATGATATACCTAAGTATATGGAGATTTTTCAATATTCACATTTTACCCTAACAGTAGACGTATGTTTGTGATGTGAATAATGTTGTTTCTTGTAAAGGTCTTCATTGATAACTTAGATGCCATTGCTCCTGCACGGAAAGAAGGAGGCGAAGAATTGTCTAAGAGGATGGTAGCTGCACTACTGACTGAAATGGATGGAATAAGTAGGAGTGATGGTGTTGTAGTAATTGCTGCGACCAATAGGCTTGATAGCATTGAGCCCGCCCTTAGACGGCCAGGAAGATTTGATGATAGCATTGAGCCCGCCCTTAGACGGCCAGGAAGATTTGACAAGGAAATTGAAATTGGTGATGCTCGGACCTTGTAAAAATAGAACTTTCTCGATATCCTCCCAAATATGTTGTTCAAATATTTCCTAAATAATATAGGTGTACCATCCTCTGCTCAACGGTGTGATATACTTCGCGTCATTCTCCGTGGGATGCAGCATTCGCTTTCAGACACACAGGTTGAACAGCTTGGTATGACAACACATGGTTTTGTTGGTGCAGATTTGTCTGCACTCTGTGGTGAGGCAGCCCTTGTCTGCTTAAGGCGGCATCTTGATCAGAGAACATCCTCCAGCAATTTGTCTCTTAAAGAAGGACCTTGTACCGACTCCTCAACGTCAGATAATTCAGATTCTGAATCATCATGTATCACAGTTTCTGCCGCGACGTCAGGGGCTCAGCATTTATTTAAATCAAATCAGACCGTCTCCCCAGTAGCAGATGCTATTCAAAACAGTGCCAATTCTTGTTCTGAACAGATTCTTAGCAAAGAAGTGGAAAATAGCCCAAGTGTAGGTTGTGTAGATTTTGAAGATGCTAGGACCAAAATCAGACCTAGTGCCATGCGAGAGGTATGGACATCTATTACAAAGAGCCTTTTTTATTTAGAACTCTTCCAATGCTAAACCAGACTTTACTTTATCTCAGTCTAATTGCTGGTTGGTGTGCAATTCTCAGGTGATATTAGAGGTTCCAAAAGTTAACTGGGAAGATGTTGGTGGCCAAAATGAGGTGAAAAATCAGTTAAAAGAAGCAGTAGAATGGCCTCAAAAACATGGGGAAGCATTCAAGAAAATAGGTGCAACGCCACCAGGTGGAATACTGATGTTCGGTCCTCCTGGATGTAGCAAGACCCTTATGGCACGTGCAGTAGCTTGTGAAGCTAAGCTGAATTTCCTTGCAGTCAAAGGTCCAGAACTATACAGCAAATGGGTTGGTGAATCCGAGAAGGCTGTGAATTCGCTTTTCGAAAAGGCAAGAGCAAATGCCCCCTCCATTATCTTTTTTGATGAGATAGATAGTCTTGCCTCCACTAGAGGGAAAGAAAATGATGCAGCTTCAGTTTCAGACAGAGTTATGAGCCAACTTCTCACCGAGATTGATGGTTAGTAAGAACAACCCTTAAGCTGCAGTTTCCGTACAGTACATTAAACAGGAGTCTGATTGTTTAATTGTGAAACTCAGGATTGCATGAAAGAGTTGGTGTTACTGTCATTGCTGCTACAAACCGGCCAAAATTGAATATGTTTCTAATGTTTCAGGACGCTTTGACCGAGTGCTATATGTCGGACCACCTAATGAAACTGATCGTGAAGCAATATTCAAAATCCATTTGCGTAAAATCCCATGTAGCTCTGATGTTTGTCTTAAAGAGTTAGCTTCCATTACCGAAGGCTACACAGGAGCTGACATATCATTGATATGCAGAGAGGCAGCTATGTCCGCTCTCGAGGTATAAGCTTCTTCTTATTATTCATTACCAGTCCTACAACTAAATCATCTCACGCTCTTTTATCAATCAGGAGAGTCCTGAAATCGAGGAAATAAGCATGAGACATTTGAAAGATGCGATTAGCCAAGTTGAACCAACAGAGACTCAGTGTTACAAAGAAATGTATGAAGAATTCGAAAGATGTGTCCGTACAATTCCACAAGCAGATGAGGAGGTTACTACACAAGCAGATGAGGAGGTTACTACACAAGCAGAAAACAAAAGCCTATCTCTATGGTCACAATTGAAATCCATTGCAGTGTTTCTTTGGAACTTTTTGAAACGACGTCGCATCTTCCATGTCTTTCCCTTTTTTGCACGTTTCTTTAAATTTTTCTAGCACTCCCATATTTTCAAATAATTACATAATAGACCTAATATTTTTTGTTAAGAGATTATATTCTTTAATCAATATTAAATGAAGTCTTAATGATCATGGTATCATTAATCGTGCCAAAAAATAAATGGTCTAAGTCTATAAACTTTAAGTAGAAGTACTTAAACGTGGTCTTTAATTACTTTTGTGCTTTACTAAGCAAACTAATTAGACCCTAATAATATTTTCTTAAACGTGGTCTTTAATTACTTTTGTGCTTTACTAAGCAAACTAATTAGACCCTAATAATATTTTAAAACATCCACTAATCACTAACCTCTAAATATTTTGGTCAACCATCACTAACTTAGCTAACCTCTATATTACCCATTTCGGTAATAATTTATTACTAATAAATACCATAAAAGTTAGTATTTGACTTTTGAGCAAAAAATATTAAAAGGTGTACAGTTCTGGCATATATCAATTAAATGCACCTAAAATTAGGCATGAACTATTCTTCTTCAGTTCGTGTGTCAGTATTCTATATTTTGCAAACTCTTCAACTTCTTATAATTTAAAAAAAAAAAAATCTTACCCAACTCACTAACCTCTAAATATTTTGGTCAACCATCACTAACTTAGCTAACCTCTATATTACCCATTTCGGTAATAATTTATTACTAATAAATACCATAAAAGTTAGTATTTGACTTTTGAGCAAAAAATATTAAAAGGTGTACAGTTCTGGCATATATCAATTAAATGCACCTAAAATTAGGCATGAACTATTCTTCTTCAGTTCGTGTGTCAGTATTCTATATTTTGCAAACTCTTCAACTTCTTATAATTTAAAAAAAAAAAAATCTTACCCAACATATTTTCATATAATTTTACCAACCAATTGATTGACAAAAAAAGGTTTACCAACTAATTAACAAATATTTGTTTTAGTTATATTGGTGATTTTTTAATATAATTGGTTAATATTATATATTCTCTCCGTTCTAGAAAATTAATTTTCTATAGTTTTTATCTTGTTTTACAGAAATTGATTTTTTTTTCAGTTTTGAGTCTGCTTTTAGAAATGTAATTAAAAATATATTTTTATTAGTTATATAGATATTTATAAAAAAGATAATAATGTTAATAGAATAAAAAAAAGTATTAATTATATTTTAAAAAAAAATCAAATATTAGTGAAGGAATGACCATCTTGGTTTTTATTTATTATTTGGATTTTAGTGTCCTAATTACTGTATGATATAATTAATAGATTTTTGGTGTCATATAATTAACTTTTCATCAGCTTTAATTAATCAAATATAACCCTAATTAAATATGCAGTCTCTTTACCCATCTTATGTGCAATATTATAATTTAGTCAAATCTTATGAAGGTTCATTAAGAACTAAAACCTAAGTTTTGATATTATAATTTAGTCAAATCTTATGAAGGTTCATTAAGAACTAAAACCTAAGTTTTGTTTTTAATACATAAGAACAAATGTTTAAAAAGTCAACTGGTCAAATCTTCATTCCAAAGTCAACCCTACTTATGTATATTTAACTTGTGACAGTGTAGTACACTCCAAATACATTGTCTTGATTTACAAAACCTTGTTTTTCTTTTACAACTTGTACTAACACATTATAACCTCTTTGACACAACCTATCTCCTTACCTCTCTCTACAATGGCCATTATTGACCATGAGAACAAGAAACAAGAAGAACATTACCCAAAGGTCTTTGACCATGAGAACAAGAAACAAGAAGAACATTACCCAAAGGTCTCAAAGCCCTTGAGATTGATTCTCATACAAAAGACTAACTATGTCTTAACCTCACTATTTTTCATAGTTGGTTTCTCACTTGGTCTCATCCTTTGTGTCCAACTAAAAGCCTTCCAAGTCTCAACAACACAACAACAACCCTTATGGTCTACATTTCTCTTCAACCACACAACAACAATGGAGAACAAACAAGAGTTACTACTACAACACAACATGAGTGATCAAGAACTCTTTACTAAATTCTCCTCATTATCATCCCCACCATCATCATTATGGTTTGGGAGGAGACATAATAGTGATGAGAAGATGGTTGTGAAGGTGGCTTTTATGTTCTTGACTGGTGGTAGACTCCCATTAGCTGCTTTGTGGGAGAAGTTCTTTGAAGGACATGAAGGGTTTTATTCCATATATGTTCATACTCATCCATCATTTCAAGATTCTTACCCTGAAACTTCTGTCTTTTATTCAAGAAGAATCCCTAGCCAGGTTATAATTAACAGCTTTAATTAGTTAATTTAGTTTTTTTTTTTTTTTTTTTTTTTTTTTTTGAATGACTCCTCTTTAGTTACTTTTAGAGCTAAGAATTTTGATCCGCATCTGTGGGTTATGCGGATTTTGGTCCACCAAGGGATGGGTACAACCTTAAAAAAACCATCAAAATGCGGGATTTTTCACGGTAAAAATTTTGGTAATTTACACCGAACGGATATGAGGATAATTTTTTTATGTATTATATACTCTGTGTTCCACAAATATTAATTTTCTATAATTTAATTTGTTTTTCTCAAAATTTGATTTTCACTATTTAATTATTTTTTGGATAAATGAAATTTCACCTAAAATCATAGTTTATACCATTTTTTATTGGTGTTTAAGATAGAGAATAATATATATCTTATTAATAATTATAATAAATTATATTAAATTAATATATAATTTCGGATTTACAAATTTATTTATGTATTGATTACATGTCTATTTGTGGGCTCTACAAGTAATATGCAGATCGGATGTGAATTTAGTTTAGAATAAAAGTCTTATTTGGGACGAAATAGGTTTAGGGTTTTTTTTTAGAAAAATCCGCAAAATTTTATAGGAATGAAACAGGTCTATCCGAAATCCAACCCTAGTTTATTCTATAATTAAAATTTCACAATCCCAAAATGTCTCCACAAATCAATATCACACAATGGAGAAAAGGGTCACAATGGTTTGAAACAACTAGAGAACTCGCTCTTCATATAATTAGAGACTCGTTTTATTACAAGATTTTTGATGAGTTTTGTAAACCGCCTTGTTATATGGATGAGTTTTATATTCCGACTTTGGTTTATATGTTGTAGATGAGTTTTATATTCCGACTTTGGTTTATATGTTGTATGGTGAAATGAGTTCGAACCGGAGTTTAACTTGGGTTGATTGGTCAAGAGGTGGTCCGCATCCAGCTCGATTTATTTGGTCTGATGTGACTGATGAATTTGTTAACAGGATTCGGTTTTCGGAGGAATGTGGGTATTATGGTTTGGATGAGCAGAATGTTACAACTTCGAAATGTTTTTTGTTTGCTAGGAAATTTGTGGCTCAAACTTTAGAGCCTTTGTTAAGAATTTCGCCTATTGTTCTTGGGTTTGGTCCTTAGTTGTATTAAAATTGTAATGTTTAATCTAAAATGTTATTCTAGTGAAAACATAGTTCTATGCATTTTTTTTTTTGGGTGAAATTTGCTACTTCATTGATCTAGTTGTTAAAAATAATTAGAAACCGTGAGGTCTGTTTTTATAAATACTTCTATGTAATTTTTTAGTAACTACAACAAAAAAATTTGTCCCTAATTGTAGTATACTTGGGTATCTAGTTAGTTGATTCAGTAAAACAAAAAGTAAGAAATTTAACTGGATGGCGCTAAAATCTCTGAAATGAGTCAAATGTCGCCATTTTGGATCGCCATCTAGAAAAAAATATTTTCCATCGGATCGAATGTAATATGGTTTAAATCTCGTCCCAAAAAGAAATAGGGCTTACCGGTTTATTAAAAAAATTATTTTCTTAATTGATTTTCAAAAAATAAAAAATTTAATATTTGGTTATTTATTTATTTATTACATTTGCATTGTTATTATATATTTTATTAATAATTTAATACGATTTAAATCTTGGGAGGTTTTAATGTAATTACATTACCCAAAAACTATTAACTACTCAAAAAAAAATATAACAATATTTTTTAAAAATTAGTTGGGCAAAAATGAAAAATGAAAAACATAAATTAATATATGTAAAATATAAAACAACATATTATTGCATAACTCCAATTAATATTACTAATAAATGATCTTAATCTAAAAGCTACGTGGGACCTGCTTGATCTCTTAACCAATCAGAGCACGACGTGTCTCACAAAGCTTACCATACCAAATCCCTCTTCTAATCAAAAATCAACCAAAGATCCAAAAATATCGAAACTTTTTTTTGTATATTGCAGTTCCGCAAAATTTACTCCTTTCTTACATTTCTCGAGCAAGTCGCTGTTTTGTCTGATCTCCAACAAGAAAGAGTTTCATCCAAAGATTTCTGCTTTGGGTCGTGTTCTGTTGAAAATTTCTGACAAATTAGGGTTTCTTTGAAGACTCTGTTCATTTCGAGCTATTGAAGTATTTTGTGGTAATTGATCTTCCCTTTGCTCTCTAGTCAACATTGAGCCTCAAGAGTTTCTTCTCTGTGACAATTTCGAGCTAAATTTGGATTCTTTATCGAAAATTTGAAACTTTTCATTT
>CM071717.1:45924818-45941190 GCA_036630335.1 Physaria fendleri
AGTTCACAGATGATGATGGAACGAGATATAAATGGGATAAAGCTCTTAGAGCTTGGGTTCCTCAGGTAAGGCTTTATTTTGTCAATCAAATCAAATCATGTTTTTTCTTGTTTCTATTAATTTAGTGGGAATTCTGGCAAAATGGAATCCTTTAGATGTGTCATCTTGCTTGGTGGCTCATGGCTTAAACTTATCTGAAGATATATATTTATTTGTGTTTATCAAGATTGAATATCAAGAAACTAACAAGTATGCTCCGTGTATTAGTAACATTATGTACTCTTTACTTGTTTTAGGTTTTTCCTAAGAAGCACCTTTTGGAAGAGTAAATTAGTTTTTTATATAAACAAAGTGCTTAATGCTTTTTATTGTAGGATGATCCAACACTGGGTAGAGTTGACCCGTATGGACTGGAAGAGATGACCTTTGCTAAGGAAGATGAAGTATTTTTCTCATGAAAATTTCTGCAAGTGTTTCTAAGTTTCATATTCATTTTCAGGAACCAAACAAGCCTCCAGATTCGTGGTTTGAGTTAAAAGTCAACCCACATATTTATGTTACTGGATTGCCCCTTGATGTCACCCTTGAGGAAGTAAGTTGTGCTCATACATTTTCTACCGTTAGGCGTTATGAATATCAGAGGCTTTGAATGGACTGATTGTTGGAATTACAGGTAGTTGAAGTTTTTTCTAAATGCGGCATAATTAAGGAGGTAAATCTCATTTTCCTGTGATTCATTCCATGTTATTTATTTATTTATTTTTTAAAATTTTGTGCAAGTTTCCCCTAACAATGTGAGTCTGATAAATACTGCAGGATGACACTGGCAAGCCTCGGATAAAGCTTTACACTGACAAGGGGACAGGAGAATTAAAAGGCGATGCTCTTATCACGTATATGAAGGTAGTGACAATACATGAACTTCTTCCGTCATGTGATGGAGAAGATGATTCTTAAACCATATCTCATTTTTTTTCTTCATGGTTTTTTTCTTTGTTTGTTTTTGTTTACCTTAGGAGCCCTCAGTGGATCTGGCAATTAAAATCTTAGATGGGGCTCCCTTGCGTCTGTCTGACAGGCTCCTCATGTCAGTTTCTCGAGCTAAGTTCGAGCAGAAAGGTGAATACTGTTTCACAATTTGTTGGAAAACGTCTTACTCGTTTATGCGTTGTGTAAAACATCTCATCTGTGGCTTTGGTTTCAACAATATTTTGCTTATGGTTCTTATTGGCTTCAACTTTCTCTTTTTACTAAGGGGAGAGATTTATAACTAAGCAAACCGATAACAAGAAGGATAACAAGAAGAAAAAGAAGCTTAAAAAGGTTGAGCAAAAATTGCTTGGATGGGGTAAGTTTCCACTTTCGTGTACTAGAAACTTAGCTTTATCTCTAGAAATAACACAAAATAGGGAAAGATGCAAGGAGATGCTATAGATTCTTTCTGTAAGAACCATAAAATTTTATTGTTATAGTTTCTTTTACTAGGAAAACATACTATATATTTTCTCAATGCTTTACGAGATTCTTTGTGGAATTCTATAAACTTAACCAGGACAATACTCTACGAACCTCTAGCCTAATCATTTTGGAAGAAAACCTTCCAATGATTTGTAAAATATAAATAGATTTTAGAAACTCGATATATTGTTACAGAGAATTCATTATTTTCTTCTTCTTCCTGATGACTTGTGATATATGAACTGATGAAGTTGTGCGTTCTCTTGTTCTTGAACCATTTTTTTCTGCCTTCATTTTTATTTAGGTTAGTGGCTATTGTGGAAGCATGATATCACAAGGAAACATTTAGTCATTTTGATAGTATCTGTTTTTTTCCCTAGTTGTTTTTAGCATATTTAAAATCATAAAGACGTGGTCATTTGAATTGTTGAAGTTGTAGTTTTGCCCAGTGAATACGAAGCTTATTCATCACACTTCTATCCTTTTTTTTTAATTGACATAGGTGGTACAGATGATTCTAAGGTCTCAATACCTCTTCTATCCTTTTTTTTTAATTGACATAGGTGGTACAGATGATTCTAAGGTCTCAATACCTGGGACAGTCGTTTTGCGCTACATGTTCAGTCCAGCTGAGTTGAGGGTAGGGTCTTGTTCATTAGTCAGTATGAGAATTATTACCATCTTTAAGAGCAGCTGACGTAGCTCTAGTTTACTCTGTTTGCAGGCTGATGAAAATCTGGTTGCTGAGATAGAGGAAGACGTGAAAGAGGAAAGTTTGAAGCATGGACCGTTTGACTCGGTAAAGGTAATATGCTGTATCTTTTTACCTTAAGCTTGTGGTTGTGGTGCATATAGCCTTGTTAAAGGTTGAGATTATTTTGGATTATCAATCGAATCTCATCGTTTACAGGTCTGTGAGCATCATCCACAGGGTGTTGTTCTTATAAGATTCAAGGATCGGAGAGATGCACAGAAATGTGTAGATACAATGCACGGTCGATGGTACAAACTCTGTCCTAGTCATTTCCGCGTAATTGCCATTAGAGTCCTGTCTTCTGTCATATTTGTTGCTTACAGGTAGTTCTTTTTCTGGATGAATGCAGGTATGCAAAGAGACAGATACACGCCAGCATCGATGATGGATCAGTGAACCACGCTACAATTCGAGATTTTGATTTGGAAGCGGAACGGTTAGATCAGTTTGCAGCTGAACTCGAAAGAGAGTAAAAACAAAGGCACAACAATGATCTAAAGCCCGGAAGATTTAGATAACTATTCTGGGAAACTCATGTGCTTAGGCACAGACTCACAGACGCATCCAAATAGACAACAAGAGGACCGTTTTTATCTAGTAGTAGAGATTAGAGAATTAACGAATAAGGCTCTGAACTTGCGTGTGTTTTGATACTCGTTGTTTAAGATCCTTACAAAATTTTTGAAATCAGAAGTAAATATGGACCGTTTTTATCTAGTAGTAGAGATTAGAGAATTAACGAATAAGGCTCTGAACTTGCGTGTGTTTTGATACTCGTTGTTTAAGATCCTTACAAAATTTTTGAAATCAGAAGTAAATATTATGTTTCATATATTTGTTCTCTTCGTTGAATCTTGATACTTTATCATGTCAAATTATTACCAAACTGACCTTATCTAGTAGTTGGGCCTGAATTTCATATGACAGTAGAATGTTGTCAGATCTTTAATAACATAATCTATGGTTTTTCTTATTTGTATTGAAAAGTTTCGAATTTTTTCATTTTCCCGCAATGAGGCAAAGTAGTGGTCATTGGCCAAGTTGAAATGTTTTGAAAATTGAAAAAATATTTGGGACTAATTAATTGAAGTTAAATATTGTTGGGTACAAGTTGACAAAAACAATTTTTTTTTGAAAAAAAAACTCATCTAAATCTAAATATACGCGGGACCCGCTCATAATATAACCATTTAGGACACGACGTGTGTCATGAAACATGTGTTTCTTTACCGCACCAAATCATCATTTAATCAGAAAAATCAAAGATCTGAATTTTCGAAACATTTTTTTTTCTCGCGTATTGCAAATTCTTCATAATTTTTACTGTTTCTTCACGTTTCCTGAGCGTAGGTTTGTGTCTGATCTCCAAGAGAAGAAGAGTTGTGCCTTAAAGATTCTGCTTTTCCCCAAAATTAGGTGTTTTTTTTCGAATTAGGGTTTCAGTGCTCAAATCAAGCTGTTTGGAGTTGTTGTTGAGCTTGGTGAATTCTTCGGTAAAAGGGTTTCAGTGCTCAAATCAAGCTGTTTGGAGTTGTTGTTGAGCTTGGTGAATTCTTCGGTAAATGATCTAAATTTTTGCTCTGATTTCTACTTATGAAGCTCGCAAGTAGTCTAAAGTCTCCGCTCTCTGGCAATTGCAAGAGTTTACTGTCGGTTTGAGCTATAATTTGGATACTGTAGACGGAATTTGTAAACTTTTTGATTTTGCTCAATAGACGTATGTTGGTTTGAAGATATCTTCGTATGATACTGATTCGGAAAGGGATTTAGTAGTCTAATCAGCTTTGAAGCTCAATTCATTACAGTGAAATGTTAACAAAGAATGTTCCTTTTTTGTTGAAACATTTAGGGTTTTTTGGGGCTAGAAGACGAGGAATGTTTTATTCGCAGTTTATATTAGCAAAGAAAGGACCACTTGGGACAATATGGATTGCTGCCCATTTGGAGAGGAAGCTTCGAAAGAATCAGGTGGCTGATACTGATATTGGAGTCTCCGTTGGTGAGTATTTTATCTGCTTTAATTTTGCTTTTGAATCTAGTCTCTGACTCAGGCCTCAGTAGTTAGATCACACTAGGGTTAGAAGAGCCAAATTTTTATGCTTCTCCAGTCTTTCTCTATCGTTTTAACTGTTTGGCAGTTTACTTTTGTTTCTCTAGTGGTTATGTGGGTCACGAGAGGTGTTATATTCTCAAGGTGTATTGTGTAGATGTCCACTACTGCATCACCGTTATACACATGTTTGTGTAGATGTCCACTACTGCATCACCGTTATACACATGTATTGGAGTAGCCCTTGATAGTTATACATTGCTGCAACGACATGTTTTTGTGTAGATTTACTATAAAAGGATAAAGAATGGCCTGTCAAGTTCATCTAAATATTTCCTAATATTACTACTTTCTTTTTTTGAGCAGACTCCATTCTCTTTCCTGAAGCTCCAATTGCATTGCGACTGTCTAGTCATCTTCTGCTTGGTGTTGTTCGTATATATTCAAAAAAGGTGAATTACCTCTTCGGTCATCTTCTGCTTGGTGTTGTTCGTATATATTCAAAAAAGGTGAATTACCTCTTCGATGATTGCAGCGAGGCATTGCTTAAGGTAAAGCAAGCTTTCCGATCTGCTGCTGTGGACCTACCCCCAGAAGAATCTACAGCGCCATATCACTCAATTACGTTGCCAGAGACATTTGATCTTGATGACTTTGAGCTCCCAGACAATGAGATCTTTCAGGGGTTTGTTTCTCAACGATTTAACATTCACACACGTTTTCTACTCTTAATCCATTTTTGTAATTAGTCACACACTAATTTTCTGAAGTTTATTTATTTGTTGCTCCTTCTTTTCCTGTCTAGCAGTAATTACGTTGATCATCATGTCAGTGCAAGAGAGCAGATCACCCTTCAGGATACCATGGATGGTGTTGTATACTCAACGTCACAATTTGGATTAGATGGTCAGTGCTACTTATCTTTAGTGTAGATACCTGTGCCTTAAATAAGCAAACTCATTTTTGTACTTTTCCAGAGCAATTTGGTGATGGTGACACTTCTCAAGCTGCCTTGGATCTGGATGAGGTACTTTTATGTTCATAGGACAGCAAATTTTTACTTTGTTCTGTCATTTGGTATAAGAAATAGGATAACCATATAGAAAGATGGATTTTCAGAGGTTTTCTGTAGATTGTTTACTTATAGATTTTGATCTTTTGTCATCCCTCCTTTGTTGTGCAGGCAGTGTTCCGGGATAAGGATGTTATTGGATCCGATGATGAGGGAGTTCCAGGGTCAGTTTTTGTTAATTATCTATGCTATATTCCTCATTTGCATAATTGTCTTTTTCCTTCCTATGGTTACTCTCAAATTAATCATCAAAGTGGCAGCTTAATCTTTTTTTTTGATGTTGTTTATTATCTTTCTTTTCCTACGCTACATCACCTTGATGTTATATTTGTTGATAGGGTTGATCATAGTGCTTATCTTGATGCGGCAACACCCGAGATAAAGGATGCGATGGTAGGAGTCTCTGAAGACATGCCCAGGGATTTAAATGAAGAGCAGGTGCGTGCTACCATTGACATAATGCATGAGGGGCATACATATAGTTACTGAACAGTTGTCACATGAGTCACAGTGCTTAATTTGACATATTTTCCTGTGGCTTAACGTAATTTAAATTAAAGACATGTTTCCAACTTTATTTACACAGACTTATTATTGGCTTACTTCTCTGGTAGGACTTTTGATGGTAATATTATTGATATTTCTTATGAATCTCTCTTTTTGGTAGGTTGGAGATCTTGCTATGAATAATGAGTTCATGGAAGATGCTCAAGCTCCTCAAACCCCTGGATTAGTTGAGGTGCCAAACTTGTCTTGCTCAAGCTCCTCAAACCCCTGGATTAGTTGAGGTGCCAAACTTGTCTAGTGTCAGAGAACAGCTGGCATACGATGATCACATGGAGGTAGAGGATGTTAATGGAGAAGAAGGTAAAAAGGCCTCTGGGCAGGTGGTCGCTAATGAGATGCATAAACTTGGGGAAGACCCGTCTTCTGAATATAATGCTGCAGCTTCAGCAGTTATTCCCGTGGAGGTAGATAAGTCAAATATAGATGAAAATGTCAACACACAAAATGAGCCAGATGAAGAGAGGGCAGAGCATGTACATGTTACATCTCCATGCTGTTCTCACATCACCACCGAGATGGAGGATTCTGGTCAAGTGATGACAGAGGCAGGAACAAATGTTAACGGTGTAGTAACTGATAAGCCCAATGCTGTTCCTTCACTTGAATCTCCTGGAGAAAAGGAGCAAGGTTTGTTGGCAAAGAACTTGCAAACCTAATACAACGTCTTAGTGCCTGCTTTATTCTTATAATTTTTATTGTTCCTGTCAGATCATTTTCCCAATGTCACTGAGGTCAACCAGGAAAATAATTCTAGTTTACTAGGAGATGGGCAAGAGTGCAGACCAGATGAGCAGCTAAATAATGCACACGCAACTGATGAACAGTTGGGAAAATTGACTGGATCTACTGAGCCTGATTTGCCTGCACCTGAGAAGGTATTAGCTGCACCTAACAGACAGGGGGATGGAGATGTTTTCTTGGTTGAATCTACGCCAAATAATGAAGGCCCTACATGTAATGATGATGCAGTAAATAATAACATTACTGGGAAAAAGCGCACTTTTACTGAGAGCACGCTAACTGCAGAAAGTTTGAACTCTCTGGAGTCAGTTGGACTGATTCAGACAAAAAGAAATGCAGATTCTGTCCCTGATGACGATGATTTGTTGTCTTCTATCTTAGGTATCACCTATCTTGTTTTTTTTAATACATTCTTTCATCTAGCTTAATGGATCGATTATCATTTACTTAAAAACAAAATTTCAGGTGGAAAGTCATCCTTTCTGAAAATGAGACCTACCCCTGTGCTTGAAGCAGCATCGACAAAACGGATGCGATCTGCTCCTCGCCATACTGCCAAGAGGAAGGTTCTGATGGATGACCCAATGGTCTTGCATGGCGAGTATGTTAAGGTTCTGATGGATGACCCAATGGTCTTGCATGGCGAGTATGTTTATCTAACTGTTTTCTCATATATCATTTTCTTTAGCTTAGTTTTTATTTCATTGCCCCAACTGCACCTTTCATAGTTCTTGTTTTAGACTTTTAGCCGCTTAGGTTCAAGGCAGCTAAAGTCAATAGTTTGCTTAGGTTCAAGGGAGCTAAAGTCAATAGTGTGAATCTTGAATTCGTTGGACCAAAAACGTCTGGTTACTGATTTTTTTCTGTACTGTTATTTAACTTTGGTCTTCTTTTAGGTTCACAATGTAATTTCATAGGAGCAATATTTTTCTTTACCATATCTCAGTTTGTATTTGTTTTCTTCTGATGTTGCCTACTTTTCTATTTAGCATTATACGTCAACAACTGACAAACACTGAAAATATACGCCGTGTGCGAAAGAAGGCACCTTGCACCATTCCTGAAATCGTAATGCTTAAAAGGCAGGCTTTGGAGGATGTACTCTTAACGGAGCCAGTATTCACAGGTAATTTGACGATGTTATAATGTGGACCGTTCTGTAGATTGTTCTCGTAATATGTTTGATAGTACTATGTTTCAATGATTTTTAGGTATGTCAGTGGAATTAATATCTCTGCACAATGAGCCGTATGATCTAAGAGGAATCATGGTAATTGAGAATGATGACCGGCATGCTACTGTTGGAGTGATGGAAGAGAATGAATGTTCTGTTACACCTGTGGAAGAAAATAAAACTGAGGAAAGTTCTGCTCCTCAAGCACAGCCAAATGATTCCGAGGGGCAACCTGGTAACACTCAAACTCATTCGCTGGAGGAACAACTCATAAACCAGCAGGAAGAGATGAAAGATGATAATGAGCTTCCTGAAAAAATATCTGACTAAACCAGCAGGAAGAGATGAAAGATGATAATGAGCTTCCTGAAAAAATATCTGACTTGGAAGTTTTGAAGGACAGAAACGCAGATGCTGATGAAGTAAATCTTGTACTTAATGATAATGTTAGTCAAATGCCATTTGAGGAAAGACTCAACCATGCAGAGGAGTTACAGGTTGAAAGATCCCATGAACACAATGATGGAGAATGTGGGCATGATGTTGTTGCGGATCTTAATGAAAAAAGTTGCGTTGACGTTATTGAAATTGCTGAAGGAGATACAGATAACAACCCCATTTTCAATGAGACAGATTTGAAAGCTGAAGATGAACTTCCACATGAGGATAAGCAAACAGATGCATCAGTTGAAGTTTGTGAGATTGGGATAGATGACCAGATTCTATGCAATAACATAGGTGGCTCTTCTGAAACTGGAGGCGTAGAAGCTGGTGATTTGAGTAATATGACTTTGGGAAATTGCAATGAACCCATCGTAGAAGCAAATAATGATGGGATGAATCCAGAAATAGAATCTTATAACAATAATGAGATGTTTAATGAAGAGGCTTGTATGCAAAGTTCACTAGATGGAGAATTTACTTCTCGTGTTTTTAATGAAGAGGCTTGTATGCAAAGTTCACTAGATGGAGAATTTACTTCTCGTGTTGGTCTTATGGGAAACAATGATGTAAGTGTTTTTGGTAGCTTCATATCCTTATTGAAGTAAAACATGCCTCTAACTCTTTTGTTATCATATGGTGTAGGAAATGGATACCATGGAAGTTCCACATGACACAGGTTCTAACCTTTCCGAATTTCAATTAAAATTTATGTAAATGTTCTGTATCTTCTTCATTTAATCAATGGGATTAATAATGCTCTGGTCATCCTAACCTGATTTGAAACTGGACTAAACAAGCTTAAACTCTTGAGCATGATTTGGATACAAGATATCTGCTATTCCCATGATATCTCAATGTATCTGCATATTAATTTCTTTCCTTTTGTGTCTTCAGAATTTTTGAACGTGGATGATGATGAAGTAGATGAAGATCATGAGGACGATGAAATACAACATGACTCATGAGGACGATGAAATACAACATGACACCGAAACTCGTCTTCTAGAGAACAGTGGATGGTCTTCTCGTACTAGGTCTGTACAGTCCCATAAACTTCTGTATATTTTAGGCTCTATCATGTCAGAGACGTAACAAAAGATTCTGATTCTCTTTATCTATAGGGCTGTAAGCTGAGAATGGGAAGAAGAATGTTATTGTGGCAGACAAACTCTTAACTGGGAAAACCCGTAAAGAGGCATCGAGAATGTTTTTCGAAACCCTGGTATATCCATAACACAAACCCTAGACTAAAACAAAAGCCTCTGATCTTGAATCTGTCCTAAAAGTATTGCCAATTTTGCAGGTTCTTAAAACAAGAGATTACATTCAAGTTGAACAAGCTAAGCCATACGAGAGCATCATCATCAAACCGCGACCAAAACTCACCAAATCCATCTTCTAGATGGAGAAGAAGATCAGAGTCTTATACTAGTTGCAGATAGGTAGTTTGGTCCAAATCCAAAAAAATAACATCAGAAATTATTCTACTTCCCTAAAGTTAATACAACTTCCCTTTTCAAGACAATGTAGTACTAATAGTATCAATGGTGTTATAGGCCATCCATGTAGCTGGGGCTTTGTGTCTGTCAGTATTTACCTTTACACATAATGAGTTATTGTATGAATGTATATATTGTTGTCAGAGCTATGATTTGTCTTAACAGATTATCTTCTTCAACCCCAGTCTCTTTAGTTTTTGAATTTTTGGACCAACTGGTTAGGGTTTTGTCTTACCTAAAAGCAGACAAACCATGGGATCCGCCTACTACATTCTTACCTAAAAGCAGACAAACCATGGGATCCGCCTACTACATTAGGATTGTTAATGATTTTTTCATCTTTATGATAGGCATTGTTAATGGTTAATCATTAACTTCTTCATATAGTTCTTACCTAAAAGCAGACAAACCATGGGATCCGCCTACTACATTAGGATTGTTAATGATTTTTTCATCTTTATGATAGGCATTGTTAATGGTTAATCATTAACTTCTTCATATAGTTGCTCTTAACTCTTTTCTAAATCTTGAAAAGACAAATTCAAATGATGTAATGGTTCACATTACTTTGCAAGTCAACAAAGAATAAAATAAAAATACAAACACGTTTTTAGTAACTATAAACAAAGACTTGACCAATAATAAGCATCAAGCATCATAAACAAAGATTTGATAGAAGTTAAAGAAAAACAAAGATTACTACTTACTAGATGACAAATCAAACCGAAAACAAAGACGGAGTCAAAAAGATATTTCTTTAAAAGGAAACGTTTTAAATTAATTTGTCCCCACAACATTTCTCTTCCACTCGCAGCCAACCAAAGTTGTGCCCTTATTACCTTATTGTTTCACCTCAAAGTTTCACACTTTCTCTCTGCTTCTTCTGTTTTTCGCATCTAAACCATCTTACTATCCTCGAACAATGGCGGCGACGGCTGCTTCATTTTACTCATCTAGTGTTCATTTCAAGAATCAGAACAAAGGTTATGGCTTTCCGGCGAGAACCCCTAACTCTCTGCAAGTAACTCAGATCATCAATGGGAGGAAAATGAGGAATGTCACTGTTCTTGCTTCTGCTTCTACTGATAAAGCCATCGCCACTGCTCAATCTGTAGCTACTATGGCTACTGATAGGTGCGTTTGAGTCACAAATTACAAAAAAATGAGGTCTTTTTCAATTTGCTTTATCTGCCTCTTTCGTTTGAGTCACAAATTACAAAAAAATGAGGTCTTTTTCAATTTGCTTTATCTGCCTCTTTGTTGTTTATAATTTGCTCAACTATCTTCTGTTTCATCAGTTTCTTTTTTTGGATAGATACTGAAAATTCCAGCTATGCCTTTTTTGGAATCGAATATGCGTAGTCATTGGTCAACATCAAAGATGACTCTTTTTTTTTCTCCTCTTTTTCTCAATGAATCATGGAATATGCTGTTTCTTCTGCATCTGACCGTTAAAATCCTCAAATAGATTATAGAAATCTTGTATGTGGATCAGATAATTTCTTTTTCAGTCTTGATTCAATGTTTAAGATACGCTTGATTCATTCCCTTTGTTTCTCTATATATGAAAGTAACTTTTGTTCAGATGAACTTATTTCTGAAGGTGATTTAGTGATATGCCATTCTGGTTCTGTTTCAATAATTCTCCTGAAAAGATGGGCTAATCATATGAAACATATACTTCTTTCTGGTTCTGTTTCAATAATTCTCCTGAAAAGATGGGCTAATCATATGAAACATATACTTCTATGAGGTTTGAATGAAGACAAGGCTCTGTTCACTATAGTTGTTATTGGGACAGACAAAGTCCTACAACAAGTTGTAGAACAGCTCAACAAACTTGTCAATGTCATCAAGGTTTTCATGTTGTTCTTTAGTAACTTTTTGCTTTGCTACTTTGGTTAACACAATTTCTTTCAGTTCTTTGAGCTTGTCACGCAACTGGAGAGATGTATAGTTTCATATGACTCTAATCTTGCACTCATTATGGTCTGCTCAGGTGGAAGATCTCTCCAAGGAGCCGCATGTAGAACGAGAACTAATGCTCATTAAACTTAATGCTGATCCAAACACCCGATCAGAGGTAAAGAATAGGTGGTATTGCAAGAAGGAACTAGACTCAAAAATGATTCAAAAGATTGGGTGGTTGGTCAAAGTTGGTTTTTTTCGGTTATAATTAATGCAGTCACATTGAAAAACGTCAAGAAATGGATGAACAGAAGCTTTTATTGTTTATGATTAATTGAGTCACGGTAAAGAATCTTTTTGTTTTCCTATGATTAGTCACATCACATTCAAAGTCTCAAGGATATAGATGGTTTCTTCCATGTTTTTAATGTAGTCACAATATATGGACCTTCTTCTGATTAGGCTATTGCATTAAAATCTTTTGGATATCGATGAGGCTGTTATAACAACGTTTGTTTTAATGAAGTGTTCATGTACTACAGATCATGTGGTTGGTGGATATCTTTAGAGCAAAAATAGTAGATACCTCGGAGCATTCTCTAACAATTGAGGTAAGAACTTCTCTGCAATTTATATCTACTCACATCATATAATAAACTTCTAATATGGCCCATTTTCATTCATAAGGTAACTGGAGACCCAGGAAAATTGGTTGCACTTGAGGCAAACTTAGAGAAGTTTGGAATAAAAGAAATCGCGAGAACAGGGATGGTAATTTATCTTTCTATTCCTTCTTAATCGTCAACAACATTTGACAGTTAATGTCTATATAGTACATCCTTTGTCTTGAAAAAGCTTGTTTGAACGGTTGGGCTCACATGTATCATTAGTTTTAGCCACTTGTAGCATTTTTGGTTTTCTTTTGTCTATTATGTCGCATATGAGGGACTCAGAAGTTCCTTTGGTAAGTCTCAGAACACTCTAACGGCCGAGCCAATTTCACATGAAACTCCCAGTTTAGCTTTTAAATGATGACATATTCACATCTTAAAACAAATCTCATTAATTAAACTGGTCTGAATATGGAATAATTAACTTTACTATGCAGTCAATTTCTTTGTTGCTATAATGATGAATTTCAAGAACCATTTTTTTCCTTTCCTAACTGTTGTTGTATACTATTGTCTACCTCTTTTTTGGTTTTCTTTTGTCTATTATGTCGCATATGAGGGACTCAGAAGTTCCTTTGGTAAGTCTCAGAACACTCTAACGGCCGAGCCAATTTCACATGAAACTCCCAGTTTAGCTTTTAAATGATGACATATTCACATCTTAAAACAAATCTCATTAATTAAACTGGTCTGAATATGGAATAATTAACTTTACTATGCAGTCAATTTCTTTGTTGCTATAATGATGAATTTCAAGAACCATTTTTTTCCTTTCCTAACTGTTGTTGTATACTATTGTCTACCTCTAGATTGCTCTGAGAAGAGAAAAAATGGGAGAAAGCGCTCCGTTTTGGAGATTTTCTGCAGCATCATGCCCTTATTATGCAAAGGAATCTTCTCATGAGACTGTTGCAGAGAAAACAAAGATAGCATTGACTGGAAATGGCAATGCATCACCGGGGGTATAGCAAACATTTAGCTAATTTATTTTCTCCCTATACATATCTAAGAGTCAGGCAATTGTATCAAAATCAGCTCATACTTGATATCAGGGTGATGTTTATCCAGTGGAACCAGAGTCAGGCAATTGTATCAAAATCAGCTCATACTTGATATCAGGGTGATGTTTATCCAGTGGAACCCTATAATGGTTTTAAACCGGTCCTTAACGCTCATTGGGGAATGGTCTACGATGAAGATGTAAGATATATTTCTCTGTTACTGCACTACTTTTATATAATTTTCTTGTTAATCCAGTATATTCTGTTAGATGTCAAAATGAATGGTAAACTGTTTAACTGATTGCAGTCAAGTGGTATCCGGTCACACACGTTGTCATTACTTGTGACCAACGTACCTGGAGTTCTCAATCTAATAACCGGAGCTATCTCTAGGAGAGGTTACAACATCCAGGTTATTATGCACATATTCTTGCTTTTACTTATATGAATGAACATTGCCCTCCTCTTTTCAATCAAGAGTATTTGAAAGTTGTCACTTTTATTGTTCTAGAGTCTAGCTGTTGGTACTGCTGAGAAAGAGGGCTTATCTCGGATTACGACAGTTATCCCTGGAACTGATGATGATATAGACAAATTGGTTAGGCAGCTTCAGAAGTTGGTTGATCTTCATGATGTGAGTAAATGATTCAAAACCATAGTAGTTGGATTTCTATTTATACGTCTAGTAACTTTTCCCTTTTATTGAGTTTTTGTAGGCCCGAAATATTAGCCACATGCCATTTGCGGAGCGAGAACTAATGCTCATCAAAGTAGCTGCTCAGACTTCTGCAAGGAGAGATGTTCTCGATATAGCTGAGGTTTTTCGTGCTAAAGCTATTGATGTCTCTGATCATATAAAGCTATTGATGTCTCTGATCATACTATCACTCTTGAGGTGCTGATATCATATCTCCCTGAAAATTACTAGACAAAAGCTTGAGATAAGATCTATTAACTGATGAAATCATCGATATGCAGGTTACGGGAGATCTCAAAAAAATGGCTGCACTACAAACACAGTTAGAGGTCTATGGAATCTGTGAGGTAACTAAACAAAGTTTCTTCTCTCATCTCTTCACAGACACAATCACTAATGCCTTTGAAACTTCATTTGATGATTCTTATGGTTTGTGTTTTTACGATTTGAAGGTGGCTAGGACTGGAAGAGTAGCATTGGTAAGAGAATCTAAAGTGGATTCTACTTATCTTCGTGGATACTCTCTTCCTTTGTAGTTCCAAAGGTTAGTAATTTCTTCAACAAACAAAGATACATCATGCATTGTTGTCGTTTGCATCATCACCATCGAGTTATATATATATCAATGGATCTTCTTGTGCAGAGAACTTGCTACAAGCTTTACTGTTCCTGCAAACTAGTCAAGGACTGCTCGTTGTTTCAGCATCTGTGATTGTTTGCTGCTCGTTGTTTCAGCATCTGTGATTGTTTGCTTTCTCCACGAGTCATGGCGTTTTGTGTTGTTCTAGGAGGACTTATTTAGATAACTAATAAATAATCCTAATGTTTGTTTATCATTTAGCTTTGAATGCTTTTCTCAAATGTAAAACACTACTAGTTCATCAGTTCTTAGTATTGTCCTAAGAGATTTGTATTATATAGATGGTGGCAAAGGAAAAAAATAATAACCGATCTGAATCACACCAATTAAGTTATAACCGGACTTGACCGGCTCGATCTTGGTTCCTCGAACACAAGAACAGGGGCAAAGTTGTAATTCCACCGAAACGTTTAATTCTCGTCGTCTTTCTTCTTCTTCGCAATGGCAAATTCTAAAACAGTTAGATCTAATTCAGAAGGAGACTCTACTTCTGAATCTGAGGCAAAGCTTTCTCAGATTCGAGATCAAATCTGTTTTATTGTTTCTCTTTTTCTTCTTCAGTCAGTGGAAACTGTACTGAATTGCTAGAAGAGAGAATTCGCACGAAGGCACGGTCGATAAATCATGAGAATGTCATCGTACTGAATTGCTAGAAGAGAGAATTCGCACGAAGGCACGGTCGATAAATCATGAGAATGTCATCGCCTTCCGCCGGAGAATACCGGCCTTCAGCCGTGACTCTCAGCAGTAGCGGAGGTGGACAACGAGATGCTGAGTCTCTGTTTCGTACGAAGCCAATGTCAGAGATTCGAAATGTGGCGGAGGTGGACAACGAGATGCTGAGTCTCTGTTTCGTACGAAGCCAATGTCAGAGATTCGAAATGTAGAGTCTGCGACTAGGAAGAACATAGAGGATAAGAAAGAAGAGCTTCGGCAACTTGTGGGGACTAGATGGCAACTTGTGGGGACTAGATACCGTGATCTGATCGACTCAGCTGATTCGATTGTGCATATGAAGTCGCTTTGTGAAACGATCTCGGCCAATATTTCTGCGATTCACGGTAACATTCGATCGCTTTCATCTCCTTCTATAGCAGAAACTCCTAAGCTTGCTAGCCCTAACCCCTTCAGAGTCAATGTCTATGGGATCGCTTGTCGTGTTAAGTATTTGGTGGATACGCCGGAGAATATTTGGGGATGCCTTGATGAGTCGATGTTTCTAGAGGCTGCTGGGAGGTACATGCGTGCTCAGCATGTGCAGCAGAGACTTATCAAGTTGGATGGCGGTGGTGGTGCTGCTGAGGTAGATCAGAGTAAGCTGTTGGCGAATTTTCCACTATTAGAACACCAATGGCAGATAGTTGAGAGTTTTAAGGCTCAGATTTCGCAGAGAAGCCGTGAGCGGCTATTGGATCCAGGTTTAGGACTCGGAGCTTACGTAGACGCTTTAACTGCCATTGCGGTGGTTGATGAGCTTGATCCTGAGCAAGTGCTTGAGTTGTTTCTAGACTCCAAGAAGACTTTGATTCTGCAAAAGTTGAGTGCTTGTGCTGGCGAGGATGCCGGTGAGGTCATTTCAGTGTTTTGTGATGTCTTAAGTATGATTCAGGTTACAGTAGGACAAGGACATTTCAGTGTTTTGTGATGTCTTAAGTATGATTCAGGTTACAGTAGGACAAATTGGGGAACTCTTTTT
>CM071717.1:45952068-45970610 GCA_036630335.1 Physaria fendleri
TCTCTCTGTCTCAGGCTTGTCGAGAGAGAGAGAGATAGTATCAGAGAAGAGCTTGAAAGAGTTAAAACCTCAGCTTCGGTTATTACGGGGGGCTTCGGTTATTATTACCAAACCGGATCAGAACTAATCGGTTATCTCAGAATTTCATCTTTCTTACACAATAAATTACAAAAATGTCCTCGAATGATAAGCAAACGTTTACATTAGTTCAACTTCAACAGTAAAGCCACATTTGCAGCGTTTAGTTTTCACAGAGGTTCCTTCATCATCAAATGTTTCTTGAAGATCATCAAGAAATACATGTTCATGGCTTTCATCTTCATCACGAGACTTTCTTACTCGTGGCCTCTTAGCCACTCTCTGCTTTTCAGGTGCTTTAGCATTCTCTTCCTTAACAACACTCGCTGAATTCACTTCCAAACTCTTTGTTTCCACACTGTTAGAGTTATTAGCGTAACGGTTCTTCAATCTTTCACGGGTTAATATAGATGAAAGAAGCTGATACCATCTTGAAGCTGCTTGCGCTTCATTTCGTCTTCTCTCCTCTTCTTCTCTCTTTTCTTGTTCTTCTGCATATGCCTAACCAAATCCAAAAAAGAAGCAAGATTAGCTAAAGGATCTATATTCAAGACATGGAGTTCTCTGTGTTTATGGAGACTGTACCTCAAGGATTGTGTCTTTGAACTCGGTACAGACAACAATACCTTCATAAATAGGAGTGGCACGTCCACTTCTGTACTCGAAACCAACCATGGCAGGTGCATAATCTATACCGAATCTCTTAGCAACTGAAAATATTCTAGGAAGCCTTATGTGGACTGTTCCAGGTGGGAGACATTTCTCCGACCAGACATCAACTTGACCACGCTCATTCTGAAAAACCCCAAACACAAGCAAAACAAATGGAGTTCAAACTATTTCTGTTTGTTATGTTTTCTTTTGATGGAGTTGCAACTGCAGATAGATGTATTTAGGAGATTTCTACAGCTTCCATGGAAACTATAAAAGCAAGGACAGAAACCTACTGAGCTTTTTGTTTACCTTGGGAACAATTCCATTAACCGCATGAGGGAGACACAATGGTTCTGTTTGCCACTTCCCATATAGATCCATGCTATTAGAACCACCATCAGTGTCATTGTCTCCATCTCCAAAATCTTTTATCTTTTTATGTTTTGTGTTACGCTTCAGAATCTAATGTATTAATAGACTTCAAGAGTTGACCATCAGACGGAAAAAAGAAGGAATGAATGACTAATATAATCATCAAGGAGAGAGTCAGATACCTTTAGGGGAACTTCATTCTCTTTAAGAAGGAGAGAGTCAGATACCTTTAGGGGAACTTCATTCTCTTTAAGTTGTAGCCCATCACGAAGCCATCTTTCTTTGGTTCTAAGAGTCTGCACACAGGTTCGAGGAAATACTGGATGACCATTGCAAAATCCCAGAACTGGACCTTTTGGGTGAAGTATCTGGCTGGATGACCATTGCAAAATCCCAGAACTGGACCTTTTGGGTGAAGTATTTGGTTCTTGTGAAGCCATTTCTCAATAGCATACAGTTCGTGACTTTTATATGCCTGCAATATTAATTCAAGGGAGGTTTTTTCTCTGTAGGTATAAGTAAAGCATGAGCTTTAAATTTGTTTGTGGGGTTACACTCAATTTACCTGCTGATTAGTAGGAAGAGGCTCAGTCAGCGCCCGCGTAGCCAACTCCATATCTTCAAGAGCATTCCTTATCCCAAAGGACGAGCTACTCGAGGAAGCATTGTTAGCAACAGGATTTAGGCTATTCAAATTTCTCAGAGAAATATCGTCACTGTGAGTAGCTGCTGACTGTAGTTGTACTAACGGTGCTAATACCATATCCCACCACCCTGAACTCACCCGTTTGGACGAAATTGTGTGCCATTTTGTACAGTACCTGAACGAGAAAAGTTTCAAAGGAAACTAGATGTAAAGACAAAAAATGGAACCTGATTGCAAAATAATGAAATCTAAATAACAGAAGATGCTGATTATCCAATAAAGCAATTGTAATTCAGGCAATAAAAACCTGCGAGTGACATCTTTGGCTCCACCACCAGAAAAAGCGACAACATATCTAAGAAAGGTTTTGCAGGCAGTAGCTGCAGCTTCAACGTTGTGCTCTGCATCTATCAGTCCATTAACAGCATCCACATGTACCCATTTCCCATCCATGTTTTCCCCATTGCAATACACCTCAGCCCAGCAAAGAGAAGAATCTACTTTCTTTGAACCAATAGCTGTGGATATTACTTGGTCAGAAACTGACGTGCTATCACTTGTTTTTGATATTTCACTAATTTCCTTTTTCTGATCCACCTTAGAGCTCTGTAGGTTGTCTGCAGTAGCAGTCAAAGCCATGGCTAGCTGCATCTCGAACTCAATATCCCCTTTCCTCCTCGTTCCGTCAGATTTGCTGGACGTGCCTGCTTCACAAGATGAATTGACTGTATCATCTTGACACTGATCGGTGCCTTGGGAAGTACCACACCGAGGTTCAGACGTTCCACAGAGACTTTTCTTCTCAATATGGGAAGAAAAATTATTTTGGTGTTTCGAGACTGCCTGCTGTTTTGGTACCATAAGCGTTGAGGTCCTGAATACCCCATGCTGCATTTTGGCTCTGCTCTGGCCTGATGATTCATTCTTATCGGCCCCTGGTTTAAGGGATACAACATCAAGAATAGACACAAACCTGTGAAACTCAAATTGTTAAAGAATGCTTGGCATATTAAACCGTTTACCGAAAGTAGGCTATTCAGAAACTATGGTACGGGAAGTAACTATCTGAAAAAGTTTTAATCTTTAAAAGCATAACATCAAGTGTATATGAACCTCAAGGAGCTGAAAATCAATCCAAGTAAGTAAAAGCTAATCTCCCATTATTCTTAAAAATCATTAAATTTGCAGGCGTGCAGCAATAGTATGCCACTTCAGATAAGGTTTCATTGATATATAGAGCAACGAAACAGAATTAAACCAACCACGGTAGTCAGATATGCATATTGTATCGTTGAATCAGGAAGTATCACATACCGAGTTGTAAGCTTTAATGCTCTAAGCAAAGCAACAGTCAGTGCTCCCACCTGCAAAAAATGGTTCCATAAGTTTCCTCTAAAATATATTTGATCGCTACTGCCCTAAAAGACGGATTAATTGGAGAAGCCAAACAAAGAAATCTTGACACCAGAGATTCAAGATACTTTGGAAAACTGAAGCCTACTTATTTACATATTAAATCCCAAGATGGCCAATGAAACTAAAAGTTTGTGACTTGAGGTTTAACTATACAAGTACCCAAATCATAAAAAGGTTAAATGTCATAAATCTCATCACAAGCTTACCTCTTCAGATGTGCCTTTACGAGATTCAAGAGCAAATGCTAGGGAAGTACGAAAAGATTTCTCAGAAGTGGGAGTACACCTAACAGAAAAGTTGTCACGAACCTACAAATTTAATCAGGAGAAAGTTGTTTAACTTTCCATCAGAACTAAAACAAAAGCTATATGTCAGTAAATACATACCCAACGAACAAGAGGGGCTATATCCTTGACAGTAACTTTCTCGAGATTTGATACTTTAAACAAATATGATGGTAGAAGTGAAAGCAAAGCAGCCTGTGCATCAAACTTAAAAATTAGTCAGAATTTACGAATGTTGCAACCTAAGCAAGAAACATGAAATATATAACTTCCAGAAAACAGCCAACACTGCTATAGTTAATGGATACAAATTATTGACCTGAATCAAGGGATCATTACAAGCACTGTCAACTATCCTCCCTCTTGCAAGCAGACAGAGCAAGTGAACCTTATGAACAAGTTCCGCTTGTTCCTTTAAGACAATGAAAAAATACCTTAAGCATAAGCAACATATTGCGATTCCTGAGATTTTACTCAAGTACAGTATACCTTGTCTTTTGCTGTTGCACGGTATACATTCTTCTGCTTCTTAGCATCGGGAACATCATCATCAAATTCTATGGTTAACTCTCTTCTGTCATCAACATTAGCATCGACCTTATTATCAAGAGCAGGAATTGAACAGTCTTCCCAATCTGAATCATTCATTTCATCATCATCACAGCCTGGTATTCTACCACATTCACTGTCGTCTAGAACATTATCAGTTAAATTTTCCTTAACAGCTTGCTTGCCCTTCTCCCTTACACCTTTATCCCGCTGCAATGATAGAAAATTAAAATAGTCTTACACTCCCAGCCAAGAGAGGAACTATAGAAGATAAGAATCACCAGTTCTCCCCAGAAAAAGAAGAAAATGTTTCTACAGCCTGAATAAAGAAAAAACAAACCTTTGAGGAGTCACAGTTCTCATCTTGCTTCTTCTTGCCTCGAGCAGTTCTTCTGTCTAGAATTTTGTTCACTGCATCACTAGAGGCTGCTTCAAGTTTACTTTTCTTACTTCCACTTCTAGACTTCATCTTAGTCTTCTCAACAAAATACCTAACCATTGAAACCAAAATTTAAAATAAAAAACGTCAGTCATCGTAATTCTTAACTAAACATTTCTTTTTATCCAATTCAAATAATAAAGATGTGTTCTTGAATAGGTCTTATAGGTCACATTACTAAAACAAAGTCGGAGGATATAACACAGCAAGGAAACACCAATTTGAAGTGACAAAAGTACTCACCGACGAATCGATCATACGACTCTCAGAGTCGTATGAGACAGATAGTATTCAATGAAGCGAACGAATTCACGCGCCAAAATGTCCCGACAACGATCGACGTACGGTAAGAAAAGGAAAAACAAAACCTTTCTCCGGCTCCGAGAGAAGAGACTTGCGTGGGAACGGTAAAGGTCTTAAGATTTCTGTGGATGGGACCCACCAACAAGTTGGGCTCTTTTATATATGTAAGCCCATTACATTTGGGCCTGTTTTGTTTTAATATGCTAAAATTAACTTTCTTTACACGATTCGATTTCCCATCCGTAGTTTCAGTACAAATGTATTCAGATGGAGATAATAAATTTGGTTACACAAATCTCTCGGTCTGTCCAAAACTGAAGAATCTTTGAAAAGAAAAGAAAAAACATTATTTTCCTACAAAAAGCTAAAAGACATGGTGACAAATCAAAGGACGTGAGCCTTTATTAACCCGTCATTCCTGGGAAGAGCTGTGATATCTTGTTGAACACATCCCGATTCGATTTCCCATCCGTAGTTTCAGTACAAATGTATTCAGATGGAGATAATAAATTTGGTTACACAAATCTCTCGGTCTGTCCAAAACTGAAGAATCTTTGAAAAGAAAAGAAAAAACATTATTTTCCTACAAAAAGCTAAAAGACATGGTGACAAATCAAAGGACGTGAGCCTTTATTAACCCGTCATTCCTGGGAAGAGCTGTGATATCTTGTTGAACACATCCATTACCTGCAACAACATAAAACATCAAGTTTCTTACAAAGTAATCTCCTTTTTCGACAATAGCAGAAGATGGAGAGTGTCATTTACCTCTTTGTCGTTTTGGTACTTCATGATGTTCATTGGATTCTCTGAGCACTGCACCAACAACAACAACAATCAATTTTGGTTTATATTTTGTATTAGGGAAGAAGTGAGATAAAAATCAAAGCAATTCTCGGATTCAGGTTAACGAAAACGCACTTCCATTAACGCTGCTTGGACTCTAGGATTTTGGAATGCCATGGCAACATCAGGGTTCTCCATGATTTTAGAAATGACTTCTTCTGGAGTTAGTCCTATTTGATCTGGAATATCGCTTTCAAGCAATGTGTATCAGACCTATTTAACGTCACAACAAAACTTGGTAGAAACTGAGGTTTGTCTTACTGAATTGTTGTTTCACTTCAGGACTATTCAGGTCAAAGTTCTTCAAGGTGTCTGTCATCCGTTTGTCCCATTCACCACTCCCACTCATGTTATTTCTAAATCAATGAAAAGAAACAAACAAGATCAGTTCATTATAGCTTTATAGATTCTTAATAGTAATGGAAGCAAATAAAGTTGTATGTTAAATGGAGCTTACAGCATGTCCTGTAGCTGTTGACGGTACTGCGGGTTCTTAAGCATCCCTACAGAATTACAAATGGAGACAATGTCAATTAGATCATTCTTTCAAGATTCGGTAGGTGAAGTACTTTCTGAATCCCATAAATATAAACAAGTTCAAGGTTTCCATTCAAAGATATTTACATAACAGGATAAATTGGTAACAGACTTACATTTGAAAGTTTCTGGGTTCCTCATCTCCTCAGGCAAGTAACTGCATTTAAACATGCAATGTTACCAAATGTCCACTATGAAACCAGTTTCGAAGATGGATAAGGGAAGCATATAAAGATAAGAGTGTTAGGGAAGATGAATTACGGGTAAACCATCTTCTGAACTGTCGGATCTTCCATCATTTTCTCTAAAGCTTCAACTGACAAAGTTAGTCCTATTTGATCTGAATAATACAGTTTCAATCAATGTGTGTCAGACTTATTTAACATCACAGCGACAACTTGGTAGAAACTGAGATTTGTCTTACTGAATTGTTGTTTCACTTCAGGACTATTCAAGTCAAAGTTCTTCAAGGTGTCTGTCATTCGTTTGTCCCATTCACCACTCCCACTCATGTTGTTCCTAAATCAATGAATACAAACAAACAAGATCATTTCTTTAATATGAGATTCTTAATAGCAATGGAATCAAATAAAGTTGTATGTTTAACGGAGCTTACAGCATGTCTTGTAGCTGTTGACGGTACTGAGGATTTTTAAGCATCCCTACAAATTTTCAAGTGGAGACGGTAACAATCATATTCAGTGTCAACTAGATCATTCTTTCAAGGTTGGGTACCTGGCGTATTGTTAACAGACTTACATTTGAAAGTTTCTGGGTTCCTCATCTCCTCAGGCAAGTATCTGCATTTAAACATGCAATGTTACCAAATGTCCACTAATCAACCAGTTTCAAAGACTAATAAGGGAAGCATATAAAGATAAAGTGATAGGGAAGATGATTTACGGGTAAACCATCTTCTGAACTGTTGGATCTTCCATCATTTTCTCTAAAGCTTCAACTGACAAACCTGGCCCTCCTTTCCCACCACCTGTGTAAAGAATAGAAAGACTAAAGATTCAGTTTTGAAATTTAGAAGGAAAGAGATACTATCATGGAATAGAAAGACTAAAGATTCAGTTTTGAAATTTAGAAGGAAAGAGATACTATCATGTAATGAATCCTGCAATTCATCAACTCACCTAGTGATTGAAAAACCTCTGAAGCAGTGGCACCATTTGCTGGACCAGCTCCATTTTGCAAAACCTTCATTTCTTCTTTCTTCTCTTTGCTTTCCTCTAAAACAACACTTGGCTTATCCACTTCTATATCCTTTGGAGGCGTAGGTTGAGGTTTAGTCGAAGGAGGTATATCTACTTTTGATGGAGGTGTATCTACTTTTGACGCCTTCACATCAACAGTAGCACCTGAAGACGGAGATTGAGACTGGAATGGCGAGGAAGCAGGACTTGTTTGAGGAGGAAAGGGAAATGGAAAAGGAGATGATGATCCTGACGGGAATCCAGGATTATTGAACTGGCTATTTTGCGTATTCATCTGGTTCATCATAGTCTTCATAGCTGTTTGCATTGCATATTTCTAATACCAAAGAAAAAAAAGTACAGATAGAGTAACAACCAGTTACAGGATAATGAGAGAAAGCATTGAAAATTTGTGAAATATATTTCAGTCAAATCATTATCGGCGTGAATACCTGATTTGCCTCACTAAACAATAAAAGTATGTAGGTTTCAATCTATGAATCAATTGACTACCTAAAAACAAGAGGCAAATGTCTCATGCTTAATATATGGTTCAAAACTTGTGAGCAGTTCACCTTGCTAAGATAACCAATTTAATGCACAGTTCTAGTTCAGATACACGAGCACTATACATTAGAGATATCAGGGCCTAGTAACTCGTACCTTCAGATTCGAAGTCACCTGTAACGTCATCAGAGAAAAAAATAGAAAACGAGCACTATACATTAGAGATATCAGGGCCTAGTAACTCGTACCTTCAGATTCGAAGTCACCTGTAACGTCATCAGAGAAAAAAATAGAAATCAGGTACTTGATTGTTGATAGAAGCATGAAAGTATATGTATAGAGGCAACAGATTAGAATCTTGATACTCACCCATGAGAACAAAGCTGATAGCCCAACTCCAACACCAATCCAGAAAAGAGGTGATCCTCTACAAGGAAAAACATAAATTAACTACCAATAATCAAACAATACTTAAAACAAGCGCATTGCCAAACCCAGGAAAATATGTGAAGGTTACATAGTTGATGAAGATGGTGGTGGCACAGGAACACTAGGAGGAGGAGCAACAGAAGTTGTCTGTTTATCACGACTCGATGAAAAAATACTTGCAAAAGCATTGCTTCTATGTTTCACAACCACTGCAAAGAATATCAAATTTAAATATACAATGGTTATTACAAGGATTCGAATCACAAGTTTTCACAAAGAGTGGATTTTTAAGGAATTATGACAATGGTTATTACAAGGATTCGAATCACAAGTTTTCACAAAGAGTGGATTTTTAAGGAATTATGAAATTTATAAGCTTATTATCGAAAAAGGGTTTACGATTTGGGTTGAAATTATACTAACGGAAGTGTGAAACTTGAAAAAACTAACGAAATTTCCCCCATTTTCAGTCACAAATAATTGGGTACGGATGCAAAACTAACCAATTTCTCCAGCGTTCTCCAGGCGCGAAGGAGGATGAGATTGAGATTGTGCGGAAGCAGAGATTTTGGAGCATCGGAAGAAAATTTTAGGAGTCCGACGAGAAACCCTTACTGGGGTTTTAAGAGAATTGCAACCGATTAACAGCTTAGGAGAAGAAGCTGAGTAAGAAACTAGGGTTAGATTCTCCATTTAAATTTGGATAAGAGAAACAGAAGAAGAGCCTAAAACAATGATGGTGGAGAAGAGAAAGGATATGATGAGCCTAAAAGAAGAACGAAACGGAGAAGAGAGACGGCTTTAGTCTAAAAAGCCACTGTATCCTTCGAGCACGAGATTTGGACTTTGGGTTAGTATCGCATTGGACTTTAGATCCAGTGTAGCTAAGTGTACTGAAACCTTTAAGATATTAACAGGTGGCGAGTTGTGAACCACCAAGATCAACAAAATTTATTTTTCATCTAAGAATCATATCTTACATGATTTACGTATCCATTTTAATTCTTTTCTTTGATAGTCGAATTACATGTCATCCATGGCTATAGTTACTGGTTCAGTTCTTGTAAAGGTTTCAAGGAAAATCTTGTCTTTCGATTGCTCAAGGATTTGTACTTTGGTATAACTCATCGTGGAGAACAAATAGTACGTACATAGGAACAAGTTACATAAGTTTAATAAGCCATAAACATTGATTTTCAGCAAAGTGAGCCTGATTCTCTTCTCAAAGATACACTTCCATATAACTCCAAAAGATTTAGGTGTTGAAGATGATCAAGTCTCCTGTAAAAGCAAAACATCAATAAACTTAAAGAGAGATGAATCATCCTGTCTCATTCATTTCCACCGTTGCTTCCATGCGACATTCTCACAGATCATTGTTCTGTCTCTTCACTTCACTATCTGATATACAATGTACAACTTTTTCTTCCTTGATCCAAAATTTAGTAAACAAAATCAACAAGCCAAAAAACATCACAAGTAGTCATACAAATCATAACAAGGCAGCTACAATAACAATATGGAAGACAAAAGGCATTTCAAAGAAGCTCTCAGACAATGGGCACAAAGTTTCCACATATGAGAGCTTGAGAAAATGGAAAGGTTCTTCAAGATTTATACTAAGAAAATGTCAAACAAGAGCCCTACACTACTTTCTTCCTTGATATAAAACACGAAGGAAATCAGATTCCCTTCAAGTATTTTAAATCAAAGTGTCATAAAGCAATACAAAGCTCAAGAACTGTTTCTTTGGGTTTAAATCAAGAAGATCCACATCAAGTTCCAAGTCCATCTTTCAGTGTGGTTAAAGCAATATAATCATCATAGAGCGGCCAGAACAACGATAAATAAAAACCTAATTATAGTCGATAGATTAACACATCTTTAGAAAAGCTGCTTCTCAGACAAGGGCCAAGTTTGTCCACATGAGTGAGTTTGAAAACGGGTACGTCTCTTCAAGATTCAAACAAGGAAAATGCTAGATAAGAGCTCAACATATCTCTCTACTTTGAGCTAAACCACGAAGGAGCAAAAACCTTCAAGCAACTTAGATCAAAATGTCATAAAGAAACGTCGAGATCTAATAGATTTTTTCACCTGTTTGAAAAAATGTCATAAAGAAACGTCGAGATCTAATAGATTTTTTCACCTGTTTGAATCAAGAAGAGCCAAATCACATCCTCAAACCCATCTTTTCAGTGTGGTTAAAGCATAAAAGAATCATCTGAATCTCGAGAAAATGATAGAATCCACGGATGAACAACTTTCAGAATTCTACATGTCCAGAGATTCCAAGATATTTGATTTAGCATATCAGAACATACGACTTTAAGCTATAGATGAAATGATAAAACTTAAAGACTAACACACAATCTGTTTCATTATATGCTATTTCAAACCAAGAATTCGAGGCAAAAACTTCGGATCTTAAAAAGCAAAATCAACAAAAAATTCGCATCTGTTGGTATCAGTGAAGATAATATTGCGGCGAAGTGAAAGACGAAGTCTGTATTTATAACCTAGGGTTTACGCATCGCTTTTTTATGGGCCTTAATATTTATGCATCGTTTTTAATGCAGAAACTTGGGTCTATTATTGGTAAAATGGCCCAATTAAACTAAAGGACCAACACCAACAATTATTGGTAAAATGGCCCAATTAAACTAAAGGACCAACACCAACAAAATGGCCCATTGAATCATTCAATAATGTTTTTTGTCTAGGCTGGCTATTACCAGAAGAAGCTCATGATTGAGTTCGAACCCCCAACCCGACAGCATTTTTGTCATTTTTTCCTACCCATCTGCGTGATTCGAACCTACCCCCAACCCGACAGCATTTTTGTCATTTTTTCCTACCCATCTGCGTGATTCGAACCTCTGATCTAGAGGCGAGAGGTGGTACTGATAGACATACACCCTCTCGTCCATTCAATAATGTTTTAGGTACACTAAAAACATATTTTTCTTTGTCATCTACTTATAATATTATATTTTTTTAATATTGTGATAATCATGGTACAAAACCAAACCAATAAATTAGAGGATGTTGTCCGGAGTTGATAGCCTAATTGGTAGACTCTATGGACACTATAATCCAGGATCGGAAGATCGATCCCTAGTTTCCACATAATTAATGGGGGAGTTTGGCCAGTAGGCCACGAGTTAAAAACAAAAATAGAGGATTTTAATTCATAAATTATTAGATATTTGAAGATAATACAAATTAGTTTTTGCCGAATTTTATTTGTATTCTAATTCTACACTGTCTTTTTTGTGGTTGTCAACAATTTTTCTATTGTCATAATTATTGGCAGTTGGAGAGAAACCGCGGGTAATACTGTCTTGATGAGTTGGCCATGTTCTTCTATACACTGTCAGTCTCAAACAACCTTGTTATATTTTCTAATTTATAATTCTCACGAGAATAATATTTTCCAAACTAAAATCTTTTTGTTATCATATTCAGCAACCATGTTCAAAACAAACTTTGTAATAAACAAAAAGAAATAAGGAATAAAAAAAATTTATGAGCTGTGAGTTTAGATAAATGAACCACAAGTTGTAAAGGCTTTAATAATTATGACAGGGTAGATAAGATATGTGGTATTGAAATTTGTAGCAATTAACATAATATAAAAGTACATATATACAAGTGCATGTGAACCCACATGTATATGATTAGCTCAAACAAGAGAATAAATTGCTCTGTCCTTGACTAGTTGTGTAATGATTCATGCCACCTTCTAAATTCCAAAAATAAATGATCCAATAACAAAACAACACTTAGGGTTTTAAAGATTGTTTTTTGGAGACGAGCGGGTGTAACTCGGTTGGTAAGCACACCCTGCCCTGACCTCTAGGTCTGCCCTGACCTCTAGGTCAGAAGTTCGAGTCATGTCTGTAACATTTATATGTCACCTTATCAGAGTCGGTCCGGCCTGATCCGAGGCCTAATACGAAAAAAATATTGGAGCCTTTCGCAAAAAAAATAATATAAAATTGTATAAACCATAATCAATGTGTTTAACCATGTCTCTTTCAGTTGATAACATGACTAAACCGTTCAACCTATCATGTGACATTTTTGATCGTAAATAAGATTTTATCAACTTAAGCTTCAATATTAAGTCATAAGTATTTGTAATATATATAATATTAACTTTTTTTTTTTTTTTGCGAGGCCCCCTATATTTCGGGGCCCGATACGAATGTTTTTTTTGAATTAAAAGAGGACCACCCCTGCACCTTATAAATGGTTACATAATGGATCTGAGCCACCCCTTTCTCCCCTTCTTCAATTGTACCCCTAAATTTCTGTATGGGCCGAGGCACAAATTGTAATGACCAAAAAAAGAAAAGATTGTTTTTTGGATGTTTTAATTCACTTTGAAAATATTTAATGCTTTGACTGATAATAGGCCTTTGTAGGTCATCACTTTGATACTCTTACAAAATTTCAGAAGACTTGTCAACTATATATGTGTACAGTGACTAAGATCTTCATGGTTTATTGATAGCAAAGTTCACTATTCAAGAAACTCACCATCATTAAGCTTCACTAGTTTAAATGTACTAATCAAATACCAATATTGATAATGAACCTAATTAATTTTAGCTAACAACTATCAAGTCTCACTGTAAGAGTAATCATTTGTTCATTTAACAAATGTAGTTACATTACTTGATTAGCAAAATAATGATTTTCTAATGATTAAAAAAATTAAGAGTGGATGTGGGGCATATTCATAATTTCCATCAATCTTGCTTAAACTTTTAAACTAAACCAAAATCATCAACTAATTCTTCTTAACTAACATATTTTATTATATCTCAACCAAATCAGAATAGATATATTATAAAATATTTATAAATCATGCAATCAACTAATTATTTCACATAACAAGTCCTTACACATGTTAAGAAACTATGTTTATCTTGATCAATAATCAATTTATAAGATATTAATTACAGTATATCTTTTGTTTTTATTCCTAAAGAGAGTCACTTTTAAAATTAAATTAAAGATGAAGAAACTTTTGTTTTAATGGCTTCATAAATTAACTAAATTTGAATTTAAAAGGTGTGGACTAACTTGTCAGATTCAACCAAGAACCTTGAATAGACCTGTTACCTAAAACTATATTTATTTCATTGAGTTTGTAATAAGTAACTAGGTACTTATTAGTCTTAGTCACCACTCACTACTAATAAAAATAAATTTTGAAATTTATGAAAAACAGAATATATCTGTCCTTGACTATTTATAAAACAAGTTTTAATTATTACTAATTCAAAATGAATTTGCAGAAGAAATATGTACTTTTGGTACAATTTATATTTTCAATACTTAAAAGCCTGATCATGTTCTCATTACTCTCTGATTGATACCTTGTGAGCTCTGGATCAAACACATCTGACGGTGATTGTTGTTCAGTAATCGATGAAACCCATCTCGGTAAATCTACTCCTTCTTCGTGTAACTGCTGATGCGTTGGAGATTTCCCTGTAAATCAGTTCAAAAACAATTCTTGGATCACATTACAAAAGATACTGTTTTAAAGATCTTTCTTTAGTGTGTGTGTTGTACCTGTGAGTAATTCAAGAATGAGAACACCGAAGCTGTAAACATCAGCCTTTTGAGAGATTTTACGAGCATCGGTTACTTCAGGTGCTCGGTAACCATCAATGCGGTTAGGTGTAGATGTAGGGCTAATCATAGACGCAAGACAGTAATCAGAGACCTTAGCCTCATAGGATTCAGATAAGAGAATGTTGGAAGATTTAATGTTGCCGTGAGATGTTGTCGCGTCACGTGAATGGAGGTAACTAATGGCTCTCGCAGCTCCTAATGCTATACCGGCTCTTGTTTCCCAATTCAATGGACTTCTACCACTTCCTTTGTTCCCTGTGAAATACCAAAGATTTGATTTTTAACATATCTATAATCAACAAAGACATTAAAAGGAGAGTTTTGAGTTGTTCTTTACCGTGTAAAAGAGCTGATAAGCTTCCTCGAGACATGTATTCGAAAACAACAAGCTTTTCATCGCGGCTGAAGTAATAAGCTATCAATGTTACAAGATTGGCATGGCTTATTGATCCAAGATAATGCAGTTTCTCTCTAAACTCATTCTCAGGAATCACTACATCTCTCAATCGTTTCACAGCTACCACTAATCCGTGATCAAAACTAGCCTTGTAAGATGACTCAGGAATCACTACATCTCTCAATCGTTTCACAGCTACCACTAATCCGTGATCAAAACTAGCCTTGTAAGATGAACCAAGTGTTCCTTTCCCAAGAACTTCCGCAGAAGCTTTTAGCAATCCATCGAGGTCAAATTGGCCAAATGATTTCACGAAAAAAGTCAGATCTTTACTCACTGCAGGGTTCTTTGATGCACCATTTTCAGCACCACCATTAGCCACTGGAGGAGGGACATTAGCCATGGCTGATTCTTTAGGTATAGCGGCTGATGTGACAGGAGCTGGTGCTGCTTCAATGTTTCTAGACTGCACATTTTCCTCTTTCTTATTCTTTCTGCAGAGACAGAACAAGATCAAGAAAAGCAAGACAAGCGCGAAGAAACAAGCGATCACTATTCCGGCAATAGCTCCGGCGGATAACTTGTCCTTTTTGCCATTTCCAGGAGTCTCAGTACCGTTTCCGGTCCCATTGAAGCTCCGGCGGATAACTTGTCCTTTTTGCCATTTCCAGGAGTCTCAGTACCGTTTCCGGTCCCATTGACAGAGCAAGCTTCTAACGGCTTCCCACAGAGCAAGTTTCCTAAAAAGGCGGTTTTGGGCATACCCGACAACGGATCCGGAATCGACCCGTTTAACTGATTATTAGAGACATTGAATTGCTGAAGCGGAATCTTAATCTCCGGGATCGGACCAGTAAGTTGATTATCCTCCAAGTAAAGAGTAGCTAAAGTCGTCGCCGAATTAACATTATCCGGGATCCGACCGAATCTTAATCTCCGGGATCGGACCAGTAAGTTGATTATCCTCCAAGTAAAGAGTAGCTAAAGTCGTCGCCGAATTAACATTATCCGGGATCCGACCCGAGAAATTGTTCTGAGCAAGATTGATCCGAATTATCTTTGGTAAAGTGAAGAGAAACGAAGGAATCTCTCCGGAAAATGCGTTACCTTGAAGATACAAATACCGAAGAAGAGTTAGGTTAGCAAAGTCTGGAGGTAGAGGACCATTAAGAGCATTGAATCGGAAAGATAAAGTTTGGAGCTTTGTTAGGTTTCCGAGTGCGATTGGTAATGGACCCGATAAACCAACACCGGGTAATCGAAGTGCTGTTACCCGACCCGACTCGCATTGTACTCCTCCCCAAGTACACGGTGGTGCTGTTAAATTCCAGAGCAAAGGACGACCATGGACGCCGTCACGGAGAGCGATTAATGCTCGTCGATCAGCTTCTAGATCTGGTCCCGTCACGGAGAGCGATTAATGCTCGTCGATCAGCTTCTAGATCTGGTCTCACGGAAACGACACAGAAGAAGAGAAACACCGTGAGACATAAATTGATCTTGTTCTTCATTTTCTTCTTACCAAAGTTTGTTCCTTTCGAAAAATGTACGGTCTGAAATGTTTTTTCAGAGACTGTCGGAAGAAAGTTTGAATTTTTTCCGACTACGTGTAGAACAGTATTTGGAAACAGAAAATCTCGGAAGAAGATCTTCTCACATTAATTTCAACTCTGTCTCTCTCTCTCTCTCGCCGGCTATGAGAAGAAGAAGAAGAGGGAGAGAGACTATAATTGCAGACAAAGACAGAGAATGAATGGAAAGAAAAAGTTAAATTGTTAAATATTTTTTTTACCTTTATTTTTACAGTAACCTTTTACCTTTATTTTTACAGTAACCTTTCGAATCTTTCAAATAAAATATTCCTTATTTTATGTAAAGACCTTTATTTTTACAGTAACCTTTCGAATCTTTCAAATAAAATATTCCTTATTTTATGTAAAGAAATAAAAGACAGTATCCAATGAAACGATTATTTTTACAATGTCTAATTTAGCATTTTCGGTAGTAAATCATATGCATTTTTATATATAGAAATGATTTTACATATATGAAAATGAAATCTAGTTTTTTCTTTTTTTTTCCAAACACCATTTTCTAGTGAGATTTTGTATATTTACAAAATAACCATTAGAAGAAGTTTTTAACCTTTTTATCTAAATATTGAGATTTTTTTTTTTTTGTATATTTACAAAATAACCATTAGAAGAAGTTTTTAACCTTTTTATCTAAATATTGAGATTTTTTTTTAGTTTTTAATGCAATTTTATTAATTTTTAAAAAATATACATAAATTTTTTTCCACTAATTCTGTTATAAGTACTCATTGAGTATAACGACAATAGTGACTTTTTTTTTATGTTTCGACAAATATTTTTTTTTGTACAACTAACATATATCACGGAAGATAGATAGTTTTAACTAAAATTGTATTTAATTTCTAAAATGCAGTCTTTTATTCTACAGAGAGTAATCAATAAATTCACTTAAGGAGAAGACCTTAATAAATACTTTGTTAAATAGAGAACACTTTAATGCGGCATTAATGTTTGATGATGTTTTTTTAGTATGTCTTGTAAACAAAGCAACTCTTCTGAAAAATATGTTTGTTTGGTTACAGTTCTTCTAGTGAACATTTCTCAAATATTTTTGACTCAATGTTAGATACCTCACTAAGTCATTAATATTCTAATAATAAAGACATAATAATAAAGCCCAAACTATGAATCGTATTATAGAAGTAAGCCCAATATATTACTATGGCCCATAAATAGTTAAGGATAATGGGTTCTTAATCAAATTGTTTATTTGAAGCCCCTTAGGACAATACTACTCTCTCTCTTTTTTTGTCATGATGGACAATATACTACTCTATTATGATTTTTTGAGTAAAATTGGTACAAATAGTTTTTTGGTTATAAAAATTAATAAAAGTTGGAAGATATGAACAAATCATACATGTCATATTGATTGATACAACAAACCTATGGTCCAACTTATTATTACTAGAAAAAAATACAAGTTGGGACAATGTGTGATAAGAGGATTAGGACTCTCCCACCAATGAAAATAAATACTAGCTTTCCAATTTCTATGTATCCATAAGATAGAAAAAATTGAAATAAATATATAATTGCCTAAAGTCACGGGACCATAATGACCCACCAACCAATTGAATAATTGGATATTATCACAAACCTAATTTTGTTCCAAACCAATCATATCCTAATGGTATGGTGTGAATATACTAGTTACGGTTATGTATTTAGTTTCTTGTTTTATTAAAAATGATAAGATTCAATACTTTTTTTTTTAATTGTAGTATATATCTTCAATTCTCTTGATAATATTAAAGACTTTTTTTATTTATTGTAGGAATAGTAATCATTGACTAGGATTTTTTTACCCAAAATATGATTTAGTGGCATAGTATTCTATGGAACCGTTAACAAAAACACCCAAAATATGATATTTCAACATCAAACTTTCAATTTCTGGAAGAGGTTCCCTTCACAGCCTCTTCTTCAGCCTTTTCTGCAGCCTTTTCTACCAAACGACAGAGATCACCTCTTCTTCAGCCTTTTCTGCAGCCTTTTCTACCAAACGACAGAGATCAAATCCGTTGAAACTTTCAGCTTTCTTTGCAATCAAATCCAGGTCAACATTAGGATCAAGGGGGCTATTCCTTGTGATGACTCTCAGTATAGAATCCAGGTCAACATTAGGATCAAGGGGGCTATTCCTTGTGATGACTCTCAGTATAGCAGCACGCTCATCCGGGCTAGGGAGAGATACATACGGGAGTTTATCAAACCTACCCTTTTGCATGAATAAAGGGTCGATCAACTCAGGTTTGAGTGTAGCTGCAATTACATGGACATCGCGACGATCCAGCTCCGCAAGAAACTGGTCGCGAAATAGCCGTTCAGCTTCTTCTTCGCTGCTACTACCTATCAAACCATCCACCTCATCGAAGAAGATCACGTATGGTGCCCATGTCCGGGCGCGCTCAAACAGTGTCTGAATAGCTTGCTGGCTTTGGACGTTCTCACCTAGAAACATCCCAGTCTGCACTAGGATTATAAATTTATAATGTTGCTTTACGAATAAAGATAGAATTGCGTAAAATAAGGAAAATATGAAAATGATTATAATTCTTTAAAAAATATCGCATATGGTGCAGGAATCATCTGGTAAAATAGCTATGATCACATCAAAATAAATATTTATCATCTCC
>CM071717.1:45970710-45990634 GCA_036630335.1 Physaria fendleri
GTAAGAAACTCATTTTTTCCCAAGGCATTGTCCTTTACAAAAATCTCCCATCCTGACTTCTCCATGAAGTAAAATGCCGGATTTTTCGATATCTTTACTTCCCAAGATCTTTCCCATTGAGTTCTTATCTTCATCGTACCCAAAAGCACATCATCCGAGAAGCATTTTGCAAAATCATGAGGTATTGCTCGCTTTAGTTATACAAAGAACATGAAAGGTGTGAGATTTATGTAAATCAAGATGAAAAACAAAAACGCAGGTATAGATCTTGCCAAAAACCTAAAAGAAAAATGGTTAAAAAAGCGATTTTGTTTTGGAAAAAAAAAAACCCTTTAAACAAGAGATCTACAAGTTCCACATTGTAAGAATCAAACCTTGAAACAAGTTTTTTTACAGAGAACTGTAGAGAAAGCTAATTTAAGAACAAGAAGAGTTAAGAACATAGTTTTTACCGTTTGTTCGGAAGAGATGTTAACAATGTTGAGAATTTTGAAGAAGCTTTTCTCCTTCCTTTCTTCATTGCAACCAAGGTAATCACTGTTAGTAGCCATGGATTCACTTTCACCTTCAAGCTCTTCTTCTTCTCTCTCTCGCTATGTCTCTCCGGTTGTACCGCTCTCTGTCTTTAATGGGACTGAGCTCTTCTTCTTCATTTGTTTTTATTTATTTGTAATCAGAAAAATAAAAAATTTTACTTTAAACTCAAACTGTGACCTTTATATTTACACTTATACCACACTATCCCTTATACTCACCTACACGTGGCCTTATTCTTTTTTTTTACTGTGAAAATGTAATCTTAATTTTTTTTTCCTCAATAATATTTTAAAAGAAATTTAATAATGCTTCAAAAAGTTTTTAAGATGAATATTTAAAATTGATGTTTGAGTTATTTTTCACACAAAGGTAAATGAGTTACTGTAATTTCGGTAGTAATTCTTTTTTATATCTAAACCAGTGTTAACCATGTTTAAAAGTCACTTTAGTCTTAAATAAATCAAATCTTGTATGACTTTTTATTTTGGTCGTCAAATTAAATTTAATCATGTATGACTAAATCCAACACGTATTGGTCAAAAAACAAATAATTTTATTATAGAAAATTTATTAATCTTAATATATATATATATCTGTGTGTATGAGGGGGTATAGATCCTGAGAGGTGTATATATATCCACAGCTTTCATCTCTGGGTCGTGTTGTTTCTGTCTATCAAGAGGAAAAGGCAAGAACCGAGATTAAAGTTAGGGAGAATCATCACTGAATCATAAACCAGTGAAGGTGGGAGAGAAAGGGAATTTTTTATCAAATAGGCATCGAATCTGGGTTAGGGTTTGTAGGAGTTGGAAAGGGAAATTAGGGTTTTGTATTTGGAGACCTGATTCATGTAATGCTTTTTTTTCCAATTTGGGGAGGGAAATTAGGGTTTTGTATTTGGAGACCTGATTCATGTAATGCTTTTTTTTCCAATTTGAGGATTTTTTTTTTTTTGGATTAATGTTAGATTTTTTCTAAGATTCCATGTTTTATGGGTTTGTTCTCCTATTAAGATTTTTCTTTATTGGTGATTGATTGATGATTGCTATTGGTACTTGATGTATGTTTCGAGTTTTTCTTTTCTGGGTTTGGTTTAAACTTGTAGATTTATTGTTTAGCTGCTTCTGTGATCTCCATTTTTGTTTGAAAATATGCTGCAGTTTTTAATATGTTCCTTGTCCCTTTCTTCCTGTTGCTGTATTTTATTGTCTTTTTCCTGGGTGAGAAGTGATGCTGCAGTTTTTAATATGTTCCTTGTCCCTTTCTTCCTGTTGCTGTATTTTATTGTCTTTTTCCTGGGTGAGAAGTGATGAAGTTGTATATGTAGCATTAGATCATCATGAACACTTTACTTTTGATTGATGTAATCATGAAGCTGTGGACTTGGCAATTCTAAGTAATTGTACAATAGGCAGTTAATATAACAGCTTAATATGTTGATATTGCCATAACTACTACAATTTTGTAGCCGATTTACTCCTTGGATGATTTTTGTGAATCTCTGCTGACATTTATTGTTTTATTACATCTCCTCCAGGCTGATAGAAGACTAAGAAGAGTTGGTAAGTGCCAAATGAGTGAGAGAGAGTTTTCGATAGTGGAGTCTGGAACTTGTAATGTTTGTTCTGCTCCTTGTTCATCATGCTGTAATGTTTGTTCTGCTCCTTGTTCATCATGCATGCACCGTAATGTAGGTTCAGCAGGAATAAAGTTGGATGAATCATCTGATGAAAACTGTCATGGACTGGTGGGTAGCCAGTGTTCCGTAAATGAGGACAATCTTTTACCCGCATCTATGGCTAATTCTCGAAACAATTTAAATAACACTGCCAGTGAAGCAAGCAATCTTGTTAATCTCAGTCATGATGCTCTCTATGAGGATGCTGAGAGTAAGGAAACTATAAGATGTGTTGGGATATCAGATGATGTAGCAATAACTTCCAAGTCCTCTCTTTCTGGGAGCACGACAAATCATAAAGTTTCTCCAACAGAAAATGTGCTAGATCAGAGCTCTAATTGTGTAAAAGGCCAGGAAGATGGGATACTGTTTGATGACCAAGCCAAAAAGATGAATTCAGGTCATCTGAATAACAAGATGGGCTACAAGGATTCAGCTGATGGTTCAGCTCTGGTTTCTGATTCAATTCTGGATGGAGCTAGGAAAGATGAAGTAAAATTACAATCTTTGCATAATCCATCATCCAACCATGAGGACAGAGTCAATTCTGAGGGAGGAAATTTCAAGGAAAAATCAGAACCAGCGAGTAACAAAGAGAGAGGTGAATCTTCAGTTGAAGGATCTACAAGTTCAGGCGAGAAAAGGAAAGAAGGTAAGTCAACTAAAAGCTCTTCGTTCAGTAAATCAGATGGGCCAATCTCAGCAGCTGTGTCTGAGAGCGAGAGTGATGATTCTGAAATGGTGGAACATGATGTAAGTAATGCTGCTTCTACTTTGTCTTTTGTTGCAATATTTGCTCAGTGGAATAAATTTCATGTGGAAATGTTTTTTTCTTTTTGCTGAATAGGTAAAGGTTTGTGATATCTGTGGGGATGCTGGTCGTGAAGATTTACTCGCTATCTGTAGCCGATGCAGTGATGGTGCAGAACACATGTAAGCCTATGGGGATGCTGGTCGTGAAGATTTACTCGCTATCTGTAGCCGATGCAGTGATGGTGCAGAACACATGTAAGCCTACTCCTCTATTCATGGGAAAGAAATCACACTAATGACCAATTAATTCCCTTTTGGCATTTTTTCGTATGATAAGAATATAAATTTATCTTTGATAGATATTAACCATTGAATTTGACCGTCATGCTTTCATCAATCATAAGTTGGGGCTATTTTTTTGTGATAATAATATACTTGCTTGTTTCTTTTACTTAGCTATTGCATGGCTGAAAGACTCGCTGAAGTTCCTGGAGGTGATTGGCTATGCGAAGAATGTGCTGAGGAAGCTGAAAAGCAGAAGCAAGGTAATGCTGTAATAATTCACCGGACATTCTTTATGTGAAAAACTTAGCAGAATAAATTATCATAAGTTTTGGATCCACGTTTGCTGTTTCCCTTCTGTCTAATGAACTTGAAGTTGAAACCTGCAGAAGCTAAGAGAGAAAGAGAAACTGAGGTAACCTTCAATACACATAGCTCTGGGAAAAGGCATGCAGAAAAAAGAGAAAGAGAAACTGAGGTAACCTTCAATACACATAGCTCTGGGAAAAGGCATGCAGAAAAAACTGAGGCAGCTCCAGATGCTAAAAGACAGGCTGTTGATGCTTCAACTGGGTCGCCCAAGAAATCTATTCATCCCAGAATAGATGCATTATCTCGGGAAACATCATTCAAGGGCTTAGACAGGATAAGGGGAAAGCTAAATCATCAAACATCATTCAATGATGACACAGAAAGTGCACGATCTACTGGTTCTAAGGGGAAAGCTAAATCATCAAACATCATTCAATGATGACACAGAAAGTGCACGATCTACTGGTTCACAGCTCCAATCTCCAAAAGGTAGGCTGCATAATGATATTTCTCCTTAAACACAACTCTCCCTCACCTTTTTGTTCTATTTCTGGTGATTTTTCAGATTGAATAGCATTACCTAGTTTTTTGTTTCTTCAGGTGCATTTTTGAAATCCAGTTCCTTCAATTGTTCGAGCTCGAAACGGAAAGTGCAACTTATGGATGATGCTATTCACCCAAGACTGAAGACTGGCAAAGAATATACTGCACATGATTTAAAAGAGCGGGGTTTAAAAAATGTAGGGACATCAATGTCAAGTAGAACTACAGATGTAGGAAGTTATAGTGGTAACGGCTCACATGACAAAATGCTTGGATCGAAAGTTTATCATTTGCAAGAAGGGAAAAGCTCAAAGCAAGTGAAAGATCCGTAGTACAGAAGCTAATGTGTCAGCATCCTCCATCGACCAGAAGTTGAAATCATGCGGCAATTCGTCTGTTCCATATGCAAACAATAATCGTGATCGAAAGGGTTTGCAGGCTGATGGTAAACGAGGTAGCTTGACAAAACAAGCAGCAATCTAAACCAAAACCGTCAAGAAATTCAAGATGTGTCAGGTAGGGTACTTATCTTTTTGTCACTAATTTAGTACTTTACTTTATCTTTGATAGTACTTTGGTTGGATATGTTTTTGATTATTGTAGTATATGGTTCCCCCTTTAAGATATCATGATTGAGCTCCATTGCTATTTGTTTCTTCCCTATGCAGGAGATATTTCCACAAATGAAAAGTGTAGTGCCAGCGAGCAAAGTTCAACTCAAGCCAACTGTAAGGATGAACTGCTATCATCCACTTCTTCGATGGGTAAGGGCATGTCAAGCTGTGGTACTGTAGCTTTACATGATGGTTTGCTGCGGTCCAGGGAATCTAGAGAGGTGGGAAAGAAAAGCAAACGTCAAAGGTCTAGCCTGTTATCTGGTGCAAAAGGCTTACAATCTTCTCAAAAAGAAAGTCAGACTGCGGAATCTAGCGACACCTCAGGGGTGTCTGATAGTGACCTCTCTGCCACAAAAAACGTTAAGGAGGATATAAATAAGGGTAATAGATTACGAGCAGCAGTAGATGCTGCTCTACGTAAAAAGCCCAGCTATAAGGGTAATAGATTACGAGCAGCAGTAGATGCTGCTCTACGTAAAAAGCCCAGCTTTTGCAAGAATAGAGGAATGGAGCAATCCGATGCGTCTTTGGTACCTAACGTGGGTTTTAGTGCTGATGAGACTTTACAAAATCAATTGCCTTCAAAGATGCCTCAGAACTATGTGTCACAAGAAAGATTGCAAGGAGGGCGTCCAACTTTATGGTCTGCTTCTGTTCAGTGCAAGCAGTCAATTATAATAAATGAGAAGCAGCCTGTACCCTCTGGAGCTTGTACAATACCTACAAGATCTATTGAACTTGAAGCCATAAAGCCTGTCATGAGAAATTTGCCTTTAGTTCCCTCACCAGTTATGTTGAGATGCTCAGCCATTCCAGACCATGAGTCTATATGGCAGTAAGTTTTCCTTCCTTTTTCCTGAAGTAGTTCTCTTTTTTGGTGGTTATTGTTTCATTGAGGCATACCTATCATATATGTCCGCGTAGTGCATATTGGCTTGAAGTTCTTGTATCATTTTTCCAGGGGAGACCTAGAAGTGCAGAAAATCAGAAACCAGTCAGCTACTTGTAGCGGAATGCAAGCACATCTATCAACCTTAGCATCTCCCAGGGTTGCTGAAGTGGTGAATAAATTTCCAGAAAAGTTTAGCTTCAATGAAGTACCTCGGCTAAGTACATGGCCTGGTCAATTTCAAAAATCAGGTACTAAGGAAGACCATATAGCTCTATTCTTCTTTGCAAAGGACATTGAGAGGTAAGTTTCATACATGATTATTTACTTTCACGGGTGATCCAAATGTTTTGATATAGTTATGAGAGAAATTACAAGCCTCTGGTAGATAACATGATCAAGAATGATTTAGCCCTGAAAGGAAACCTCAATAACGTTGAGCTCTTGATTTTTGCATCCAACCAGCTTCCTTCAAATTGCCAGCGTAAGAATGCTTACCAAAACTCTTACACTTTGTGCATGTGTCTAATGCCTATGATCATTTTGTTGTTATCTTCTAGATCGTAATGAACATGTCACAATTCGTGCTCATTATTGTCTTGCTGATGACTCTTCAGTCTTTGCATTGTTGTCTGATAAGCTTTTAGAAAGTAGCACCAATGATTCAAAAGCATATTTAGAACGTAATACCAGTTTTGTCTGTATGATATTTACTGCTTACATGTTGACATATTTCCCTACAGGTTGGAACATGTTATATTTCCTTTGGGGTGTATTCCGAAGAAGAGAAGATATTTGCATTAACCCACAAAAGCAATCATCTTTGCCTACTTCAAATGTTTTGCCGCCTGTCAGAGACCCCAATGAGTTGTGTCAAACGAATTCTCCTTCCAAGCATTTGGAGAAAATGTCTTCTCTACGTGAGAGCTCAAGCATCAGAATTGAAACTCAGAATAATACAAATGCAATTAGCCTTGAGAATCCAAGTAACAGAGAATCCTCTATTGAGCGACCACCGAGCACAAAGGTGAGTTGTTCTTAGTCCCTGTAAAAATTCGTCGTCTCTGAACTTCTTGTAGGATACTTCCATCTCTTAATATGAGGGGTCTCTTTGTCGTCTCACACTTTCACTCTTTCGTTCCTTAACAGGGGGAAATTGCTCCAAAAGTGAATGATATCCCTCATGAAGCTACTGGATCAAATTCTGCAGACATTCTAGTGAGGAAGGTTCAGCAAATCGGGGAACCAGAAGTAGATGGTAGAAAGAATCTTACTTTGAGTGTCATGGAATCGGGGGTCAAGCCCCATGACCAAGACAGTCCTCTACAGAAAGATCTAAACTGTAGTCAAGCTAGTCACAGGAAGCGTCCACTTTGGGAGCTGACAAAACCCGCAAGCGAAAACTCCTCTGCAATAAACCAGAAAGTGGAGCTTAATAATGACAGATTATGCGAAGGATCTCCGAATAAGAAACTAAAGACAGAAAACGAACGCAGCAGCTTCTCCCAGGATACATCTGGTAATGATTCCGAGATCATGAAGAAGAAGAGTCCCAAAGTCGTGTTCCCTTTAGACTTAAATGAAGACATAACAGAACTATTCCCTTCATTAGAGGAAAGTAGCAAAACAGGTGAACTAAGTAGTAATAGTATGAACAAAGAAAAAGAGAAGGAAGATGATGAAGCTTCTCTGTCTTTGTCATTATCATATCCGGGAATGAAGAGAGAAAGAATGTGAATACTCCATTGTTTCTGCTCAGAGATCTTCCCAAACAGAAAAGGTTATTAACTTATCATCTAAAGTTTTTTATCCACAGAAATATATATTTTGAGTGTTCACAGGTTTGTATGTAAAAATAGAAAAGGATATCAAATGTTTTCAAAAATAATTTGTTGATCTATTCAATATATAAGAATAAAAAAATCAATAGTTGGTATACAAATATTGAAATTTAGACCTGCCTTGCTTCCTTTTCTGTATGTTCTTGTGTTAGATGTGATGTCTTAGCGTGTTCAATGGAATTGAAATGAGGACTGTTTGGTAATATTTGAAGAAGTTTGGGGGTCATTTAGCTAATTAAATATTATAATCTTTGATACATTATGAAAGTTTATTTAGAAACGAGGATATTATAGTAATTTCCCAACTTCCTACCTATACCTCAGCATTTTTGTTCTCCAGCATTTTTTTTTTTTTTTAAAACTTTTTTTTTGCTCAGATCTCTTTCGTTCGTTAATTACAATTTCAATGGCGTCTTGTGTTGTTGGTCCTCTTTCTCTATCTGGTAATCGCTTCATCTCCTTCCTTCAATTTCCCTACACAATAAAGCTCCTTTTTGTTTGCATCTCTGAGACTTTAGATTTGTTTACTTATTGTTCTTTAATACAGTTTCTTCTTCGATGTTTCCGATTGTGCTTTGAGTTGATCGTGCTCTAAATTAACCTAATCTTTGAACTTCGGATTACTAGAAACTTAGATTTAGAATAAATTCCTTCTTTGCGCATTGATTAAGACTATAGACTGTTAAGAGTAAGGAACTGTAGCTGTTGAGTTGTTCTATTGCATTTTTGATTTGCAAGAAATTTTGACAGATTCATAGCAAGGTTCTTGATTCGGGTTTTTGAATATCTGGTTTTGTGGTTCAGGTGGGTCTCAATCTCGTCATTTGAAAGCTAATGGCTTGTCTACCACAAAGCTCAATTCTATTTGTAAACCTTCTGCATTGACAATTCTCAAGAAATCAAACGACAATTCTCAAGAAATCAAACCGGACTCGCAAGTTCTCTGTTTCTGCAGGGTACCGGTAAGTATATGTATGTTACTATTTAGTTTTCTCTTCTGTTGAATTTGAAAACTTAAAAACCTTGAAAGAACTTAATTCTTGTAATGATTTTCAGAGATGGGAATAGAAGTGGAAGCAGTGGTGATTTCATAGCTGGTTTTCTTCTAGGAGGTGCTGTGTTTGGTGCTGTTGCATATATCTTTGCTCCACAGGTAATGTTATCACTTTGGAAAACATACATGGGAATATACAATAGCTCATGTTCAATGGTTTGGATAATGTTACTAATTGGTTGATGAGATGTTGAGTTGATTGAGCTCTTGTTCTTGATTATGCACATTCCAGTGGCTTGAAAACAGAACAGTATCTTTTATCTCTTAGAGCTTGGGATAATGTTATCTCTTTGGAAACATATATGGGAAATATGCAATAGCTCATGTTCATTGGTTTTGGATTATGTTACTAATTGGTTAATGAGATGTTGAGTTCATTGAGCTCTTGTTCTTGATTATGCAACAGAATAGTATCTTTGTTATGATGTAGATCTTGGAGCTTAGGATGATCTTTAGTTATTTAATCTTAAGCTAGTAGGTGTTTATGTTTTTTTCTTTTGTTTCTGGTGATTTAGATCCGGAGATCGGTTCTAAATGAAGAAGATGGGTACAGTTTCAAGAAGCCGCAATACTATGATGAAGGGTTAGAGAAAACAAGAGAGACATTGAATGAGAAAATAAGACAACTTAACTTGAATGAGAAAATAAGACAACTTAACTCAGCAATTGACAATGTTTCTTCACGTTTAAGAGGTCGAGACAAGAACAGTTCTTCACCCAATGTGCCAGCCCAAACTGACCCAGAAGTTGAAGCTACAACTTGAAGAAACATTCTCTGTGTTTCATCTGTAAACCTGAGTCTAAAACCATTCCATAAGCATTTGATTTGGTGTTTCACTTTTGTTTTTTCCTTGTTGCTTTTGTGCTCTAAGACTCGTCTTCCTCTGTAGAACTCTTGCCAAGTGAAAAAAAAATACTTTTGCTTTTACTGCATCTGTAAACCTGAGTCTAAAACCATTCCATAAGCATTTGATTTGGTGTTTCACTTTTGTTTTTTCCTTGTTGCTTTTGTGCTCTAAGACTCGTCTTCCTCTGTAGAACTCTTGCCAAGTGAAAAAAAAATACTTTTGCTTTTACTGTTTAGTGAATTTAAATTCTAATTTGGTTTAACTCAATTCAACTCGGTATTTGAGTTAATCAGATTCTGAACCGAATAATAAATGCCTAAAATTTGCCTTTGTTTTCTACTAACAAAAATTTTGGTTCACAGATATTTTCTATCAAATTTTATTATATTTTCCTCCAAAATTTAAAACTGTGCATATAAATGTTCTAATATAAGTATGAAATTGTTAAAAAAAAAAAATTTAAAACTGTGCATATAAATGTTCTAATATAAGTATGAAATTGTTAAAAAAAAGTATGATATTATTTCTAAAATAGACAGATAACTATCAGCCTAATATAATCCTCTACAGATAAGTAATTAGTGTAATATCCTATTTTTCGTATAAAGTTTGCAAATTTATACAAACTGGATAAGGTTTGAAATAATTCGTAAAAATAAAACAAGAAAAAAAAAAAGACAAGATAGATAAACATTGGCCGGTGGCCTCGTCACAAATCAACGAAATATCCAAAAGGAGCACAAAACGAAAATTCATAAAGCCAAAGCCTTTCTTCTTCCGATTCCAAGAAAACAATCCAAAAGATTCGATTCAAACTTCCCCATTTTCTCAGAAAGTTGTAAATTCGATTCTGTTGAACAGAAAAAAATCTGCCCTTTACTTTAGGGTTTTGGGTTTCGATTTTGTTAACTATCAGCCTAATATAATCCTCTACAGATAAGTAATTAGTGTAATATCCTATTTTTCGTATAAAGTTTGCAAATTTATACAAACTGGATAAGGTTTGAAATAATTCGTAAAAATAAAACAAGAAAAAAAAAAAGACAAGATAGATAAACATTGGCCGGTGGCCTCGTCACAAATCAACGAAATATCCAAAAGGAGCACAAAACGAAAATTCATAAAGCCAAAGCCTTTCTTCTTCCGATTCCAAGAAAACAATCCAAAAGATTCGATTCAAACTTCCCCATTTTCTCAGAAAGTTGTAAATTCGATTCTGTTGAACAGAAAAAAATCTGCCCTTTACTTTAGGGTTTTGGGTTTCGATTTTGTCTCTGGCAGATGATGTGCGAGGAGATTCTTCCTTTGTCAATGTTAGATGGAAGACAATGATAAGTCTCCCCCTAAGGTAAAATCATCGGTCTTTCGAATCCAAAGCTTGGATTTTTTTTTCCTGGGAAAATGCATAGATATTTGGTTTATCAGATAATTTGGTTTTATTTTGAGTGGAATATGAAGACCTGATACAGTTTCTTCATGGATGTTGATTATGTCCGTGTTTTCTCTTTTACATTTTCACGAATGCCCATTTGATTTTGGATTTGTAACCTTTTGTTTGTGTGTTTGAAGGATTACTATAAGATTCTAGAAGTTGATTACGACGCAACTGAGGACTTAATCAGACTGAATTATCGGAAGCTTGCATTGGTTTGTCAACTCATAAACCCTTCTACAATATCTGATTAATTGTAGATATTGCTTTTAGATTGAGTTTTAGTGATTCTGTTCATGAAATTTGCTGAGACTGTTTGTGATTCCATCTACAGAAGTGGCATCCTGATAAGCACAAAGGCGATAGTGCAGCTACAGGAAAATTTCAAGAGATAAATGAAGCTTATAATGGTAAGTCCTTTCTGTTGCGTAGACGGTTTCTCTGCATCGGAACATAAGTATACTAGATAGTGGCTAGCTGCTGTGGTATTCATTAGTCTAGACAATATAATACATGTCAGAGAGAAAGATTAGTGGAGTAGAAAGAATGAGACATTTAGAAAGCAGACGGAAGTTTTAAGAAAATTAGGAAGAAACAAAGTTTATCAATGAGAGAACAAACTACTAAAGCCTTCAGCTTTATCTATTTACCTCCTTGGCCTTTATTGTTCATTAATTTCCGTAGTCACAGCCTTTTCGTTTGTCCTTGAATCTTCATCTCTTCTGACTTTCTGTATGAAGTTCTGTTCAATCCCTTAATATTTTCTATTGACACTTGAGAATATGTTAGAGAACAGTGCTCTCTCTTTCTCTGTCTTTAATCAATTGATTTTGTATTGTGATTTAGCTTCTTCTTTCTTTTTGGCAGTGCTGATGGACCCTACTAAACGTTTCGAGTATGATTTCACCGGTATTTATGAGATCCATAAGTATACTTTACGGGTATGTAACATTCTCTCTTTGGGATTTACAAACCAGTTGTTTCACTTTTTAAAAAGACTTGGTATATTGGTTTTGACTAACTGTTTGAGATATATACCAACTCATTCTTGAACAGGAATATCTTGCCAGATTTAAGGGAATGATACTAACATGCAATGGGCTCGGTATGAGCCAACCCTCATCACCATGGTAACAACCTCTTCAGATTCTTATATACCGTATCATGAATTTGTATGTTTATGGGTTTCTTATATACCGTATCATGAATTTGTATGTTTATGGGTGAACCTTTATTTACAGGACACATCAATTGGCTGAGACCACCAAAAAACAAACAACAGACGAGCAAGGTCAGTTTTCTTTTTATCGCTTCTTCGCATCGTGAATTAACTATATAACTCCTGTATTACTCAATTAACTACATAACTACTTCACAGGATACTAAATAAACTGAAGCAGAAGGTAGAAGAGAGGTGTAAAAATGTACAAAACTGGAGCTATTGCGCTTTATAACTCCTGTATTACTCAATTAACTACATAACTACTTCACAGGATACTAAATAAACTGAAGCAGAAGGTAGAAGAGAGGTGTAAAAATGTACAAAACTGGAGCTATTGCGCTTTTTATGGCGCATTGATGATATGTTGAAATGCTTTAGTTAGATCTGTTGTACTGTTTCTTTATCAATGTAGAATTAAAGAAGCTTATATTGTCTCTACCTTCTATTCATACATTCATACATTGGTGATGGTTTCAGATCATTTACCACTCTTACTACTCTCACCATACATGTTTTCAGACTGGAAATATAAAGTGAATAATACAATTTATGAAACGAAGCTTCAATCTTGAAGATGTAGGCTTTATAGCTGTATCTAGTTTAGTTGAAGAAACCTGAGAAATGGTACATACAAAAAATTGTTATACAAACATTGTTAAAGAATACATCAAAAAGCATTGGTATACAGATAAATATGAAAGAATGTACAACTTCAGACATAGTCAAGTCATTGAGTTGAGAACATGGCTTCAAATGTATATTTAGAATCCCAGCTTAGTTTTGAAAGATCCTGAGTTTCTCATTTCAAGGGTAAACATCATCTCGGAGAGAACTCAGATTCACATGTGCGAGCTTCAGTCCAGTAATAAATCCGGTATGCAGCATACACCTAATATTCACAATCTCTATGGTTTCTCCCAAAACTTATGAACACCTGGAATTAGCCTAGTTCAATGTGTACCAAAATCGGCTTTGAAAGATCTTTGATCTTTCCATGGCCAAACATCTCAAGGGAGTAGGGGGCATAACCTCGAAATAAATATCTTGCAAGCTCACCTGAGATATTTAATATAACCTCGAAATAAATATCTTGCAAGCTCACCTGAGATATTTAATCTGAAGCAGTTAATCCTACTTAGCTTCACTATCTATAACATTCATTTGCCAAAATCCCCTCTTCTAGCACTTAATCCTACTTAGCTTCACTATCTATAACATTCATTTGCCAAAATCCCATCTTCTTTCATTTTCCTAAACAGCGCATCAGCTTCACGCCTTAGACCTTTCTTGTATACACGCCTTAGACCTTTCTTGTATAATCCTAACATCATTGTAGTGTATGTCCAAATATCAGGCACAAGTCCTTTGTGATTGAGGCTACAATATAAATCCCAAGCTTCTGCTACCTCACCAGCCTTACACATCCCACGAATGATGATATTATATGTAACAATATCAGCATTCATTCCACTCTTTTGCATATCTGCTAACATCACCAATGCTTTCTCTATCTTCCCATTATCACAAAAGCCATGTAACAAAACATTGTAAGTGATTATATTAGGAGCCACACCACAAAACCCCATCTTTCTGAAAAGTTCTTCTGCGACGTTAAGTTTTCCAGCTAGACAATAACCTTGGATAAGAATTGTGTAAGTGACTGTATTTCTAACTATTCCTCTCTGAGACATCTCGCAGAAGAGTTTCATCCCATGCTCTACCTTCTTAGACTTGCAATAACCATTAATGAGAATACTATAAGTTACAACATCTGGAAAGCAACCTTTGCTAACCATGAAACCAAACATTTGCTCTGCTTCATCTAGACGATTGTACATGCAAAGCCCGTAAATCAATAAACTATAAGTAACAACATCAGGATCCAGAGATCTTCGGATCATCTCCTGATACAATTCTTCAGCCTCTAAAAGATTTCCTTCTTTCACACACGCATCGATCAATGCATTGAAAGTAAATACATCAGGGGAGATTTCTCTCACCATCAATCATTGTATTGTAGATCACAACATTAGGTTTATATCCAATTTCCACAATATGATCAAACATATACAAAGCATCATTAATCCTATTACCACCACAAAATCCACTGAGCAACGAGCCAAAGGTAACAATGCTAGGCTCATGACCAAGTTTCATCATCTTCCCAAGAAACGACAACGCAATTGAGAACTGAGAGCATCGACAGAAACAATTCAATAATATATTGCAAGTATAGAGATTATGTGGAATACCCAAAATTTGCATTTGCTCCCAAAGATAGATCACAACATCATACTTCTCCATTTTGGAAATAGCACTTAATAATCTACTGAAATAAGCAATTGAAGGAAGAGGACGACACTGAACCATGTGAAAAAAGAGATCAAGCGAATCATCTAGTTTCATATACCGAATCCCAATTCCTAGTTTCATATACCGAATCCCAATTCTCAACATCTTTCGATAGTCACTGCCACCAGAATAAGGTCGTCTCAAGAAACAAAAACCGCAAATGCTAAACGACGACGACGGAGAAGTTCCGGAATTACCTTTCTCCGCAAATGCTAAACGACGACGACGGAGAAGTTCCGGAATTACCTTTCTCCAGAAGATTCCGATGAAGAAATGACTTGACTTTCGAAGAAATCGATCTCCTCATACTTCAAAGTTGAGATTTTTTTGCCAATCTCTCTGTCTCAGGCTCGTCGAGAGAGAGAGAGAGTATCAGAGAAGAGCTTGAAGGAGCTAAAACCTCAGAACCGGTTTTTATGGGGGATTTCGGTTATTATACCAAACCGGATCAGAATTAATCGGTTATCTCAGATTCTAATTTCATCTTTCTAACACAATAAATTACAAAAATGTCCATCATAAAGCAAACGTCTACATTAGTTCAACTTCAACAGTAAAGCCACATTTGCAGCGTTTAGTTTTCACAGAGGTTCCTTCATCATCAAATGTTTCTTGAAGATCATCAAGAAATACATGTTCATGGCTTTCATCTTCATCACGAGACTTTCTTACTCGTGACCTCTTAGCCACTCTCTGCTTTTCAGGTGATTTCACATTCTCTTCCTTGACAACACTCACTGAATCTACTTCCAAACTCTTATTAGTTTCCACACTGTTAGAGTTATTAGCGTAACGGTTCTTCAATCTTTCACGGGTTAAGATAGACGAAAGAAGCTGATACCATCTTGAAGCTGCTTGTGTTTCATTTCGTCTTCTTTCCTCTTCTTCTCTCTTTTCTTGTTCTTCTGCATATGCCTAACCAAATCCAAAAAAGAAGCAAGTTTAGCTAAAGGATTTATATTCAAGACATGGAGTTCTCTGTGTTTATGGAGACTATACCTCAAGGATTGTGTCTTTGAACTCGGTACAGACAACAATACCTTCATAAATAGGAGTAGCACGTCCACTTCTGTACTCGAAACCAACCATGGCAGGTGCATAATCTATACCGAATCTTTTAGCAACTGAAAATATTCTAGGAATCCTTATGTGAACTGTTCCAGGTGGGAGACATTTCTCAGACCAGACATCAACTTGACCTCGCTCGTTCTGAAACCAAAACAAACGGAGTTTAGACTATTTCTGTCTATAAAGTATGTTATGTTTTCTTTTGATGGAGTTGCAACTGCAGATAGATGTATTTAGCAGATTTCTACAGATTCCATGGAGACGATTAAAACAAGGACAGAATCTACGGAGCTTTTTGTTTACCTTGGGAACAATTCCATTAACCGCATGAGGGAGACACAATGGTTCTGTTTGCCACTTCCCATATAGATCCATGTTATTAGAACCACCCTCAGTGTCATTGTCTCCATCTCCAAAATCTTTTATCTTTTTATGTTTTGTGTTACGCTTCAGAATCTAATGTATTAATAGACTTCAAGAGTTGATCATCAGACCGTAAAAAAAAGGAATGAATGACTAATATAACCATCAAGGAGAGAGTAAAATACCTTTAGGGGAACTTCATTCTCTTTAAGCTGTAGCCCATCACGAAGCCATCTTTCTTTGGTTCTAAGAGTCTGCACACAGGTTCGAGGATATACTGGTTGGTTCTAAGAGTCTGCACACAGGTTCGAGGATATACTGGATGACCATTGCAAAATCCCAGAACTGGACCTTTTGGGTGAAGTATCTGGTTCTTGTGAAGCCATTTCTCAATAGCATACAGTTCGTGACTTTTATATGCCTGCAATATTAATTGAAGGGAGGTTTTTTCTCTGTAGGTATAAGTAAAGCATGAGCTTTAAATTTGTTTGTGGGGTTACACTCAATTTACCTGCTGATTAGTAGGAAGAGGCTCAGTCAGCGCCCGCGTAGCCAACTCCATATCTTCAAGAGCATTCCTTATCCCAAAGGACGAGCTACTCGAGGAAGCATTGTTAGCAACAGGATTTAGGCTATTCAAATTTCTCAGAGAAATATCGTCACTGTGAGTAGCTGCTGACTCTAGTTGTACTAACGGTGCTAATACCATATCCCACCACCCTGAACCCACCCGTTTGGACGAAATTGTGTGCCATTTTGTACAGTACCTAAACGAGAAAAGTTTCAAAGGAAACTAGATGTAAAGACAAAAAATGGAACCTGATTGCAAAATAATGAAATCTAAATAACAGAAGATGCTGATTATCCAATAAAGCAATTGTAATTCAGGCAATAAAAACCTGCGAGTGACATCTTTGGCTCCACCACCAGAAAAAGCGACAACATATCTAAGAAAGGTTTTGCACGCAGTAGCTGCAGCTTCAACGTTTTGCTCTGCATCTATCAGTCCATTAACAGCATCCACATGTACCCATTTCCCATCCATGTTTTCCCCATTGCAATACACCTCAGCCCAGCAAAGAGAAGAATCTACTTTCTTTGAACCAATAGCTGTGGATATTACTTGTTCAGAAACTGACGTGCTATCACTTGTTTTTGATATTTCATTAATTTCGTTTTTCTGATCCACCTTAGAGCTCTGTTGGTTGTCTGCAGTAGCAGTCAAAGCCATGGCTAGCTGCATCTCGAACTCAATATCCCCTTTCCTCCTGGTTTTGGTTGTCTGCAGTAGCAGTCAAAGCCATGGCTAGCTGCATCTCGAACTCAATATCCCCTTTCCTCCTCGTTCCGTCAGATTTGCTGGACGTGCCTGCTTCACAAGATGAATTGACTGTATCATCTTGACACTGATCGGTGCCTTGGGAAGTACCACACCGAGGTTCAGACGTTCCACAGAGACTTTTCTTCTCAATATGGGAAGAAAATTTATTTTGGTGTTTCGAGACTGCCTGCTGTTTTGGTACCATAAGTGTTGAGGTCCTGAATACCCCATGCTGCAGTTTGGCTCTGCTCTGGCCTGATGATTCATTCTTATCGGCCCCTGGTTTAAGGGATACAACATCAAGAATAGACACAAACCTGTGAAACTCAAATTGTTAAAGAATGCTTGGCATATTAAACCGTTTACCGAAAGTAGGCTATTCAGAAACTATGGTACGGTAAAGAATGCTTGGCATATTAAACCGTTTACCGAAAGTAGGCTATTCAGAAACTATGGTACGGTAATTAACTATCTGAAAAAGTTTTAATCTTTAAAAGCATAACATCAAATGCATATGAACCTCAATGAGCTGAAAATCAAGCCAAGTAAGTAAAAGACAATCTCCCATAATTCTTAAAAGTCATTAATGTGCAGGGGTGGAGCCCTTGTATGCCACTTTAGATAAGGTGCCATTAACATATAGAGCAACGAAAAAGATTTAAACCAAGCACGGTAATCAGATATGCATATTGTCTTATGGAATCAGTAAGTATCACATACCGAGTTGTAAGCTTTAATGCTCTAAGCAAAGCAACAGTCAGTGCTCCAACCTGCAAAAAAGATTCCATAAGTTTCCTTAGAATAGCTTTGATCACTACTATCCTAAAAGATGATTAAATGGAAAAGCCAAACAGAGAAATCATCACAACAAAGAGATCACTACTATCCTAAAAGATGATTAAATGGAAAAGCCAAACAGAGAAATCATCACAACAAAGATTCAATATACTTTGGAAAAAGGAAGCCTACTTGTTTGACTACATATTAAATCCCAAGATGACCACTGAATCTAAAAGTTTGGGACTTAGAGTTTAACAATACAAGTAACCGAATAATAGAAAGGTTAAATGTCATAAATCTGATCACAAGCTTACCTCTTCAGATGTGCCTTGACGAGATTCAAGAGCAAATGCTAGGGAAGTACGAAAAGATTTCTCAGAATCGGGAGTACACCTAACAGAAAAGTTGTCACGAACCTACAATTTAAGCCAGTAGAAAGTTGTTAAACTTTCCATCAGAACTAAACAAAACTAAAAAAGCTATAGGCCAGTAAAAACATACCCAACGAACAAGAGGGGCTATATCCTTGACATTAACTTTCTCAAGATTCGATACTTTAAACAAATATGATGGTAGAAGTGAAAGCAAAGCAGCCTGTGCATCAAACTTAAAAATTAGTCAGAATTTATGCTTGTTTCAACCTAAGCAAGAAACATAAAATATATAACTTTCAGATAACAGCTAAAACGGTTATAGTTAATGGATACAAATAACTGACCTGAATCAAGGGATCATTACAAGCATTGTCAACTATCCTCCCTCTTGCAAGCAGACAGAGCAAGTGGACCTTATGTACAAGTTCCGCTCGTTCCTTTAAGACAAAGAAACAATATCTTAAGCTACCACTCATCTTTAAAGAAGAAACATAAGCAATCATATTGCGATTCCTAAGATTTACTTAAGTACAGTATACCTTGTCTTTTGCTGTTGCACGGTATGCATTCTTCTGCTTCTTAGCATTGGGAACATCATCATCAAATTCTATGGTTAACTCTCTTCTGTCATCAACATTAGCATCACTTAGCATTGGGAACATCATCATCAAATTCTATGGTTAACTCTCTTCTGTCATCAACATTAGCATCAACCTTATTATCAAGAGTAGGAATTGGACAGTCTTCCCAATCTGAATCATTCATTTCATCATCATCACAGCCTGGGATTCTACCACATTCACTGTCCTCTACAACATTATCAGTTAAATTTTCCTTAACCGCTTGCTTCCCCTTATCCCTTACACCTTTATCCCGCTGCAATGATAGAAAATTAAAATAATCTTACACTCCCAGCCAAGAGAGGAACTATAGAAGATAAGAATCACCAGTTCTCCCCAGAAAAAGAAGAAAATGTTTCTACAGACTGAATAAAGAAAAAACAAACCTTTGAGGAATCACAGTTCTCATTTTGCTTCTTCTTGCCTCGAGCAGTTCTTCTATCTAAAATTTTGTTCACTGCATCACTAGAGGCTGCTTCAAGTTTACTTTTTTTACTTCCACTTCTAGACTTCATCTTAGTCTTCTCAAGAAAATACCTACGCATTGAAACCAAAATTCAAAAAAGAAGAAAGGCCGAAAGAAAATTGAGAATTAATTACCAAAAAAACAACAATCATCGTAATTCTCTTTAACTATTTTTATCCAACAATAAAGTTGTGTTCTTGAATAGGTCTTGAGGTTACATTACCAAAGTCGGAGGAGATTTACGGAGCAAGGAAACACTAATGCGAAGTGACAAAGGTACTCACCGACGAATTGATCATACGACTTTCACGGCCGTATGAGACACGTAGTATTCGATGAACCGAAAGAATTCACGCGCCAAAATCTCCCGACAACGACCGACGCACGGAAAAACAGAAAAAAAGAAAAAACCTTTCTCCGACTCCTTGAGAGATAGAGACTTGCGTCGGAATGGTAAAGGTCGTAAGAGTTTTGTAGGTGGGCTGTTCTAGTATATGTAAGCCCATTAAGTTTGGGCCTGTTTTGTTTAAAAAATACTTTAAATATGTTATATGGTCTTGAGTACACCAAAA
>CM071717.1:45999135-46009427 GCA_036630335.1 Physaria fendleri
GAAGTCTCTTGTTTGGTCCGAAAATGTTAGTGATTTTGAAAACTCTTTAATGAGTTTCTCTTTTTTTTTCACTTTATAATAATATTTCTTTCTCCTTTTTAAAAATAAATAAATCAAACATACAAATTTGACTTCAGTGGTTTCCATTTCTATTGGATTAATGGTATTGATTAACATGTTTTCAGTATCCATGCATATACACATAATGTCGTATTTTAGCGACACATACGAGAAATTTACTCCAATTAAACAAAACCAACACAAATAAACTCAGCTATAATTCATTTTATTTATGTTTCTATAAAATTGGACAACCTTACCATTTTTTTTTTCCTAGAGAAAAAAATAATTTACCCAGTGAACTGATTTTTTCACCAGATATATAGCATTAAATGTTCACAGATTAATATTTTCCTTAGGGGCATGTGATCCCACTCGTCTTAAATTATTACTACATAGTCAAGAGTTAATTTAAATGTGAAATTCAAATAAAATATAATTCAGATAAAACATTTAAAAAATAGATAAAAGATAGAACATCCATTGATGAAATCAATTTCCATAAGTTTCATTCACTCATCATCAATATTAAAAAGATTATAGAAAATCAAAAGTTATAAAATTAACAATGTTGTTTTCGTACGCTTTTATATTCAAACTCATCTATTTTCTTCTCACCTGTGGGGCACAATGTACCTTTTGCTTAACAATAGTGATTGTGGGCTGCAATATCTAGACTTGGCAAAAGTATAATTTCCATCTTCTTGGGCTATAATTTCCATCTTCTTGGGCTGATTTCGAACCCAAAGGTTATCGTCTAAGGGCCGCAACATTAATAAGGAAATTAGTACATAGGATTTAGGATTCTTCTTCTTATAAGTGTATTTTTTCCTCCTCGGGTTTCATCTTAAAGATTTGAAGAGTTTAAGATCGTGTGATGATTGTTTTCTTTGAAACTTGCAGAGCAGTTGATATGTGGCACTGAATCCTCAGGTTACATTACAGGGGCATACTTCTTAGTTCTTAGATATCAAACATTGCTAAACCATTATCATTAGCCACAGATCAAGTATTGGCAAAGAAGTTTTCGAAAACAACAGATGTTCAATTAACATAATCTAAGTCTTCCATAAGCAGACGATTAAACATAAACTAGTTTACTCAATTACTTGTTCTTCAAGATCAGCAAGTCGGCTTGGAGACAACTAGAATCAGCTCGTGGGGTTTGATGAATCTGAATTTACAAATGTCCTCCAAAGCAACTGGATACTCCTCACACAAACGTCTCCATCCAGCGGAGAAAAGGTGACTAGATTTTGTCAGATAATACACATCCCATGACTTCTTCCTATCTGGACGATGAATCTTGAACCACGTATTCTCTTTTGGCATATAATTCCTTACAGCAGATGCCGGAATCGCCTGAAAATCCCCAAAAAAATAAACGAGACACTGTTAATTCACACATCATTGTTTTTGAATAAAGAAACTGTGTTAGTGTCTTTCAGTTACCATGCTTTTAAGGTATGATTGCTTGATCCAGACATTGAATCTTGCACCAGAAAAAGAAGACGGACCTGCACTATCTTTCTTGTTACTAACCACTCTCTCAGTCTCAGTCCTCTTAGTCCCAAAGTTGAGCTTTCTTTTGTACATGCCTGTTCTTGGGCCACTAGAACCCAAACCAGCAGACACAACCACCTCTTCGGTCTTGACTTCTTGTTCTTTTCTAACACCACCTGTTGTCAGCATCAAAAGTCAATGTCTTTTTTCCGGTTCAATGTTTCATAATAATAAAGATGGCAAATCTTACTAGAAGAAGCCCTGAAGGTTCTGGTTTGTGGAGGTTTGAGTATCTCCTTCCCAGATTGATGCATGATGTTGACACTAAAGTGCATCCTTCCTTTGTGAGTGAAGGTAATAAACTCATTTCCCAAGTTATTGTCCCTCACAAAAGTCTCCCATCCTGACTTCTCCATGAAGTAAAATCTCGGATTTTTCGATATCTTTACTTTCCAAGATCTTCCCCATTGAGTTCTTATTTTCATCATACCCAAAAGCTCATCGTCGGAGAAACATTTTGCAAAATCATGAGGTATTGCTCGCTTGTGTTGTACAAATAATATGAAAGGTATGAGATTTATGTAAATCAAGATAAAAAAAACAAGTATAGATCTTCAGACAGAACTGCAAACTGAGACAGAGAGAAGCAACAAACAACACCGAGACCACTAAGGAGAAAAAATGAAGAAAATGTGTTCAAAATGAGAAAATAATAAACCCACATACTGTTTTGTTGTTTTGAAAACAAAAAATAGAAACTTTAAACAAGAGATCCACAAAATTCCACATATCAACCTTCAAACAAGTTTCTTACGGAAAAATCAAAAGTTTCAACTTTTTCCAGACAAAGCAAATTTAAGAACATTGAAGAGGTTAATAATACCATGTTTTCGGAAGAAATGTCAACAAAACGTGTACATAAGGAAGGAGGAAAACAATTGATGGGCTTAGGATTTAGGCCCATAAGTATAAAAGTATACCCGTTTTAACTAATTTTGGTCTCAAAATTATATCTTTTGCAATTAGTATTAGTATAAATAATATTTCTTTCTTTTTTTTTGGGACTGAAAATAATATTTCTTTAGCATTACAAAATTACAAATTGTTGGATCATAGAAGATAAATTTACATGTTTTAGGATGATTATTCTGATTCATAGTTCTTTTTGTAACAATAATATCAAAACCAGTAGTAACCACGTTAAAAAGCCTTTTTTTAAGTCTTAAATCAAATTTTTTTTTTTCCACTAAACTGGGTTTTATTAACAACAGAAATAGGCTCAGCCCGAAAAACACAGGGATGGGCCCGAAGGCCCAACACAAACAACAACAAACAAAAAACAGAAAACACAAAGGCTCAACAAAGCCCAAATCAAGCCCAAATTAAAAAACAAAAGGCCCACGAAGGAACCCTTTGTCGAAGGAAACCCTACCCTTTCTAACCGCCGCCGCTGAGGCCGTGAAAAGTCGACGGTGCTGAGTTTTGATGAGCCTAGACCGGAAAGATGGAACATGAGAGTCACAGAACGCATGGAGGGTTTGATTTGATGAGCCTAGACCGGAAAGATGGAACATGAGAGTCACAGAACGCATGGAGGGTTTGAGCGTGCAAGCTCTGGGCTGATACAACTCCGGAATCGCACTAAGGCCGCCGTGAACCGCCGTCAATGCATCACTCTGAGAAGACAACCACCATGGAGAGTAATTCCCAAAGATTCAATTTCATTTCCTCAGAGTCTGGTCACTTACAGCGACTTCTCTTCTCACTCATTTTTAGGGTTTCCTCTTTCTGCTTCGACCATGGAGAGTAACAAACAAACAAAAAAATCAGTCTTGTGTATCTTTCTAAATTTGAACATTTTGTAGTTTACTGATCTCATAATCGAATTGAACGGTTAACTTTAGTCATGATCAATAATATATACCATTAAACCACATAGGAGGTAGTATCAGTTAGAATAATTAATTGGTTTATGTAACTATGAGAGTAGATTATTTATGCGTTACAATATTGGTAATAATTGTTCATTAGAGTTAATAAATAATCCACCTCATTTTTACTTTTATTCAACACCCTCATTGTAAGTGATTTTAGGTAGTGAATTTTTATTCAACACCCCCATTGTAAATGGTCTTATAGAGTACAGTTATAAGATGGTCACTTCTGGTGTTTTATGACCTAACACTATGTATTTTACTTGCTTCTATAAATAATTTGAACTCAAAAGCAGACTCTTTGATTAGCACTCGAGAAAAAATGGAGCACATGAAGCCATGCCTCGCTAACTCACCACCGTTAACGCCACTAGAGTTCCTAGAGAGAGCCTCCATCGTGTACGGTGACTGTACCTCCATCATTTACGGAACTAACACCGTTTACACATGGCGTGAAACAAACCTCGGTTGTCTCCGCATCGCCTCATCTCTTTCTTCACTCGGAATCACCAAATCCGACGTCGTATCCGTCCTTTCTCCCAACACTCCGGCCATGTACGAGCTTCACTTCGCTGTTCCAATGTCTGGTGCAATACTCAACAACATCAACACACGTCTCGACGCACGAACCGTCTCTATACTTCTCACTCACTCTGAATCTAAGCTTCTTTTCGTCGACGTCTTCTTCTGTGATCTAGCCCTCGAGGCTATATCGATGATGACGATTGATCCGCCAATTCTAGTATTCANAAAGCGAATGGGATCCGATTGTGCTGAATTACACTTCTGGTACGACTTCGGTGCCTAAAGGAGTGGTACACTGTCATAGAGGAATTTTTGTAATGTCAATTGATACTCTCGTGGATTGGACCGTACCGAAAAATCCGGTTTACTTATGGACTCTACCGATGTTTCACGCTAATGGTTGGTGTTATCCATGGGCAATCGCTGCCGTCGGAGGAACTAACGTCTGTTTGCGCAAATTTAATGTACATAAATGTGGGGTATAGTGATAATTTTTTTTACCCAAACCATTGTAGAGTATAAAAGTAAGATGAATGTTGAATAATGATGTGTAAGAAAGAGAAGATGATGTGGACAAAAAAGTAGGGTGTTACTAAAGTAGGGTGTTGAATAAGTAAACCATCGTAAATATCCTAATGGTGAAACATGTTGATTATGTGATGTGAACTGTAACCAAGTCATAACGTTCATGTAACGCATTATTTCGCAACTTGGGTCTTGGGTAAATGGTGCCGACTTTATTACTTTTGTAAGAAAGTGACGTTTTAGTAGCATTTGTTTACTGGGGGTTCTCTTTAAATTATTAATGGTCAGTGGTCAAGTCTTGACCGTAGAACGTAGTCAATAATTTTGTTTAAAACAATTATTTTATATTTTTTCTCAATTTGACCGAAGTTTTGATTGGAAATAGTGCCTTCACGTTCGCCAAAACAGTAAAACTTACTCTAAAGATATACATAGAGCCAACATCACATGGTAGCATTAAGATATTGTCGAATATAAAATGTTATTGCTATTAATATTACGAATCCAAAAAATAACAGAAAAACAAAAAAAAATCAATTTAAAAGTAAAAGTGATATGGGTTGCACAAGATAAGCAAATTATGATTAATTTCCCAAACAAGGACATTGATGATTGAACAAAGAAAGAAATACAGACAATGAGGACAAAAGAATGATCTGTAATGATTGAACAAAGAAAGAAATACAGACAATGAGGACAAAAGAATGATCTGTAATGGAGAAAGCAAAAGTGAAAAACTGTGTCTTGTCTTCTTCTTTTGTTCATCTAAATAATGCTTTAATCTTCAAGGGTTTTACCTTTAGTTTTAGGAACGCAAAGACTCACACAGACAATAGTAATTCCCTAAGTAGCGCTGAAACGGGTACAGGTACGGGGTACGGGGATGGATATGGGAACGGAGACGACATCCTAAAATTTCATAGGGTACGGCAGAGCCGTGCCTACCTAATTCTGGGCCACAAGCCATTAAATTTTTTTATCTAATGTATATCTATACTAAATATTTTTTTTTGCAAAAACAAGGAAAAAAACTAAAAAAAAATAATCTGGCCGCACGAATATTCGAACCCAAGCGTAACTAACTCAGTGACTTGTTATTTTACCACTAGACTAACACATATATATTGGATTTGGCGGCCGAAACAAAAGTATATTTAAAATAGGCCGCAAGCAATTGCTTGCTTTGCTTGGCCCTTTCATTTCCTCAGAGTCTGGTCACTTACAGCGACTTCTCTATATCATTCACTTTGGGTTTTCCTCTTTCTGCTTCCACCATGGAGAGTAACAAACAACAAAAAAACTCAGTCTTGTGTATCTTTCTAAATTTGATCACTTTGTAGTTTAGTGATATCATCATATCAGTATCTTATAATCGAATTGAACGGTTAAATTTAGTCATGATCAATGATATATACCATTAAACCACATAGGAGGTAGTATGTGTTATATAAATTAATTGGTTTTTGTAACTACGAGAGTAGATTATTTATGCGTTACAATATTGGTAATAATTGTTCATTAGAGTTAATAAATATTTTGTTCATTAGAGTTAATAAATATTTTTATTTTTTTGTCCTGGTGAGAAGATCTTAAAGTCTAGAAAAGTGGATTATAAGTATTTTTTTGTCCTGGTGAGAAGATCTTAAAGTCTAGAAAAGTGGATTATAAGGGGATGGGCAGATGCTGTGGATAAAGTGAAGAAGTCTCTTGTTTGGTCCGAAAGTGTTAGTGATTTTGAAAATTCTTTAATGAGTTTCTCTTTTTTATTCACTTTATAATAACATTTCTTTTCTCTTTTTTAAAATAAATAAATAAAACATACAAAATTGACTTCAGTGGTTTTCTTTTTTCTTGGTTTAATGGTATTAATTAATGTGTTTTCACTATCCATGTATATACACGAGAAGTTGACTCGATTAACAAAACCAATATAAATAAACTCAATTATAAATCATTTTATATGTGTTTTTGTAAAATTGGACAACCTTAAGATATTTTTTTCTCCAAGTGAAAAATAATTCACCCAATTGAACTGATTTTTTTCACCAGATAGATAGCATTAAATTTTCACGGATTAATTAGTACTATTTTCCTTAGGGGCATGTGATCCCACTCGTCTTGAATTATACATAGTCCAAAGTTAATTTAAACACAAAAACATATTTGAAATTCAAATAAAATATAATGATAAAACATTAGAAAAAGAGGTAAAAGATAGAACATCCATTGATGAAGTCAAATTCCATAAATTTCACTCAGTCATCATCATATTAAATAGAGTATTAGAAAATTAAAAATTATAAAATTAACAATGTTGTTATCAAACTCATTTATTTTCTTCTGTGCTCCTTTTTTGCTTTACAATAGTGATTATGGGCTGCAATATCTAAACTGATATTTGTCAAGTATAACTTCCATTATTCTTGGGCCGATTTCAAGCCCAAAGATTATCATTGAACTGAGATCCCAAAGATTATCATTGAACTGAGATTGTGTGATGATTGTTTTGTTTGAAAGTGATAGTATAACTGATTATTGTAATTTTTGTTTGTGACTGGCTAGGTATGATCTGTCATGAGCCATATATGAACTTGCAGAGGTCACAGATGTGAGTGGTGTTTGCATTCTCTTATCTAATGCAGCTAATGCAGTTTAGTTTTGAACTTAAAGTAGCCAGAACTAGTGAGAATCTCTGTTTCTTCTGATAAATTTGTTGCTTGAAGTCAAAACTATATTTCAAAATCTTGAGTTTTGACCTTAGTGAAGTTGAAACTGAGACTTTGCTTTGCTGATAACTTCTGAAAACTGAGACTTTTCTTATTATTTTATCTAATTATTCCATTTTTTTAATGAGCAGAGTTAAACACTGAGAGACTATGAAAACGCTGGGACTAAACCATTTACCTAAACCACATAGAAGAACCTGCAAACTGCTCCCTAAATCCGCTGAGACTTATCAGAAAGTATAGATTCGGATGATAAGCAGAAAGATGATTGGATTTTGAGGAATCCATTGTATTTGTTTTCCTTTTCCCTCTTTACAAAGTGTAACCCATGTAGTTCTGTGAACATCTTTGATCTATTCTGTCTTCTTATTGTCTGTCCCAGAGTTTCCAAAGGTATGTTTCTAAGTTCTAAACATTTACATAATAACCAACCAGCTGCTACTAATTCACAAAGTTTCTCTTCTCTCTTAGGACTTTGATACAACAAGAATCAGCTCGTGTGGGTTGACAAATGTAAATTTGCAAATGTCCCCAGCAACCACAGGATACTCCCAGCACAAGATATTCCATCCAGAAGAGAAAACGTAACCACTGCGTACCACATAATACACATTCCAAGACTGCTTCCCATCTGGATGATTGATTTTGAACAATGTCCTCTTTTTTGGCATATAATTCCTTCCATGATATCTCGGAATCGGCTGTAAATCCACAAAATAAATATACAATGTTCATTCACATATCCACAAAATAAAGAGACAATGTTCATTCACATATCATTGAGAATACAGAAACTGTGTTAGTGTCTTTCAGTTACCAGGCTTGTAAGGTATGATTGCTGGATAAAGACGCTGAATGATACACCAGAAACTGAAGATGGACCTGCATTATCTCTAGGGTTACTAACCATTCTTTCAGTCTCAGCCCTCTTGGAACTTTGGGATCCCTCAGCTTTCTTGTCTCCAAAGTTGAGCTTTATACCCGCCTCTTCCACTAGATTCAGCTTCTGTTCTCGCACCACGAGGACTCAAACCAGCAGACACAATCACCTCTTCGGTCTTGACATCTTGTCCTGTGTTCACCATCAAAAGTCAAAAAATCAATCTTTTTTCCGGTTCAATGTTTCATAATAAAAGAAAGCAAATCTTACTAGAAGAAGCTGAGAATGTTCTTGTTTGTGGAGGTTTGAGTATCTCCTTCCCAGATTGATTCATGATGTTGACACTAAAGTGCATCCTTCCTTTGTGAGTGAAGGTAAGAAACTCTTTTCCCAAGGCATTGTCTCTCACAAAAGTCTCCCATCCTGACTTCTCCATGAAGTAAAATCTCGGATTTTTCGATATCTTTACTTTCCAAGATCTTCCCCATTGAGTTCTTATCTTCATCATACCCAAAAGCTCATCGTCGGAGAAACATTTTGCAAAATCATGAGGTATTGCTCGCTTGTGTTGTACAAACAAAATAAAAGTTATGACATTTATGTAAATCAAGATCTAAACAAAAAAAAACAAGTATACATCTTCACATTCAGACAGAACTACAAACTGAGAAAGAGAGAAGCAACAAACAACACTAAGATTGGTTCAAAAAGAGAAAATACTAATTTCTTTTACAGACCCACACGTTTTTGTTTTTGTTGTTTTGAAAAAAAAGAACCTTTAAACAAGAGACCCACAGATTTCACATATCAACCTTCAAACAAGTTTCTTACGGAAAATCAAAAGTTTCAACCTTTTTCCAGACAAAGCAAATTTAAGAACATGAAGAGTTAATAATACCATGTTTTCTGAAGAAATGTCAACACTGTTAAGAACTTTGAAGAAGCTTTTCTGCATCCGTTTTTCATTACAGCCAACGTTTTTCATTACAGCCAAGTAAATCAGGATTACTAGCCATGGATTCTCTTTCACCTTCAAGCCTTTTCTCCTCTAACTTGTTCTTCTTCTTTTCTCTCTCACACTTTCTTCCTATTTTTCTCTCTGTTCTTTAATGTCGTAATTAAATGTATCAACTTGAGTAAAAACAGTCAAAAGAGTAAAACTCGTCATGTGAACTCTGAAACGAAGGTACATTGTGACATCATCTTCTTTGAACTCTGAAACGAAGGTACATTGTGACATCATCTTCTTTGGATTTAGAAGTAATTACAAAACGTGTACATATGGAGGAGAACAATTGATGGGCTTGGGTTTTAGGCCCATAATTTTTTTTTTATTTTTGGTCAACAGACAAATAATTTTCTTTAAATAATAATTTTATTATAGAAAATATATGCGACGGATGTTGTATATGCGGGGGTATAGATCATGTGAGGTGTATATATATATCCACAGCTTTCATCTCTGGTTCGTGTTGTTTGTGTCTATCACGAGGAAAAGGCAAGAACCGAGATTTAAGTTAGGGAGAATCATCACTGAATCATAAATCAGTGAAGGTGGGAGAGAAAGAGACATTTTTTTCTTTGTCAAATAGGCATCGAATCTGGATATAAGAAGTTAGGGTTTGTAGGTCTTGGAGAGGGAAATTAGGGTTTTTGTCTTTTATTCACGATAGGCTGATGGAGATGGTGGGGAAAACGAATTCAAAGGGAGATTATTTGGAGACCTGATTCATGTAATGTTGTTTTCTAATTTGAGGAATTTTTTTTTTTTTTTTAATTAACGTTAGATTATCTCTAAGATTCCGTGTTTTATGAGTTCCTTCTCCTATTAAGAATTTTCTTTTATGGGATTGGTTGATGTTTATTTCGAGTTTTTCTTTTCTGGGTTTGGTTTAAACTTGTAGATTTGTGGTTCAGCTGCTTTTATGATCTTCATTTTTGTTTGAAAATATGCTGCATTTTTTAATATGTTCCTTGTCCCTTTTTAACAGTTGCAAAGAGTTGGATAGAAATCGGTTCGGGCCAATTAATTCTATTGTTGATAGTGAGATTACTAAACCCCTTTGTTTTCTTCCTCTTGATGTGTTTTATTATCTGTTTCCTGGATCAGAAGAAGTATTGAAGTTGTATACTTAGCAT
>CM071717.1:46047202-46066451 GCA_036630335.1 Physaria fendleri
CTCTTATCAGATTCATTGACTTTGAGGAATTTGGATGCTTCACTAAGCACCAAACAAAACCCTAAGTCAAAAAAAAGTTTTGAATCAACGGAAACATGGAGATAGAGAGATAACCAACCTGCCATAGAAATCAAACTTCTTCGACAGAGGCTGAGGATTTAGATTCTTGGAGTTAAATGGGCCAATTCAATTAAATGGGTTTGGGCCAAGAAAATGGGTTTGGGCCAAGAAATTCGATCCATTTTGTTTAAGTAGTAGCAAAACGACGTGGTTTTAGTTAATTTTTTATTAGTTAACGATTAATTTCGCTGTTAACTCTAATTCCGTTAGTCAACGCGTCAAATTGATAGTCAACGTAGTCAACGCGTCAAATTGATAGTCAACGGTTTTAAAAGTTAACGGAAGATATGTCTGGGTATGACGTTTTAAACGGAAGACCTATGTGGGTTGTTGAGAGCACGGGTGCTATGTATAAGTAGCAGATTTCCCTTTTGGACGATATCCAGGCCGTTTTCCCTTGATGTGGACATCTTGAGGAGCTAGAAGTGATCATCTTTTATATATATGATTATATGTAAGAACTAAAGAGACCATGAGACACGTACAACTAGGCCTGGGCAAAAACAACCGAACCGAACCCGAACATGCCCAGGCCTACGTACAAAGCAGATAAGCTCAAGCACATAACACATGAGAGTATCAATCTATATATTTATATAATTATCTTGGATGCATTTCTATTTCAGAGGGCTTAAACTATATATGGATTGATGGCTTGATGCAGACTTAACGGACACCACAACAGCTAACAATAGTAAAAAAATCAATGTTGAAAACAACTTATCAACAACATTCAACAAATACATTAATTAACATATGCTATAGTTATTTGTATTATGTGACAGATAATACAGAATATCTAAGAAAGTAGAAATCTCAGTAAAAAAGGACAAATGACATTAAAGACGAAGAAGAGAAAGCGATAGCTGTAAAAAAGGACAAATGACATTAAAGACGAAGAAGAGAAAGCGATAGCTTGTCCGAGAAGGATTAATAAACAATCAGACCTATCAAATTTAGATTTTACCGGTTTGAATATGTATCGTCGGTTTACTAGAAACAGAACATGTACTGCCTGAATTTATGATTTGGTTTTTTTTGGGTTGGGTTGGGGTTCATAAAAATGAGATCTAGAGCATAATGTCACGTCACATCATTAAAGCATAAGAACGTTACCTTTTTCGTTTTTATCAACTTTCTCATTAAAATAATGTCACGTCACATCATTAAAGCATAAGAACGTTACCTTTTTCGTTTTTATCAACTTTCTCATTAAAATCTTTTATGACAACATGACCGTTGAGATTAAGTCGCTAATCAACGGTCTTAAACTACTCACTTTCATAATCTTTTCATAAAATCTCTTCTTCTTCTTCTTTTTTTTTTTTAACTCACATAAAATCTCTTCTTGCCAACTGGTTACAAACCCGATAATTACATTTTTTAATTAATACTCTGTATAGTAATCAACACTATACAATTTTTTAAAAAATCAAACAATGACAGTTTAATTAATAGAATAATCAAGATTAACAAAAAAATAAAACATAACAGAGTAAATACAAAATTTTACTAGTAATACATGGAATCTTACTATATTTTATTGATTCTTAACACCACTAGTATTATTTCTCTAATGGGGAACAAGTAACACTAGCCATTAAATATCTCCACACTCTTCTCTCTTCCTTCTGACCATATTACTAATCTGTTCTCTAGCTCTATTCTTCAAAGCTTCTCTCTTTTTCTCACTTTTACATTGTCTCAAAAGCTCTCAGAGAAGAAGAAGAAGAAGATAACATCATGAGTCTTATACATCTCCTTGTTCTGTCTCTACTCATCTCTGTTTCAGGTAACTTCATAACTACATTAATGGCAGCTTAACAATTCATTATAAATGTTAATCCTCTGTGTTCGTTTCACAGTCGCAAAATTCTCCGGCCGTCCAGGAATAAACTACGGTCAACTCGGAAACAACCTCCCATCACCCTCCGACCAAAATTCTCCGGCCGTCCAGGAATAAACTACGGTCAACTCGGAAACAACCTCCCATCACCCTCCGACTCAATCAACCTCATCAAATCCCTAAACGCAAAACGAGTCAAACTCTACGACACTAACCCTAAAATCCTCACCGCTCTAAACTCCACAGACATCACCGTCTCCGTAATGCTCCCAAACGAGCTAATCATCAACATCTCCAAATCAAATTCACTCTCCGATTCCTGGATCCGATCCAATATCCTCCCTTTTTACCCAACCACCAAGATCCGTTACCTCCTCGTCGGTAACGAAATCCTCTCTTCCCCAGATTCAGTTCTCAAATCCTCCCTTGTTCCCGCAATGCGGAAGATCCAACGCTCGTTGAAGTTTCTCGGTGTTAAGAAGGTTAAAGTCGGAACCACACTCGCCGTCGATGTTCTTAAATCATCTGTTCCTCCGTCGAGCGGTGAATTTAGATCCGATATCTCCGGGTCAATCATGAAACCGATGCTCCAATTCTTAAACCGGACGAAATCGTTTTTATTCGTTGATGTTTACCCGTATTTCGCTTGGGTTCAAGATCCGACCCATGTGGATCTCCATTACGCACTTTTCGAATCTACCAACGTCACTATCAAAGATCCAGTCACGGATTTGGTTTACCACAATCTCTTTGACCAAATGGTTGACGCAAGATCCAGTCACGGATTTGGTTTACCACAATCTCTTTGACCAAATGGTTGACGCTTTCGTCTTTGCTATGAAACGAATCGGGTATCCGGATATTCGGATCTGGGTTGCGGAAACGGGTTGGCCCAATAACGGAGATTACGACCAAATCGGAGCGAATATTTACAACGCCGCAACTTACAATCGCAACATTGTTAAAAAACTCACTTCTGACCCGCCCGTTGGTACTCCGGCCCGACCCGGAAAGGTATTACCTTCTTTTTTATTCGCGCTTTATAACGAGAATCAGAAACCGGGTCCGGGTACGGAACGACATTTCGGACTTTTGCATCCGAATGGGACGGAGGTTTACGGGATTGATTTGTCGGGGAAGACGACGGAGTACAAGGATTCGTTACCGGTGCCGGAGAATAATGAGGTTTATAAAGGGAAGATATGGTGTGTGGTGGCTAAAGGAGCGAATTGGACTCAGCTTGGTGATGCTTTATCGTATGCTTGTTCACAGGGAAATAATACTTGTGACCCGATTCAAAACGGAGGTCCGTGTGCAAAACCCGATTTGATGGTTTTGCATGCGAGTTATGCTTTTAGTTCGTATTGGGCTCAGTTTCGTAAGATTGGTGGGACTTGTTATTTTGGTGGTTTAGCTACTCAGACTATTAATGATCCAAGTAAGTCGGATTCTAAATTTAAACCCGATTCGTTTAATATCCATGTCTAAATTGGTGGGTTTTGTTAAATTAGGTTATGGACGGTGCGAGTTTCCGAGCGTGACATTGTGACGATGCGTGGTCGAGAAGAGACAGACACACGAGTGAAAGACGCACGATGTTACGGTTTTGATTAATAGGAACAGCACGTGGCTATTGTCTGAAACTGACGTAGCTTTCTTTATTTTTATCTGTCCCGCGAATACGTAGCTTTCTTTATTTTTATCTGTCCCGCGAATAATGAAAAGTCAGTGATTGAATACGTTTTCTTGTGTGTGTAGCAGAACAAAACAATAAATTTATGCATTTTCTAATGTTATTGAGAGATTTATGTTTTTTGTTTTTTCAAATGCCGAGTTGTGTATAAATTTATTGAGATTCCATAATTTTTGACTATTTCGGACAGAGCAGGTAACATTTGATGTTCACATTAATTAATTAGTTTTTGTTAAATTAACTAGATTAATAATTAGAAAAATGTACTAACTGTGTTTTTTTCAACATAAAAATATTGTGGTTTTAGTAATTTTTTCTGCCTTTCAAATTTTTTTTTTTTAAATAATATAGAAGTGCAGGTTTTGAATCCAGAATTTGTAGATTACTGCGATAATTCTTAGAAATGGTATCCATTATGCCATATTAATCTCACATATATTAAGTGATTTCGATCCAATATTTTTGATATATTTGGTATCCATTATGCCATATTAATCTCACATATATTAAGTGATTTCGATCCAATATTTTTGATATATTATTTTAAAAAAGAGTAGATAGTGTTGCAATTAATTAGATTTGTAATCAAAATCATATTAAATATTCAAATTTTATGGAGCTAACAATCAGTTATTATAGAAGTATAATTGTATAATTGTATAATAGAAGTATAATTGTATAAAGATTATACTTTTGAATAAAAAGAAATGTAATTATGGAGAATAGGATGCCATAGCTTTGTTTAAAAATTTGCAAAGTTAATTTTTTGACCTTTTGAAGAAAGTTAAAAAACAATTATTATTATTTTTTGAACTTTTGTAAAGTAAATGTTTTAAGCTTTTTGCAGAAAAAGGTGAGAAACGATGAATATTGTATACAGTAAGATTTAGGGCTCATTGGCTACAAGCCCAATACTATATGATTATGGCTCATTGGCTACAAGCCCAATACTATATGATTATTTAACGGTTGTGAAGTAGTTAACCGTTAATTAACTAAAGTACTAAACTGATTTCGGGCTTTTAGCCCAAATGTTAATTTGTGAAAAGCCCTATTTTGGTTGTCATTATAAAAATTCCATTTTTGCAATATTCAGAAATTTCAGACCAAAGTTTCAATTTTTATTGGCTGGGTTTTTGAGAGAGAAAGAGAGAGATTCTTCTTATCGTTGAAGAACAGCAAAATCGTAGTATAAATTAAAATACAGAACATTACAGATATATACAGAAAGAGAAGGTATATATACACATGGAGATTGATTGAGTGATAGATAAGATCATAAGAGAATTATTCTCAGTGTATATCTTATTCTTCTTCTTCTTCTCTCTTATTCTCTTTGTGATCTTCCTATCTCTCTCACTCTTGTATTTGATTTTCAAAAAAAAAAAAGTTTTCAATTTTCCACAAGTTGGAAAAAACCTTAAAGTTTCGTGTTTTGGAATCATACGCAAATTTCAATTTTCCACAAGTTGGAAAAAACCTTAAAGTTTCGTGTTTTGGAATAATACGCAAAGTTTTGAAATTTTGATCATCTGCTGATACTTGAGAGTTGATTTAACGTTATAGTGTTTCCCCCAAACATTTTGGTTTCTCTTACCTGTCTCTTGCGTGTGCAATTGGTGCACTAGCAATTTCTCTTTTTGGTTTGCGATTTGTTTTACTTAGGGTTTGATCAAATTGGATTGTGCTTCCTGATTTAGACCCTAACTGCTAGTACAAGAGTCTAAGGGATTGAATTGGAATTAAGCGTAATATTTTGATTTGGGAAATTGGGGGTTTTCACGTTTAATCTGAAAGAGGCCAACTTGTTGGCGGCTTCAGACAAGTTCATTAGCCTATAAGGTGCTTTAAGCTGCCTATATTCTTAGCTCCAGTTTTTTAGTTTGAGTTACGGAATTGGACAGAATTGTTTCTGATTTTATGTTTGTGCTAATGGGTTTGGCAGGTTAAGGATAAATCTTGAGGTTCCAAGGTGTAAAACTGCGTGTAAAACTGCTAAATTGGTAGTGTATTTAGGATCTTTGAAGTTAAGACTGAAGTGAAATTTGGGAGATCAAAAAAGAAAGTTTTGAGCTTTAAAGTGTTTTTATTTACATGGTGGACTGGATCATAGATTCTGATCTGGTCAGGTGTTGGGATAAAGGAGTAAGAGAGTAATAAGAGTGGTTGAAAGTATACCACTTTAAAGGTTTTGACGGATTAGTGCCATGTCTCGTTGCTTCCCATTTCCACCTCCAGGATATGAGAAGAAGTTTAGGACCGAGGACTCGGACTCTTTAATAAAGGTTTTACATGCAAACCTATCTTTTGAAAGAGGACTCGGACTCTTTAATAAAGGTTTTACATGCAAACCTATCTTTTGAAATCATGATCTTATCCTTGTGCCGTGCTTGGTTTTATTGGATAGTGACTAGGGTAACATGTATTGCTTCTGGGCTCTTATTAGCATATTATCATGACTCTGCTTTGAATTCTTTTATCTAATGGAGGATTTGTGGGTTCCTTTTCTAGATAATATAAAACCAGTAAAGTATTGGAGTAAGGGTCATTGAGACTGTTTTAGAATTAGTTTTGTTTATAATTTGTTAGAGCTGGCCAAGTTTGAGGATAATGTCACCTAAAACAGTGTAGTGATAGAGGAACTGATACCTGTAAGGAGAATCATGATGGACTTACATTCTACCTTATATGAGAGAATCATAAATGCCCTGATATTTGCTTCTGGTCGGCCCCAATTGTATTTGCAGTTTTTTTTATTGTGATTTTTCCTAGTACACAGCAAGCTTTGCTGGATCCTTGACTAACTTAGAATGCCGAGATGCTGACATAGTGAAGTGAATTTGTGTTTCTGTAGCTGGTGGTTTTGGATGTTAGATCGTTGTATGCGTTGATTTTACTGTCAACTCCGGAGTTAGTAACGCCACTAGTGTGACTCTTTATCCTTGTAGGAAAGTAGAAGCATACTTTCTGATTACCATATTGAGGGAATAGTTTGCTAGAAGTAGTTGCTTGTGTAGCATCTTAAGAAACTGTAGGAAATGTAGCAAGGAAGAGTAGTACGGAGCTTAAGAATTAGTATCTGGAGCTAAAGATAGCTACGTATTGGAGAGGTTGTCCTCGTGAAATAATGATTCACCGGGTTTATATAAGTTGACCCCCACACAAGAACTGACATAAAAAAATTACTAATTCTTTGTATGCGTTTCTTGAAATCATCACTTATATATGTGTGGTCTGTTTTTCGTGGAATTTAAAATGCAGGAAAAGCACAAGGAGAAATCACTTATATATGTGTGGTCTGTTTTTCGTGGAATTTAAAATGCAGGAAAAGCACAAGGAGAAGAAGGATAAAGAAAAGAAAGAAGGAAAAGAGAAAAGGGATAAAGAAAGAAGCAAAGACAAACACAAAGAACAGAAGGAGAAAAAGGAGAAACATAAAGATAAGAAAGACAAGAATGGAGATAAAGAAAAGAGCAGAGAGAAACATAAAGATAAGAAAGACAAGAATGGAGATAAAGAAAAGAGCAGAACTTCAGAGGTCAGAAAAGCTGCTGGTGTTTTGCCGAACATCGGGGACAAAGAAAAACGTGTTACAAATACCTTGCATAGTAATGGTAATGGAGAGTCTAAGTTTATTCAGGATCTGGCAAAAAGGATCAGAGATCAAGAAGAAGCTACAGAAAGTCAAAGTCCACAATTCCATTCTGGAGCTGCAGAGAACAACAATTCTTATCCAGCGCCTCTAACAAGCTATATGAGAGTTGACGAAAAGAGAATCAGTACCCATAAGAACTCTGCTATGGCAAAAAGGTCCGAAAGTGCGGTTCCGCGAGCAGCATCTTGCATGGATCAGAAAGGAGCTGAAGTGATAACTAAACTAGTGGAGAAAAAAGATCAGGCAAAGAAAAACGAACTATTAGAGAAGAATAACCCTCGGGAGAGTGTGATTAAGAGTGACAAGCCATTAAGTAACGGAGTGATAAAGAGAAGTGAACCAAAGCACATAACAGATAGAAGTAGGAAAGAGAGCAAAAAGGAGAAAACAAAGGCGATGAACAAAAATGTTCAGGATAAACCCAAGTTTGTAGAGGGAGGGCCCAGATTAAAAGAGAGACAACACAACGTGGTGGATGCTAGGGATTTTAGAGTGTTGGATCTTCCAAAGGCCGGTGTCAAGAACGTAACTGCAGATAGAATTCTTGGCCAAAGAGAGGATCTTGAGACAAATGGATTGTTGTATGGTGAGTCCTTCCCTGATCAAACTCTTATTCCAAAGAGAGGATCTTGAGACAAATGGATTGTTGTATGGTGAGTCCTTCCCTGATCAAACTCTTATTGTTTTTAAAAAAAAATGAAATACATAATTTTGTTTTTACCTTATTATATTCAATCATGTTCTTTACTCTCTATAACTTCTTTGATATCTATATGTATATAAGTACATATACTTTCACTTTGTGCTATTAATGGAATATCAATTTAGTTGATTTTTGGTTTTCCTGCAATGTGAATGTGTTTTTCTTATACTATTAATGTTCGTCTCTTAGCGCGGGTTGTTTAATTGTTACGCAGAGAATGGACCTAGGACAAACCAGATTCATGTAACAGTTGGTTCTTCCATGTCATCTATGGAAAATGGAAGAAAATTGGGAGCATGCAAAACTCATCAAAAGCTTCCACAGCCTGTTTATGAACTGCAAGAAACAGTGTCTACTCCAGAGGTCAAGGAGCATAAGGTTAACGGTTTCATTTATTCTCAAGAACTCAAATGCCATCCACAGGATTCTGCAGTGAACTTGACAGAAATTGGTGAAGCTTCTGCTAGAAAACGGCCTCACCCGGACTCAAAAGTTGATGATGATGAACAAGAGTGGTTATTTGGTCAGTCAGGTGTGAAGTTATTAAAGAAGCAAAGAGCAGATTATGGTACTTCATTGGTTGAGAATCCAAATGTTTGGAACCAGGTTCTTAGTATAGAATCCGCTGATATAGTAGCTCTTCCATATGTTGTTCCATTCTAGTTTTGACAACATCCCAAATGTTCTGATTGACATCAACACAAGAGAAAGACCACATTACAGATGAGAGGGGCTTTTCTAATAGGACAATTCAAGACAGTAAGGACTGTGTTGGCTTTAGAGTAAAATCGTTTTGAGAGTGTGATTGGCAATGAGATTTGCGATAAAAAGGATGTGATTGACGTTTGGTTCAGTTTTGATACTGTTGTGTCATCACAAGTAGATGGGTTTAGCATTAAGTTGTATATTTGAGAGGATATAGAGAATAGGGGGAGAGATCTTATCAGTTCCCCACTAATACATATTTGTAAGTACTTTATCTTTCCCTTATATGGGTCAAAATCATTCTTGGAATCCACATACAAAGCTTGATCTTCCTTATGTACTGAGTCCTGTCCTTACAGCCAGTTCTGGACCAAGAAGTGCTTAAACTCTGAACTCTGTATGCATAAACAGAACTGGAGAAAATGCTCAATTTCTCTACCTCAAACAGAGTTCAATAGTAACCAAACTCTATATTAATAGAATCACACCTAAAATATGATAGAAATCAAAAACCAAGAAATCATTGGTTTGCTTCGAAGTTTAGAGACTTCGAACAGTTTTCATAGAGAAGAAAAATAAACCACAAGCATATAAAAAAGACAACAAAACAGACATGAAATCATCTCAAAATGGTTTTCATAGAGAAGAAAAATAAACCACAAGCATATAAAAAAGACAACAAAACAGACATGAAATCATCTCAAAATGGAGAGCTTGAATCTGTCTTCAAGGCATTTGCTGAATGGATCTTGTCTAGAAACATCGCTCTTGCGGAATTGTCATCAGTAAACCTACCCAAAACAGCGATTGTCGCAGTACTGCTACCAAACTTCTCAATTCCTCTAGAGATCATACAAGTATGTCCAGCTTCTGCTACAACAATCACATCCCCACCAACAAGAGGAGATAGTGTCTCGGCGATTTGTCGAGTCATTCTCTCTTGCACTTGAAGTTTGAACCCGTAAAAGTGTACAATTGATTTCATGAGTGAAGTTCCAATAGGATTTGGGTTTGATCCTTCAGCACAAAAGTAGCCAATATGAACAACTCCATAGAAAGGAAGCAAATGATGCTCGCACATTGACCAGAAGGGTAAGTTCAGTTCACACCGCAGCCTCTTCTCTTTGACCTCGCCATTGACTTTAGAAGAGTTAAAGCTGTTTGGCTTCATCTCGAGGTTGGTTCTTTGGAAGTTCATCATCCATTTGAGGAATAGAGCTGAACAAATATCATCAGCCAAACGCTGAGGGTCTTGGAGCCGCTTGGCGAAAACATCAGTGACTCTAGAGAACTTACTCAGTCCTAAAACCCGTTGGCCTGATGGCGCTTGGCGAAAACATCAGTGACTCTAGAGAACTTACTCAGTCCTAAAACCCGTTGGCCTGATGGGACATAACCAATGTGACACCTCACATGAAAAGGAAGCAAGCAGGCTTCACAGTAGGAATAGTGATCCAGATCTCTTACGACAACAAGTCCTCCTACTCCTCCTGCTTGCCCTACTCCTTCATCTAGTCCTGCTTCTGGAAACAGAGCCTCCTACCCTCCTACTCCTCCTGCTTGCCCTACTCCTTCATCTAGTCCTGCTTCTGGAAACAGAGCACTCTCTACATAGTCCTTCACTTTTTGCTTATAACCTAACAAAATTGAGCCACAAGATTAACACTTCTCACCTTCCAACTTATAAAAGATAGATCCAAAACAACAGAGATTCAACCAAAAATGATTCAAGTAACAAAACTAACAACAGGAACACAAACTAACTTAGATCAATAGCTCAAGAACAGAGTTACTTATAGCAGCAAATAGATTACCTCTGGTTCCTTCTCGAAGAGCCTTAGCGACACGAAAAGGAGTCTTTTTGATCCCTTCCCTATTGACATCTTCATGAAGACCTTGCAAGAGAATTTTGACAGCGTCTTGGATTGCTAAAGTCTCCCCTATTGACATCTTCATGAAGACCTTGCAAGAGAATTTTGACAGCGTCTTGGATTGCTAAAGTCTCAGGTTGGTTCTCAAAAGCAAGCTCAATGCAGCCATTTTTCATTCCAATCTCAAGGTCCAGATTCAAAAGTCCCTCATCTAATGCACCCATGGATAATCCACCCACCAGATCCCGATCCACAAACAAAAAAAAGTACACAAATTAGCAATACTCGATCCAAGCTTATATCTTCAAACCTCAAACAAAAATTCGTCAAAGTGGAAACTTTTTTTCAAATCCGACGAATCGAGTCGTTGATGTAAAATATCACCAAATTAGGTAAGGGACAAGGAATACAAAAAGATGCCCACTAGATTTTTCACACCAACGAATCTTCCCAAGCCAAAAAAAAATTGATTTTTTTCCCGGAAAGCTAAGAAAATTGAGAAGTGGGATAATACGCGGGTGGGAAGAAACGACGCGGGTGGGAAGAAACGAAGGGCGTAGGTTATTAGAATCTATGAAGCAAACCGAAATTGGACCGGAAAAAAGAAAAATTGAACCGAATTATTTTGACTGGATGTTAGATTTTTAGACACAACTAAAATCTAGAAGATAATCAAATACTATAATTTTGTAACAAAAGTTTAAATGTATTTAGATTATATTATATACTATTTAAAATAACAACTGTAAACCAAATGTATTAATTATTCATATTAAATTAATCAAAAATTGTAAAATCTAAACGTTATTAATTATATTTGTTAAACTTTAATTAAATTTTATTTAAATTTAATAATGTGCCATTTTTATAGCCTTAACAATGTTTTGGCCTTGTGAGTACCAATTCTTAAAGTTCAAGTTTGTGAATAAACTAACCATTAGACTAAGCTAAAATACTCAAAATTAAACCAATCACATATGTTTTATTCATGAGCCAATCGTTGATATAATCTATTGAATAATATGTAAAATCATTGATTATAATAGTAAATAAAAATTACATTAACAACAACTCTCATAATGGGACAACTTGTTTTCCAGATCTAGCTAATATATTATCCAATCAAATTCACCAAACCCATTTCAACTTGTTTGTCTCGAAATGATAAAATATTACCCACTCTAGTCTCATATTAGAGCAATTTGTTACATGCATTGGTCTCCTAATGACTATTATTAATACTTAATTAAACCTACTTTTTAGGGTCACTCCATATGTACAAAAATTTAAACCATCGGAATTTTTTATTTAAATATAGAAAATATCAATAAACAATGAACTAAGAATCTACCAAATCAATCAATCTACGCTTAGATTTACCTTTAGATTGGTTGATCTACTTTCGACATTTAAAATCTGGCTTTTAAAAGTTGATTACACAAATATACATTTTTAAAACAAGTAATCATTAACCTAACACTTTTAAAAAATTTTGAAAAACTGATGGACATTTGAAAGTGGAAGTTTCTGAGAAAAAAAACTTTCGCGTTTTAATATTGTGAAATATAAGGTTTTTTTCTTGTGTTAGATTATATTAAAATGAAAATATATTTTTTTTTTATTAATCGGTATTCTGGATGGTTTTGCCAACCAGACTAATCCGGATCCGGGTCCAGAGCATGTAATATGGTCCCTTTCCCAGACGTTTCTTAAACTCGTTACTTTCAACATGTAACACTAACTACAGACGTTATTATCACCAGGCCAAGGAAGTTTGGGTAAATGAAATATTTTTTTAGATCAAGTGGAAAAGCTTTTGCCTTTATAGAGATGATCCTCTCTTTGTAGGTTGTATGAAGAAACCAACAGATATGTTTTCTTCAAACAATTATAGAGATGATCCTCTATTTGAAAAGATTTTAACATGTTTTGGAGAAGAAAGATTGCTAAATTGAAAATGGAAGAACATTGGTTGATCATGATGTAAAAATCTCATTTAACTTGTAATAGTAAAATGTATGAAATGATTATGTAATGCAATGTAACAAGATAGAGCAAGGAAAAGTACCTCTAATGTAACAAGATAGAGCAAGGAAAAGTACCTCTAGTATCCATGGCAGAAGAATGGTTTGTTTGCAGTCTCTTGTTCTTTAGGTTTGATATGTATATATAGCCAAACTATTCAAGAAAAAAAAAAAAGTAGTCAAAGTACCTTGAAATAAGAAAAAGGAATAAGACGTTACTTTGGTTAAATAATTCGTATTAATAGATAATTATTTTAATGAAACTATTATTTTGATTTTATGCAAATAAAAACAAAATACAATTCTATAGAGAGACACTTACTTCTTTCTTTCTTTCTTTCTTTCTTTTTTTTTGTAAATTTTGTATTTATTATTTTTTTACATTTGTATTTTATTTGTATTTATCATTTCTTATATTTATTATTTACCATTTGTTTGATGATAAATTTCCTCATATAATAATAAATTTAATGATAAGATTAGCTCATATAAGATTTAGTGATAAGATTTACTCATATTCCTCATTAATCTATTTTTTAAGATTTTTAATTAATTTCACACAAAAATTGATTATGATTAATTAATATTTTTTGGGTAATATAATTATAGTCACAACTCTTTTTTATGTTGGTTCAATAAATTAGATTTAAAGTAAGTACTAATTATATATTTTAAATTATGTGAAAAATATAGAAAATATAATATAGATAACCAATACAATCACTTACATTATAGCCAAAAGTTTAATACCAAATAATCATAATTTTTATTTTTAATATAAAATCTCTGCTATGCTATATGTCTATATGACATATTCTTTAAATACACCGTGACATAACATAATCTTTAAATACACCATGACATAACATAATCTTTAAATACTATTGGTCTTTCACTATTGTTTCTCGAGTTTCTATAAATTGTTTATACTATATGTCTATATGACATATTCTTTAAATACACCATGACATAACATAATCTTTAAATACTATTGGTCGTTCTCTATTGTTTCTCAAGTTTCTATAAATTGTTTATACTATACATGATAATTTAACTTAAGAAATCTAAGCACCAACTCCACTCACGTGCATCAACATCAATTAGGTTTTGATAAGATAACAAAATAAAATAAAATAATAAAGAATCTTAAGAACACGAGAAAAGACTAATGCATGTCGATGAACGTGGATTATACTACTACTTGATAAGACAGCTAATGCATGATTTATGCATGATAATAATTATAGACTTATTACCTCGAGAAAACCGATACCAACAAAAATAGACTTATTACCTCGAGAAAACCGATACCAACAAAATAATCTTACCAAAAAAACGTGCTGGAACCTTTTGTAGAGTCTCTGAAATAACTTTATTACAGAATGACAATAATACAAAAGTGTTTTATTTGATAGATTGTCAGATATAACTGCCATATCACATGTTTTTCACTATCATTGTCATTTAGTTTGGTTAGACAACTTTACTTCTAACCACAACCAGCAAGTTCTCGTGATCATTATTTTTATTATTATCACAAGTAAATTGAAGTTAAACATATACTAACATGTTAGCAACTTGGTGAAACAACACCAAAGTTACTATAATAGCACAATTCAGTACTATATGTTAAGCATTTTGCAGTTATTCTGATGTTTATTTAAGTTTAATGTTTATCTAATTAAAATCCGTTCAGTTATTCATTTAAGTTTAATGTTTATCTAATTAAAATCCGTTCAGTTATTCTGATGTTTATTTAAGTCATTTTGCAGTTATTTTGCACTAAAATCCGTTCAAAAAAAAAATGTTTATCTAATTAAAAAAATATATATGTTTTAATCCAATAGAACAAATGATTATTATATTTTAATTTTTTTTTTCCATGATTTTACCAACAATATTTAATTTTTAACTATAAATTAACAAAAAGCTTCTAAAATTTAAATAACTTTTAGGAATTCATTGTTCTATTATATAAAATTAATATTTTATGTGTAGTTATTGTTTATCTAAAAATTATAAAATCATATTTTTTAAAACATATTCATTTAGTGAAAAAATAGATCATTATACATGTTTTTTTTTTTCTCTATAATTATTATGGTGATGGCTAAAACATGATTGACACATTATTGATACGAGATTATGTTGTTACTGCTTACTTTTCAACGATCATTATAAATTTTTTCAATATAGTTTACAAGTGTGTTTTCAAGAAATATAACTATTTTTGTCTGCTATGCTGCAATTATCTCGATCTAATCCTTTTCCATAATAATTATTGACGCATTATTAATATGCTGGTTACGTTGTTATCGCTTATTTTCAACGATCATCATAATTTTTTTAATATAGTTACATGTGTGTTTTGAAAAAAATATAACTATTTTTGTCGGCCACGTTGTAACTCTTACAATCCAATCATTTTCCATAATAATTATTGAAGCATTATTAATATGGCGGTTACGTTGTTACCACGAACGATCATTATAATTTTTCTTAGTATAGTTACACGTGTGTTTTGAAAAAATATAACTATTTTTGTCGACCACTTTGTAACTCTCTCAATCCAATCATTTTTCTTACTTGTTTTTAACCTACGATTTCACATATTTAAGAATTATATATTTTAGTTTTTTTATTCTTTTTAATTACTTTTTCCTACAAGTTGAGTACTGAAAAATATTATAGTATATAATATCATGATATATTTAAAATACGTATTTTAATTCACATGTATAGTTTTAAATTATTTAATTAATTATAATATTCTATAAATTATCGAAAACCAAATAGAATAATAATACTAGTAAAAGTAAAAATAATAAATGAAGATAATTTTATATTAAATTATAAAAAATTAGTTTCATTTACCAATATTATTATCGATAGATTTTTTCCTAAAAAACATTTTCTGCTCACGCTTTCCACTAACGCTTGATACTATCATCCTTTGTTGCGCTCTCAGATCCCGTTTCTTGTCGATTACCGCTATTTACACTATATTTGCGACTATTAAGTTTCTTTTTCTTAAATAATATAATGAGAATATTGATCCAACTCGTAACTATTGATATTCTCATTTTTTTGGGTCGAAGTCTTAAAAAATGCAATACTATAATTTTCCCGAAAGTCACCAATTCTGCTACTATTCTCCTCTAAACACACTTAACTGATAAATTCTGGTGCTAGTGATGATATGATTGTAAAGTACAGTACAAACATAATCATTATCATGGTTAGGCCTGTCAATTTTGACCCGCGCTCGCGGGGCTCCGCAGGTTTGAGACGATAAGATTTTTGATTTTCTTTTGCGGGACGGGGCGGGCGGACTTGATTTTTTGCGGGCTTTTTCGCGGGCCCCGCGGTACCCACAATTTTTAAATTTTTTTTTAAAAAATTTATATTAGTTACCCTATAATTTAAAAATATTTTGTTATTTTTCTGAAATTTTTCTATAAATCCAATTAGTTATTTTTCTGAAATTTTTCTATAAATCCAATTAGTCCATACATTTTTACAATAATTTGCGGGTTTTTGCGGGTTTTATACGGGTTTTTGCGGGCATTTTGCGGGTTTTTACGATTTTATTTTATTTTCAAAATTATGCGGGTTGCCCGCGGACCCCATAGATTTTGCTGGTGTTCAAAATTATGCGGGTTGCCCGCGGACCCCATAGATTTTGCTGGTGCGGACTTAATTTTTTTTACCCGCAAATTTGCGTGGCTGGTTCGGATATTAGAAAATCTCGTGGGTTTTTGCGGGGCGGGTCGAGGCGGGTTGATCCGCTGACAGGCCTAAATTCATGGTTGCCACCTCTCATCGTATTCCTAGGCTTGCTTTATTGGGGGCCTCGGCTAAAACATTATGTTAATGGGCCTAATAAATCATCAAAAGCCCATTTAGTTGTTGAAATATATTGTTATGTTTATAGAAAAGAGAAGACTTTTTGAAAAAAAAAAAAAAAAAAAGAGAAGACTCATTCCTTAATTCATTAACCCCATTACTTAAACAGGCCCACTGAGATACCTAATTTTTATTTGTAAAATTTTAAAATATTTCAAATCAAAAAAACCAAAAAAAGGAATATTAATGTTGGTCAGAAAAGAATATCAACTTGCTACATTTACACGATATATTCAAAGACTCGTTTTTCTGCACTTTCCAGGTGCAACTCATGCAAGAAGAAAGCCGTAACTTTAGCAAATCGTTTCACGATTCGAATCAAGACACGTGTCATCTACTTAAAACATAGTTCTTTAAATCCACTTGTCATCTAACACGTGCCCTATAAATCCAACAAACATGAACCACGTTGATACACATCCGTATACTAGTTGTAACGTCTCATTTTGCTGAGCTGGATTTTCTAAACCTATTAATTACATTGTCTTTAAAGACCATCTTTAAACAACGTGTCAAATTAGGAGTTGAGTTGGTGCTCGAGATTCGCAGAGTTAGAAGAAACTGAAAACACGACGTGTATTTGTCAAATCTAGCAGGATTTTAGTTACACGTGTCAATTGTTTTGTTCCACGTGTTAGCTTCGGGTACATTTTTTGTATAATTTTTTAACCAAGAAAATAAATGGAAAGGATTTTATTGATAATCCGAGATTATAGCTCTTAACCCTTGTTTTAATCAACAGATTAATATTGAATCATATGTGTAATTTTGAAACCGCCCATTGCCACTATCCTTATCAGACATCTGTCACGTTTTTAAGCCTTCTCTGATTATCTCCTCTCTTTATATTATTCCTTTCTCTTACAAAAAGTTGGTGAAGCTTCAAAACCCTTTTTTTGCAGAGCATAAGAAAAAAAAACCTATTTTTCTCTGTTGTATGATTTTTTGAATCTATATACTAATGGAGTCAAAGTTTGAAGAAGAGGAGAATGTGGAGCTTGAGCTATGTCTTTCTCTAGGAGGTCCTTTCAAGAAAACAGAAAAACAATTTAACGGCGTTGGATGCATGAAGGATACCGACGTTAATCTTGACGGTGAAACAACGAAGAAGCGGGAGGCTAACCGTTACGGTGGAGGAGAGTGCAAGAAGATGAGAACTGAATATAACGGTGTGGATTTGGATTTGAGCTTTAGTAAGATGGGTAATAGTAACGGATCGGGTCAAAAATATGCTCCGGTTGGGTCACCCGTTTGTACTTCCTCTGATGTATCGGATCCAAGTAGCTCTTCTCGTCAAGAAGGTATATATAGTAACATTTTCTTGAGTAAAAATCTTTGTTAATAAATACACATATATAAACAACAACAAAATTATTACAATAACAACAACAATATTGATTATTTAAGCCCTAATCAATATTATAATTTTATGTGTTGATTCTATTGAACAACAACAAAGATTATGATATTTGCATGAAGTTAATTATGTGGTAAAAAAGAAGAAAATTTTGAGTAGGCATGGCATATCGGGTATGGATCGGGTTTTCTGAGTTGTGAATTGTTCTAATACATTTTATGTATCAATTTTGGGTATTTTAAAAAATCGGTTTGGATTCAGTTTGGATCCTTACGGGCTCTGTTCGAGTTGGGTATTTTTAAATATCCCAGAAATAATTCATAAAAAGGTTGAAAATAATTTGATATCTCGAAAATAATCCAACAAAACCCTAAAACCAAAATCCAAAAAATACCATAAAATCTGAAAATATCATAAATTCCGAAAAAGCTCCCCAAAAAAAAAGAGAATTATTCGAAAGATAATAATGAGTTTATTATTATTATATGATCATTAGGTGGAAGCTGCGACTTTGGAGCACAGTCAAACCAATCCGAACCGACTAAAAATCCGGTTAACAACATTTCGTTTGGTACCGACGGTTCAAAGGATGCTATAGTAGTGAATACACAAGAATCTCTAACTATGAAGCCACCAAAACCTAGTCATAACGGTAACGGTAACGGCAATTTGCTTCGGTTTGCTCAGATGCCTTGTGTGACAAGTACCGGTAACGGTCCTAACGGTAAAACCGTAAATGGGTTTTTATACCGGTACTCAAAATCAGAGATCAGTATAATCTGTGTTTGTCATGGAACGTCTTTTTCGCCGGCTGAGTTTATAGTTCATGCTGGTTGGACTAATGTTTCACATCCTTTGAGACATATAACTGTTGTTCCTTCTACTTTTTGAACCCTAGTTTCAACTTTTGTTTTTGTGTTATATGTGTCGGTGATGTACTTTTTCTAGTTCAAAGGGACGTTTTGGTTTTCTTGATAACATTTTTTCAACTGATTTAATAACTTAATTTTTGTTTGAATTGTCTTCCTTCCTTTCTCCAAATAACTTAATTTGGTACCGGTCTTGTATAAACCGGTACCAAATTAATCAAGTTACATATTAAAGCGGTAACAAATTCAGTTAAACCATATGATTAACTAAAGTGGCAACAAATGTAATTATATACTCTCGCGAGAATGAGAGTATAAATTAAGGCTTTGAGAGTGAAACGAGGAAGCTAGAGATCAAAAGAGTACTCAGCAAGTTTCTCTCTCTCTCGATCTTGTTTCTTAATCTCGAGAATCAAACCCTAGGAACCGCCATTGAAGTGGGTGTTGAAGAACTTGTATACAGCGTCCTCTATTCAATCTTCTTCACTACCGTGAACATC
>CM071717.1:46068789-46081435 GCA_036630335.1 Physaria fendleri
CAGTTTCAGATTGGATATAAAATATTTTATTCATTTTTATTAATTTACTTGACATTTATGTATATTAAATAAAAAATAGCCGTATTTAACATAATGAACTGTTTCATTAATGAATGTTTAACATTAGAAAGGTAGGAAAATTTTGCGAGAGATAAATTGAAATTATTATTTATAAGATATTTTTGGGTTCTCGATCGATTTTGCATCGGATACATTGGATTTCAAGTATTTCAAGAATATATTATTTATAAGATATTTTTGGGTTCTCGATCGATTTTGCATCGGATACATTGGATTTCAAGTATTTCAAGAATACTTTGCATCGAGTATTTTTAGTTTTTATATTGGGTTGGAATCCGATTCTTTTACGACGGGTAAAATTTTATTAAAAGGTGAATGACTTAAAATTTACTCAAAAAATAAAATTTGAAAATTCTCGATCGATTTTGCATCGGATACATTGGATTTCAAGTATTTCAAGAATACTTTGCATCGAGTATTTTTAGTTTTTATATTGGGTTGGAATCCGATTCTTTTACGACGGGTAAAATTTTATTAAAAGGTGAATGACTTAAAATTTACTCAAAAAATAAAATTTGAAAATCTATTGGATAGAAAAAAATATTGTTATTTATCTATATAAAGTGGTTCGGGTTTGACTTTGGTATTTTAGGATTGAGTACGGAATGAATATCGAGTATCAGATATTTTGTTTATTTATTTATTAAAAATATTATATTTTATAATTGAATAATTACATTAAATTAAAAATCTAATATATTGTAGACTTTTTTTGGTCAAGACTGATATATTTTATATCTATAGTTATGTTTTCGCTATTTTGGATATTTGTAGGTATTAAATTCGTTGCAAACTTATGTCTGGTTATGAGATATAGAAAATGTATTATTCTCATGACAAAAAATGTATTATTCATAAATCTATACATATTAGTTTGAGTTTGTCATTTTAGTATGGTTTACTTATGTCTGGTTATGAGATATAGAAAATGTATTATTCTCATGACAAAAAATGTATTATTCATAAATCTATACATATTAGTTTGAGTTTGTCATTTTAGTATGGTTTCAGATTGAATATAAATATTTTATTCATTTTTATTAATAAAACTTACTTAACATTTATGTATATTAAATAAAAAATAGCCGTATTTAACATAATGAGCTATTTCATTAATGAATGTTTAACATTATAAAGGTAGGAAACTTTTGCGAGAGATAAATTAAAATTATTATTTATAAGATATTTTTGGGTTCTCGATCGATTTTGCATCGGATACTTTGGATTTCAAGCATTTCAAGTATACTTTGCATCGAGTATTTTTAGTTTTTATATTGGGTTGGAATCCGATTAAGATATTTTTGGGTTCTCGATCGATTTTGCATCGGATACTTTGGATTTCAAGTATTTCAAGTATATTTAGCATCGAGTATTTTTAGTTTTTATATTGGGTTGGAATCCGATTATTTTACCACAGGTAAAATTTTATTAAAAGGTGAATGACTTAAAATTTACTCAAAAAAATAAAATTTGAAAATCTTTCAAGTATTTCAAGTATATTTAGCATCGAGTATTTTTAGTTTTTATATTGGGTTGGAATCCGATTATTTTACCACAGGTAAAATTTTATTAAAAGGTGAATGACTTAAAATTTACTCAAAAAAATAAAATTTGAAAATCTAAAAATAGAAAAATACACGAAAATGATCTTTTTTAATTATATGAAAATTCTGTAAGGTCCTAAAAATTAACAAACCCGAAAAACTATTGGAAAAAGACATCATCGGCTTTAGATTGCGTATTGGCAAAAAACTATTGGAAAAAGACATCATCGGCTTTAGATTGCGTATTGGCAAATTTTATAATGAACATTCAACATTGTTGGAGAAAAAGAAATCAAAAATTAAATTTTCAATGAGATAATAAAGAGGTTTGCAATCTACTAAATGAAAAGATTTTATATTTTGGTATTTTCATCTAAATCTAATATATAAAAATTTGGAGAAAAAAATTAGAAAATGTTCCTTAAAGTTGACAACTTGAAGATTAATCATGATACTCATTATTTAGATTTCCAGTTTATTATTTTTATATCAAAAATCATATATTGAATTTTTTTATCAAATCTAATTACAACAACATATTTTAAAAATATAATATCATATTTCTGAATTTTTAAAGCATACATATAATCTGTGTTACATAATCCTTTTAATTTATTAACATATAAATTAGTTATTTAATTCATCTTAATTTCCTACATATAATCTGTGTTACATAATCTTTTTAATTTATTAACATATAAATTAGTTATTAATTCATCTTAATTTTATAATACTGTAAAATATTAATATATATATATTTTCAATAATTATATTTATTTTTTGGAAAATATATACATTTAATTCCATAGACAAAAAGAAAACAAATTTAATTCAAAAATAATTATGTTGAATATATTATTCAACTTTGTTCAATTAAAAATACAAAATTATTTACTATATATCAAACTTATATAATTTAAAATAATCATTCAAATTTATAAATTTGAAAACAAAATATTAACACGTGCTGTAACAAGGGTTAAAAATAATTACGCTAAATATATTATTCAACTTTGTTCTATTAAAAATACAAAATGATTTACTATATTAGTTTTGAAAATAACATAAAAATTTTATATTTTATAAATTATAAATTAGTTGTACTGTAGCACGGATGAAAATCTAGTTTTGTATTAATCTTCTTCTCTCGACCATTCTCAATTTCATTTTTCTTTTCCATTTTTTGTTGTATTAATATGCACTATTAAATACAACTATTTATCTTTTTAAAGGGAATGGTAGTTCAGGAATACATATCATGACAACATAATACTACCTAGACAACCAGGGCCGGCTCAACATTTTTAAAGGCCCCTGGGCAAAAAAGAAAAAAAAAAATTAGGACTCTTTTGATATAAAATTTTTTTTGAAGGACCCTAGACGAAAAAAATATATTTCAGGTCCCTATAAATATTAAAAAATAAAATTATGGTCCCCTTTTTTCTTTTAAAACTTTTTTTTTTGGATGCGGGCCCCTAGGCAGTGCCCCACTTGCCTTCAGTGTTGAGCCAGCATTGTAGACAATTAGTCGAAGACTTTTGGAAAATCCATCTATTTCCCCATGAAAACTCTCGTATATATGCCGTTGCCCACTGTACTATATCACATCACCTCTTTATTTTTGTCCGCCGTGTAAGTTAAATATCTAGTTCCCCCTAGTTTGAAAGTTACCATCTAATTGCTCTCTGAAGAAGAGGCAACTAGCATGCATTTGGTCCCAACATCTATGTTTATTCAAAATTGAAAAGTCCAAACAAAAGAGTTGGTTAAATATTTAAACCAAAAAAAGCACAATCCACGTTCTTTTGTCTAATATTTTACTTTGGCATCATCTAGAATATGAATATATCTACATAATTAGAAGACAAATGATTATAAGTATTCTAACTAACCGTAAGAGAGTTGACTAAACATTAAAATAGAGATCCACAAAACACCCTAAGTTTATTTATTTATATATATTCTTCAATCTATTCACACGCTTTTTAAATGTTCCACTAAATCAAGCCAAACCATAATGGTTCTAAAAAACATTATTAAAAATACACTATTGTTTAAACAACACCTACCTTTGAGATAAGGATTGTGTCATGTGATAAAGATATATACACTATTGTTTAAACAACACCTACCTTTGAGATAAGGATTGTGTCATGTGATAAAGATATATCAATGAACATGTGTATAGAGCGTATCTCACGCTAAGGATAAGTCAATAGAGCATCAGGTATCATGTGATAAAGGTATCAATCAAAAGTCTGTGTTTTATAAATTGTAGAACAACTAGTATTTAAGCCGAGTCTTGTTGCATCTCCATTTCATCAATACAAATTATACAATCTTATAAAACTCTCCGCTTACATTTTTGTAATCAAACAACTAATCAATTGAAAGATGAAAGGAAAAAGTTTGATTGTAAATGTACTTATAATGAGTCTGTTCATTGCACAAATTCAGGTTGATGCAGCATCCTGTACGACAGTACTCTGCTGTCCGACAATCCGTGCTAGAGCCGCCTATAAGGGTTGCTGGAATGATACGTCGAGCCATGAGTTTTGTAAAGATTATGTTGGTTGCGCAGACGTGGTATCTTCAAAAAATAAATGTCCAAAAGCTCTTCCATATCCCTATCCGGAAAACCCAGGTAAAGATTGCTTAATATTATGCTTGTTACATTCATTATTGGTTAAAAAGACAGAATCAAAAATTTCATTTGTTGTTTTGTTTTGCTATTTGTCTGTCACAAGTTGATGTTAGCAACAAATACTGCAAGTTGAGATGTGTCTCCTCTACATGCAGTGCTTTAACTGATCATCATTATTTATTATCTTTTAAGAAAAATCTGACAATAACCTATTCAAATTTTCTTTTGATTGCTAGATGCAAGTAGAATCATGAATGGAGCTTTTGAAAAATGTGTCAATGCATGTTCTAATGTCTGCACCAAAAAATCGATGAATGAACTTGCGACTGCATAGATAACCTTTTACATTGTTGTTTTATTACGATTGCTAGATGGAAGCGAAATCAAGAATGGAGTGATTAAAAAATGTGTCAAAGCATGTTCTACTGTCTGCACCAAAAACTCGGTGAATGCAGTTGGGACTGCATAGACAATCATATTCATGAAGATACCATGTACAATCGTTTGTTAGACTCTTGTGTGCTTGTTTTTGTATGTTCGTTGAAGGTTGTCAAGCTCTGCTCTAGATTTTATATGGTTTTTACTCTCTAATTTAAAAAGGGTAATGAATAAAGTGTTTGTATTAATCTCTTCACCATTTTCAATTAGTATGCCACTTCTAAATACAACTATTTATGTATCGAAAGATAATACATCTAGTGATTCTTTCTATGGAAGAGAATCTTGGGGTCTTGAAGGATACACATCCGGATAAAACGCCGGATCTTGCATACCCTCAATGATATTTGGTTGATCTCTAAGAGCATCTCCATCCATGAGATACTTGAAATGAGTTTTCAAATAAAAAAAATTAATATTATAATAAAACTTATTTATTTAATTAAACCAAAATACTTATTAAAAATATAGATCCAATCATAATGTGACAAGTAAAGAAACAATCTCTTGTAAAAGTTCTTAAAACTCCAAATTAAGTGTAAAAGTTCTTAAAACTCCAAATTAAGAGTTGTTTCTCAACTCTCTTAATTACTTTTTATTTTTTTATTATTAATTTTTTTCAAAAACTTCATTGAAAACCTCCAATGGAGGTGCTCTAAAATCCCAAACCTGTAGCAAGTAAAAGATTACAGTCTAATTACGCTATACAATGTTGATCAAAGCCAACCATAATGATTCTAACACTACAAGAAAACAGCATCAAAATATTATAATATTTTGGTTCTTAGAAATTATAATCCTTTGAAGTTCAAAGAAAAAAGAATTAAAATCCATAAACTATATTCAGAAACTCCTACAACCTCAAGAGACTTTGTTAATTTTAAACGAAAGCTGTTTGATGTTTTTTTTTTTGTCTAATACTTATTTGTCATCTTTGTTAATTTTAAACGAAAGCTGTTTGATGTTTTTTTTTTTGTCTAATACTTATTTGTCATCATCTAGTGATTCACGCCATTGTTAGAACATATAACTAGAAACTCCTCCAATCAATTATTAAGTATCAAGAAAAAAAAAAAACTCATACAATCAATTAATACATATATATATATATATATAAACTCATACACCACTATTGTTAAAAATTTATTACTTTTTTTTTTGTCAAGAGTTAAAATTTTATTACTTATTTAGAAAAAACATTAAACAGTAAACACCTACCGTTGAAATGAGGATTGTGTCATATGATAAATGTATGGATCAACAAGTGTATAGATCGTGTCTCATGCTAGGTATCGATGAACATGTGTATAGATCGTGTCTCATGCTAAGGATAGTCAATAGATTAGTGAATAGTGATAAAGAATAGTTAATAAAGCATATGTCAGTAGACCAACTAGTATTTAAGAGAGTCTTGTTCTATCTCCATTTCATCAATACAAATTATACAATCTTATAAATACTCTCCGCATATATTTTTGTTATTAAACAACTAATCAATGGGAGGTAAAATTCTGAGTGTAAGTGTACTTATAATGAGTCTGTTCATGTTACAAATTCAGGTTGACGCAAAAACCTGCTGTCAGACACACAACGCTAGACGGAACTTTGAACATTGCAAGAGTATGGGGTATCACGAGAGCGCTTGTTTATACTACTCTCTCTGCATATCCATTGATGACACACATCAATGTCCTCAATATTTTCCACATCGCATTCCAGAAAACACAGGTAAAATTGCATAATATTATGCTTTTTTTTTTTTTTTTTTGTTTTTGTTTTTTTTTTTTTTTTTTTGGTCATGGGCATACTATTATGCTTTTCATTTGTGTTTTGCTGTTTGACTCAAATAGATGTTAGCATTAAATACTGTAAGTTGGGATGTGTCTCCTCTGCATGCAGTGGTTTAACCACTCTCTATAAGTCTGGTAAACCAAACTCTCAAAACTTATCATCGTTATTATTAACTATGTTTTTCATAAAAATCTGACAATAACTTATTGGAACTTTTATTTTGATTGGTAGGTGCAAGTGAAATTATGAATGGAGCGATTGAAAAATGTGTCAACGCATGTTCTAATATCTGCACCAAAAACTCGATGAATCAAGTTGTGACTGCATAAGACAACCAAATTCATTAAAATACCTTTAAACATGTTTTCAATAATTGTAACGATCTTAGAAAAATGTGAGACTCTTGTTCTCCTTTTTGTATGTTCGTAGAAGGTTGTCAATCTCTAGATTGTATGTATTTTAGTCTCTAGCTTTAAATATTGAATAATGTTGATCAAAAGAGATTCCTAAAATAACAAAGAGTTTATCAAAAATTAAACAAATAAACGTAAAACACATGGTAACAAATACTTTAATTGTTTTTTTTTTTCTTTTGTCAGGAACTTTAATTTGTTATCCTCTCTACTAAACATATATATATATATTCTAAAAGCATAATATTATGCCCATGACAAATATGGGCATAATAAAAAGATAAACCAAATTTACAAGTTTCTTATAAATTAACTTAAAAAAAAAACACTAAAATGTTAACAAACACCTACCTTGAGATAAGGATAATCCACCTAACATTGACCTTGCAGAGTCTATAGAGCATGTGTATCATGTGATAAAGGTGAAAAAGTTGGATACCTACACGAACTAGATTTGTTTGTTAGCACAGAGAATGATTGTTAGCACAGAGAAACGTANNNNAAAAACAACAGATCAATACTCTCAATTTTGTGTGAGATATTAATCTTTGTTATCACAGACTCTCTTTTGATGGGCTCAGAAAGTTTCTCAGGTTTCACCTAGAATTCACTAGGAGTTTAACCCGTTCTCTACTGCAAGTGCACAGCCCTTTGACTCATTCCAAACCTTATCCTTAGCCAGTGGCAGAACTATAGCTATGGGAGGGGGGTCAATTGACCCCCACAACTTTTACAAAATGTGTTCATACTTTCTTTTAATTTCTCATTTACTTTACATTTAGTTTGAAATTTTAAATTTGACCCCCTCTATTTAATCAAATCTTTCTTTTATATCCAGTTTTTTTTTATATTCTCAATATAACTCTTCCTATAATCAATTAAAAAATTTCTTTTGACCCCCGCTATTTTTTTCTCTGGCTCCGCCACTGTCCTTAGCATTACAAGACCTTATTTTTCTCTAGTCTTGTTAGCAATCACTCTCTAGTCTTGTTAGCAATCACGTCACCACACTTTTGGTTCTTTCACTTAGTAGATGCATCTTGGGTAAGGAAAGAGCCCTCTATTTGTCCGTGATCATTTTGGACAAATGAAAATGGTTGGGTGCCACTGTCAAGGCATTCCCACATCTTCAATCTCTTGGATGCAGCGGCGGCTGCTTTTGTATTGGTATTATTTTGTGTTCAAAAGTTTTGTCATACATCAAAAGGTTCTCTTTGAAACAGATAGTTTGGTACATCTAGCTCATCCCCCCGTCTGGAAAACTATCTGCCAGACATTTATCACCTCGAGAAGATATCTCCTGTCATTCGTCAAACCTCTCCGCATATATTGGCTATCTTATAACTCTAGGGTCTATTATAAATTATTGTTTATCCGAATGATTAAGACATTTGGTTGTAAGAAGTTGTCAAAGAAAACATGAATTCATACTGCATCATTTAATTAATGCTGCCATGCTGGTCGCTGAATTAAATATTAAATGACCTAAAAACGTCAAAAACATAATAATACCAAAAGAACTAGTTTTGTAGTGTAAAATACTTAAAAAAAAAAAAAAATGTACTGAAAAAGGAGAGTGACAAGAAAGAGAAATGCACGTGGTTTAGGACAATGCAAAACGACGAGAAGTTACATTCGTCATTTGCACAATGAGCTGTAGCATGTTTGATCATTTTCAATACCTCCAAAAAGTAGAAGAAGTGGGCCTTATATAATAACTCCAATGTATAGGCAGAAAGAACTAAAACCACACGTCGTTTTTAAGCTCTGGTCCTTCAATATCCTCTTTAGTTAAGTTCCAACAGTAAAAAAATATGTAATTCTATAGTACCATACAGTTACTTAACCAACAGTTAAAACAACATTGAAATTTCACTCTCTTTTTTTCACTTTGTGGGACATGTTTGTATTATTAGCCCATCTCTTGACTGAAGAATTAGTTAAACATAAAACTGTACATGTGAACATTGGTACTGTATGTAATACCATTTTTTTTTTGGATTAAGTATGTAATACTTTATTTAAAAAAAATTTTTTTTTTGGATTAAGTATGTAATACTTTATTTAAAAAAAAAAAAAAGGTTTGTCGATTGTAGCAAATAATTCACGGGAAGAACAGAACCGTTGAGAACTTGAAAAGGTTAAAAGTAAAAGTAAGGCAAAGAGTTGACTCTATGGATTAAAGAGACGGTGTCAGGCTTGTTCTCAAAGCTGTCCAAAATCCCCACCATATTTGTTCTTGCTTATTATAATTATGTTAATGGAGTCCTAATTAAATAATCTTCGTTACAATTGACTTGGAAGCTTTTATGAAAAGTAAGGGAAAATATAAAATCTTTTTATCGTATCTTTAAATATCAGAACGTCCTTCGAGAGAGAGAGAGAGCTAGTTAACATGAAACGATACCATATTACTTTAATCTGGTTCATTAATTGTATTTCATTTGTTCTTTACTTGTTTGGTTTAAAGGCTTTAATCTGGTTCATTAATTGTATTTCATTTGTTCTTTACTTGTTTGGTTTAAAGGCTGGTTAAGAGTTTATTAATATTTGTACGCCTTTTTCTTTTTTGGGACAGAATTGAATAATTCACATTTTCCTCTCTTTTTTTTTTCCGATTGTTCTCGAGTAGTCTTTCTTACTTAACCATGTCTCTCTGTTGTTGATCTCTTGTGTTTTTTTTTTTCCGATTGTTCTCGAGTAGTCTTTCTTACTTAACCATGTCTCTCTGTTGTTGATCTCTTGTGTTTATCATGGTATCAGAGCTATGTAAAGCTCATTAGTCCTTGTTTCAATCAGGTTTGAAGCTCGATCGATATCGCATGATTCGTGGTAAATCGCGATTTATTTTCTAATTTCTTGATTCTTGATTCTGCCATTAGCGATTCAAGTTTTGTCTCTTTGATCTACCATTTGCGATTGAAGGTTCTATTACCTTTCTGAATTTCGTTTCGCTTTAAAGAATTTTGTGGTCATTCGCGTTCTGTTGTTATTGTGATAATCATGACGGAACCTCAAATTGTTGTTGTACCGACGGAACGAACAGAGACCAAGAGAACCATCTCTCCATATTATCTGACTTCCTAAAATAATTAATGTGCTATTATGTAGTATCCCTTGTTAGATGGCAAGAATTATGATGAATGGGCCTTGAGTTTAAAACTGCTTTGTGTTCCTGTAAGAAATTTGGCTTTCTAGATGGAACTATTGATATTTTTACCTGTTTCTTATCCGGTTTTCCGGTGTTTCCAGGGTAATTTTATTTTCTTTTGTTTATTTATTAGAACTTTTAGTTTAGAAAAAAAAAGGAGTCGATACTTCGAAAAGGAGAAAAGACCAATAATGCATTTAGAGGTTTCAATCCACTAAATGCAACCAAGATTTTGGGGGTGTTATTGGTTTGATATTTCTATAGAATGTTAATGACTTTGAAAAATCTAGAGATTTATAGAATAGAATGTTAATGACTTTGAAAAATCTAGAGATTTATAGAGTTTAAGAGAATCTTTGAGAGTTTTAAAGATCTGCAGAGATTTTTCTATTAATGATTTTGAGAATATTTATAAATCTCACCTAAATATGAAAGATTTTGAAAGTATTTTAAAGTTGTTTCACAAGAACAAATTTTAAAAGAATCAATAAACCAATAATATATGATATTTAAAGACTTTTAAAGATTTTTAAAGACTTTCAAAAATTTTTTTATCCAATAACACAAGACTTTTAATGACTTTTTAAAATCATCAAACCAATAATAGATGACTTTTAAATACTTTTAAAAACTCTTTATAAGTGATAAACCAATAACATGAGATTCTAATAGAGTGTTGAAAATTCATACACTAAACTTTTAAAAACTTATGAGTCTCCAAGAATCACTAAAGGAATAACACCCCTTTAGAAGACTTCTGAAGATGCGAAATAAAGTTTTGAAGACGAATTTGACCTTAATATGAAATAAGCTTTGGAATTCGAAAAGTATGTAGAAAGATAAAATAAGATTGCTTGTGAATCAGTTAAAGCAAATATCACAAGTCTTCTGAATATACAATTGCTTGTGAATCAGTTAAAGCAAATATCACAAGTCTTCTGAATATACACAGACAAGTTTTCTTTTCTCTTTTTTCCTGACAAACTAATTCTTAGGGTCGACAAGCAGATTTGTTGATTCATACAATTATAAGCTTTTTCGAGAACCAAGAAGCCTGCAGAAACACCATAACTAAGTTGGAAAATTGAAAAAAAAATCAATAATAAAATTATATCTATATAATCACACAAATTTTAATGATTATAACATAAATTTTATAATTTAATTATTAATTAGTGTCTAATTTGTATCTATGCAAAGAAATGTCATACACTATATTTGGGAGCATTTGAAGGGTAGATATTATTTATGGCTGTCACCACTGTGCAGAAAGTGACATTTCCTTGTTTCAATTCTTTTCTTTCTTTTTTTAATTAATTGATTTTGTAATTTAATTTATTTTTTAATAAAAAAGGACATTTGGTCAGCACTGCAAAACGGAGATTTCGCCATCTTCTTTGTCAAGTTGCTCTCACTTCTTGGATTCTCTTATTTTATTCCCCATTTTCTTTTTTTTTAAAACATATAGTATTATTTTGAATATATGTCATCTCCAAAGTAATTTCCATGTATTTTATGTGAACATGGGTGTAATATACTCATGCAAAAAAAAGTATTAAGAGTAGTAATACTATGTACTGCTACTATATTATTTTTGAACAGACAATTTCCGGAAAAAAAAAAAGAAAGGGGAAACATAGAAGAGCAATAATAATGTCATAAGTACTACTACTACTATTTTGGTGTAGAGAGTTTTTTGAGCATTAAATGATTTATTTGTCGTCATTCAATTGAAGAACCCCCCCAAAGGCCAAAAAAAAAAATTCATGCGTTTTGAATGATGGGCTGATGATGCGTTTTGTTTGAATGATGGGCTGATGATGCGTTTTGACAGACATATAAACGACAGTGTTTCATGTCGTTTTAGAGGTAAAAGGTGAAAAAAAGGTTATCATTTAAATTTCAAACATCATTTTTGACAATGATGTAAAATTTTTTTTCCACGATTGAGTTCCTATGTAAATTTAAAACCGTACAGTTTGATGGAACCTTTCTTATTTATTGCTGGACCCATTTTTGTTTGTAACAAAAAAAAAAACTAATTTTTGAAAAATTGATAGAAAAAAGAAGAAGAAAGTATGATTAGAGAAATGATGTAGGGGGGTGAGTACTATGTGTATTTAAGAGGAAGATCAGAATAATTAAAATATTACTAGTAGAATGTTATTTTCTTTTAATGCACTAAGAAAGAAATCCACAATGATATAGTAAATGATGGGGATGCATATACATTTAATTAAACAGACCGAGGAATCTTTGAAACGTGTCAATATCCATATTTATGTGGTTGTACGAAAAGTCAACTTACTTACCTCACAATTTATTACAACCATCCCTTTTTTGTTTCCCATATAAGTAAGGGAGTATTTTACATAGTGCCATTTAAGCTCTCCAAACTTGTTGACTTGCCATTTCGCCTCTTGAAGGGAGTATTTTACATAGTGCCATTTAAGCTCTCCAAACTTGTTGACTTGCCATTTCGCCTCTTGACGTTGTAAGAAAGACCATTTTTGGCACAAGCGTGACTGCCATTTTCGTGCACTCGGAGACGGTAATACCCAAGATTCACAGGCGGAAGGACACG
>CM071717.1:46172361-46184387 GCA_036630335.1 Physaria fendleri
CTACATATACACTGCTACACTTCGTCGAAGACCTGCTAACCCAAACCACAACAACAACAAGCCCATGCTTAACATGCATAACGTACAACCAACCACAAGCAAGACCGCACACAACGCACTCTAGACTTACTAACTGCTAGATGCACTACAACCAACCACAAGCAAGACCGCACACAACGCACTCTAGACTTACTAACTGCTAGATGCACCCTATACACCACCCTTAACTGCAACTCCTCAGGGTCTTAGCCGGCACAATAGAGTCGGTACTACTACGTAACACCAAGTCAATGCAATAGTGCCGACAATATTACCTGGAGGAAGCCCACCCTCCAGTTCCACCCCTGGCTTTGGGATCTAGCTCTCTCTCACTAGTCCCTTCCGCCAGTTCGAGCAGCTCCCACTCTCCCGGGAACTCACTCCGGAGCGAGCGATCCCTTTCCTATAGATAGGGCGACCCTCCTCCCAGCGATTAGAGGAATCCCTCCGCGGAGGCGACTCACTCTAATCCTTACCAGCGAGGCTGGCGAGCCACCGCCAGTTTCCTTCTACTTCTGCACCGCAGGCCATCCCACACTCCGACCCTTCAAGGGAGACTTACTCTTGCTCAATGCGCATGCTTCACGGTTGGCCTCCACCATCCACCTTACCAGTACAGTAGGGTGAGTCCCCCCGCAGGCCATCCCACACTCCGACCCTTCAAGGGAGACTTACTCTTGCTCAATGCGCATGCTTCACGGTTGGCCTCCACCATCCACCTTACCAGTACAGTAGGGTGAGTCCCCTCTGTGGCCTTTCATCCATCTCCACAACTCTAAACCGCTGCCACACTTCTCAGCAACTACACGCGCAAGCGCGTGCACTGCTCCACATTACCTTCATAACACCTCCACAGATCTTCGCTTACACGATCTCTACTCCACACCTTCATAACACCTCCACAGATCTTCGCTTACACGATCTCTACTCCACGCCAATCTCAGCCTAACATGCTCGATGCTAGACTACATGCTTCTACATGATTCTACACATGAATCACTAATCTCGACCACTAGCGTGCCTCCTTATCATGCCGATAAACTTCTTAACGTGCATTCGACATGATTCTTACATGCCGTGCACCTACACAAGCATTCTACGTGCTCTCTAACATGCTTCTAATGCTACGATGCATCACGCAACAGAATCAAGACTTCTAAAGCCAAACGCGCCCACACACAAGCAATCAGTCGCGCTCACTACATGAGAATATAAATCACTTACCTTTTTCATTCTTAGCACAACATTCACACAATCAATCACGACAATCGAGCCTAGTCCTAGAATTTAAATTCTAGACTAGCCCTACTCTAACACACACAAGATCACAAACAAGGACTTCTGTATATAGGTAATTTAAATTGCCTATAATGGTTGTCCTAGAGACACACCCAACCCATAAATCTACCCAAAAACACAATATCTAAACAACCAAACCCTAGATTTAATTTCTATAAATCTAGAAAATTCTAAAACTCTAGAATGAAATTCTAGACTTCTAGACTTCTAAACTCATAGATCTAGCTTTGAAACCCTTAGATCTATTTGCTAAAAATGCTAGAACACAACAAGAAGCACAATCAAACACACACATCACATGGATCTTAAATCCATACTTGAAATCAACAACCCAACTTGTAAAAAGAGAGATCTAAACACATAGATCACCAAATCAAACACAAAATCACTAGAATCAAGCACCAATTGACCCATAAAATTTTCTAAAACCCAAGCTCATACTTCAAACAACACAATCTTACTTGATCCTAACTTTCCACTCACCACAACCACACAAAGAACAAAGATCCAAGCTTCTTGAACTCCGATCCACCTCCGATCAAGGTTCTCTCGCCGACGTCGACTCCGATCAAGGTTCTCTCGCCGGCGTCGACTCCGATCACCACTCCTCCTCCTCGTCAATCTGCCGCGCCACCACCTTCACAAGCTACGATCACACCCAGAGAAGAAAGGAGAAGCCATGAAATGATGGCCTTCTACAGCTTCCCCGGTACTTCCAATACCGGTCTAACACTTTTCCGTGATACGGGGTATTATACTCTTGGTTGGCGCATGGTAACAGTGATACGACATTTTTTCATAACTCGGTTCGCAATAGAACCTGTCGGAATGCAATACACAAAATCACTTCTCTGCAGGGTGCTCAGCTCACAAATCAGGAAGATATTAAATGGAGGGTCATAAATTATTATTCCCAGTTTCTGCAAAAGCCACCAGCAGCTGCATATAATATTGAGGATGGTTTTCTTGCTCAAGTTATTCGCTATCGCTGTCCACCTAATACTGCCAGTGAGCTCGTTGCACCTATCACTGGTGAAGAGATTAAATTTGTTCTCGATCACTTACCGTCAAATAAAGCGACGGGTCCGGACTAATTAACTGTTGAATTTTATAGAGCGACCTGGAATATCATTGGTAAGGATGTTGTAGTTGTTGTTCAATCTTTTTTTCATCACCTGTTTATTGCGAGAGGCACAAATACGACACTCTTAGCTTTGATACCGAAGATTGACACACCAGCAACTATTCGGGATTTCCGTCATATTAGCTGTTGTAATGTGACTTATAAGATCATCTCCAAACTTTTGGCAAATCTTTTAAAGAAGATTGTAATGTGACTTATAAGATCATCTCCAAACTTTTGGCAAATCTTTTAAAGAAGATTCTTCCCACAGCTATTGAACCAAATCAAAGTGCTTTCATTAAGGGGCGCTTATTGCTGGAAAATGTTCTGCTTGCTACGGAACTTGTCACAGATTATCACCGCTCCTCTATCTCCCCGCGTTGTGTTGTTAAAGTTGATTTTGCTAAGGCATTTGACACATTACGTTGGGATTTTATATTGGCTGTGCTTCATACTATGGGTTTACCGGAATTATTTCTAGCTTGGATTGAACGATATATCACTACTCCGGCTTTCTCTATTTCTATTAATGGTGAGACAGATGGTTTCTTTACTAGCTCCCGGGGACTTTGTCAAGGCTGCTCTCTATCTCCTTACCTTTATGACATCGCTAACAAATTTTTGGCACTAATGCTCAATAACGCTGCTGCAGCTGGTCGGTTTGCGTACCACTCTCGGTGTGAAGATGTCCGCCTTACGCACCTCAGTTTTGTTGACGATATGTTGATTTTTTTTTATGGTTACCCAACCTCTCTTGCTGGGGTTATGTCTACCCTAAAGGAATATGAAGCTTTATCGGGTCTCGCCATCAATCCAGCGTATTCTTGCCCTTCCTCCGCCAGCTGAGAATGGACCACGGGATGAGATCCTTTGGCATCACGGTTCTGATGTCTTTCTTGATAGTTTCAAAATGACTAATACATGGCAACAACTTCGGCATAGGAGTTCAAAGAAGGGTTGGGAAAAAATCATCTTGTCTCGCTTCTCTATACCTCGTTACTTTTTATTGCTTGGCTTGCAGTCCTGGACAGATTACCAACTGGTGCTCGAGCAACGAATTGGGGACAGCGCAGACCTTGTATTTTCTGTGGTGACACGGGGGAAACTAGGAACCATCTGTTCTTCGTATGCTCTTATTCCTTAGCAGTTTGGAGGCCTCTTGTGTCTAGCCTCACTAGTGTTGCGGTCGTTGCAGATTGGGACCAAACACTAGCCTCTCTAATAAACTCCACACGCTCCCATGACTACAACATCATTATCCGGTTCTTGTCTATCATATATGGCGAGAACGAAATGGTCGAATACATGGTCAGGGCTCCAAATCTGCTGATACATTGGTTCGCCTTATACGTACTACGCTTACTCTACGTCTACGTGCGCGTTTTGTTTCTGCTACTGAGAGGGAAGAAAATCCCCTTTGGAGATATTGGTCCAGCATTTCTACTAATTAGCATATTAGAAAATGGCTTCTAAACTTTCCGAAAAGCTTTAAGTTTTAAATCTAATTTGTAAATACTACATTGGTTTATTTTATTAATATCACATTTTAAACCAAAAAAAAAAAAAATATTACAATAAAATGAATGTTTTTTTTTGAATTGGTACTTCAAAAATACTATAAGAATATATCAGATTTTCTTAAATTATGAGCTATCAAATTTGACACATGTCGATCACTTATAATGTCACATAATATCAGATTTTCTTAAATTATGAGCTATCAAATTTGACACATGTCGATCACTTATAATGTCACATATTTAATTTGAATCAATTTGCTGATTCTAAAGATTTTTTTTGGTCAATAAAGAAAATTTTGCAACAAAAGATTTCAAATTAAAAGATATTTGTTTCCAAATTTCACCATTTGCTATTGTTTCTAAATAAAATTTTTTTACAAATACCTCGTATTTTACATGGTAATTAATTGCATTATGCTTGTCAATGTTAAAATGAAGGTTCATGCCACATGGAGCAAAAGCATCGAACGCCGCAAATCCTAAACTACTAGTCATACTCTCTGGCATCGACTATGACACAAACCTTTTTTCCTCTGTGAACGATGAGCCACGTGGTGAGAGAGATTATCCTGACCTATGGTTCAGGTAAAAATATTTCAAAATATTACAAACTTTACAATTTTTTATAATATAACCATTTGAAAATATATCAGATTTTCATAAATTATAGGCTATCAAATTTAACACATGCTGATCACTTATAATGTTACATACTTATTTTGAATGAATTTGTTGATTATAAAGATTTGTTTTGGGCAATAAAGAAATTTTAGCAACAACATTTCAAACTAAAAGATAGATGTTTCAAAATTTTATCATTTGCTATTGTTTCTACATAAAACAATTTACAAATAATTATACGTGGTAATTAATTTTATTATGATTGTCAATGTTAAATGTTAAGGTTCATGCCACAAGGAGCAGAAGCAGTGCACACCGCAAATCCTAAATTACTAGTCATACTCTCTGGCATCGACTATGACACAAACCTTTCTTTCCTCCGTGAACGTTCTGTCAACGTCAGTTTCACTGAAAAACTGGTTTTCGAGCAACACTGGTATAGTTTCTCTGATGGTCGAGATTCGTGGCAAAAGAACAATCCTAACGATTTTTGTGCCAAAGTCATCGAAAAAGTCACCCACAATGGAGGATTCTTGCTCGAGAGAGGATATCCTTTGTTTTTGAGTGAGAGTTTGGCACTAACAAGAGAGGCGTTGACATTACCAGAAACCACTATATGAACTGTTTGGTGGCTTGGGTGGCGGATAATGATTTGGACTGGGCGATTTGGCGTTAACCGGATTAAGAACTGGTAAAAAGCATCTTGATGAGACTTTTGGCATTTTGGATGTCAATTGGAAAGACGTGAGAAACCCTACGTACTTGCAAAAACTCTATGGATTCAACATCCCTTTAAAGGTTAGAAAGGGAGTTAACTTCTCTTTCTATTTATTTTTTGAAAATCTAATTAGAGAAGAAAAAACAAAATTCAAATTTATTTCGTCTCTTTTTCCCTCTGACACAAACCCCAAGACAAACCTAAATCTGAAAACAAAACCTCTCTCTCCGGTCATGGACGGTGGCTGCCACCGCCACCGCCGTCCCAGGCCACAGATCCGATTCATTCATCTCATCTTCTCCAGTTCTCGTCTCGTTTGTGTCTCTGTTATGCTGTCTTCTTCTCCATTTGTCTCTTTTCTCGTCTCATGGTGCTTTGTTCTCTTCACAGTCATATCTCCGGTGGTGGTTGAGGACTGCAACTAACTCGTAACCTCCAAAGAGTGCTCCACCGTATCACCTACTCCATCACCCCTATCCCCTCCCATTGGTGTTGATAGAGAGCTTCTTGCTAATCCCAGTTCTAAAGACAATCTCTTCCACCATCACCAGTTTCTTGCGACCAAACTCAATGTCTATCCTTTAAGCAGAAACTTCACATCACCTCCAACTGATGCACTTCATATTCGCTTTTTCCTGTTTGGATTGAGGCAGTTCAAAGAAAGTGTGGTGAAGAGTTTTTATCTCGTGATTTCAGATCGACGAGTATCTCTCCGGTGTTGTGACTCAGATATATGCTTATTGTTCCATCGAAGGAGACTTTCACTGATGTCTGAAGCCACTGTTTCTCTCAAGTGCCATGGCGAAGCTTCGTCCTTGATACCTTTTTTTGGCCATAGAAACCACCGTTATAATTACATCAGGCGGCCTTTCGGTGATGTTTCTCTTGCCGACGGAGCACACCCTTTGCTCGAGTTCTCTTCTCGAAGCCAGCACATCCCAGAAAAGGATCACCTCAGTTCAATCCACCGACTTCCCACACGCGCTAGATTCAATGGCACACGTTACCATCAAACTTTCTCGATCACAAATTCACAATCCCCGGTAAATTCTTACGGCGCTATTCTCTTGCTCAGCCTAGGGTAAATTTGCTCTGCCTTGGTTTTGATGGGCTTTTTAGTTAGGATTGGATTTGGGTTTAGGTTAAGGAATTTAAGGATTCAAGTTAATGGGAATAGCCCTATTGGACCTTTATTTATATTGGTTGGCATTCCTTTTATCTTGTGTCCCTCGTTTATTTGATGGAATTATGGGTTAGAGCAAAAGCTAGGTGCATTGGAATCTCAAGGTTTTTTATTAGCTTTGGTTCATCTGCTTTTTTCGAGACAACCCTTTGTAGTGATCAGTTCACAAGTTGATCACAAGACCTCCTTAACGAATGGATATCGTCGGTTAAGAGAGAGTCATTGTGTGTTGCTTCTAATTCATAGAGTGGTAAATCCAGAACATCTCAAAAACGTTCGACGGTACATCTCTTATTTAGAGAGCCAACTGATTAATCTCTTTTAGAGAAGATTTATACAGCCATTACGAGAGCCTTGAATGGACTCTTTAGAGCTGATTTGTATTGGTCTGGAAAATGATTTGGATTGGGCGATTTGGGCGTTAACCGGAGATTATTATTTGAGAACTGGTAAAAAACATCTAGATGAGACTTTTGGCATTTTGAATGTTAACTGGAAAGATGTGAGAAACTCTACATACTTGCAAAAACTCTCTGGAATCCAACGCCCCTTTAAAGGTTAGAAAGCGAGTTAACTTCTCGTTCTATTTATTTTTTAAATCTAATTAGAAAAGAACTCTAAATGATATGATTTTAAAGTTGAAAATGCATTAATAACCTGAAACAGTGACCAACTTTATAATAAAAACATTTTTTATCTATAATTTTAGTTAAATACAATATCCAATTTTTTTTTTCCTTTTTCCTGTTACTATATAATTTAATATATAGATCCGAAATATAGGTGGTCAGACAGTTAACCATAATTTTTGATTAAAGTTGTCTTATCTATTGCAATACAAAAAAAAGTACTTCATTTTTGACAAACGAATAATTTTTGACCATAATTTTTAGACCAAAGACTAATCAATTTAAGAAAATTTTCCTAATACAACAATTAAACTGTTGATGTTAAATTATATGCAGGACCTGGTTTGAATTCCAAAAACAGCAATCATCTCTTCCATCCATTAACAGGACTATGTGTCACGAGAATTTTACACACACTTTCCATCCATTAACAGGACTATGTGTCACGAGAATTTTACACACACTACGATTAGCACCTTGTCCTAAATCAGTTCCATGGACTTTCAATCCCAACGAAGGTAGTTTCTGGAACAATAAAATGTGCGTCGAAACTCCAAATGTCACTGGACAAAAAATGATGCTTGGAAATGGCACTAAATGTTGTAAGATTGAACAAATCTCTGCTACTAAGATGCATTGGCACTAAATGTTGTAAGATTGAACAAATCTCTGCTACTAAGATGCATTTGTCATTCAAGACAAGCAATGGATCGTTACTATGTCTTGACGTGGATGAACGTTACAATAGCGTTGTCGCTAATCCTTGCAAATGTTTGACCAAGGATGGTTCGTGTGATCCAGCAAGTCAATGGTTTAAAATTCTTTGAATTCAATTCTAAACCAATTGTTTATTATTCTTTGAATACTATTTCTATTTTCGTTGATGTATATACATGCGATAAAAAAAAAAATGTAATATCTAGCTTGTAAAATTTAAATATAAAATTCTATGATTGAACTTTCGTGAAGTAATGATGAGATAACTAATTTCTTATTCATCTGTATATTTCAACAGGTTGTAATTCGATTATTTATAGTGAATTTCAATTTAGAATGTCTAATAGAATGTCTAACATAAAATGTGGATTTAGGTATATAATTTTTGATATGTGGGGATATATAAAAAAAAATTCCAATATGTGTGGATATATTAAAAAAAAAAAATTCCAACATTTATGGACTTAAAATTCAGTGAGTAAATCCTTTTAATAAAAAAAAAAAAAAACATCTAAAAGTTCAGTTTTGCTTCAAAAGTTTGACCGAAACCCCAAGTCTCTGGAGCAACATTGAAGAACGTCATGGTACGACCATCGCTAGTGCGAACCAAAAACGAGAGCCTTTGTCCCACCAAATCCACACCAGTATTCCAGATCTGTCCCCAATTCCTCTTCATCACAATCCAATTACTCTTATGCCCTCTAATTTCAACATTAGTCACGTCTCCTGCACCACCAACGTTATACACCAAAACCATGATAAAATAAGGATTACCCTTGATCTCAAACCTCACACCTCCTCTCTTATAACACAGCACTCGCCGGAACTTCACGGGAACAATCCCACCTCGATACTCGGCGATCGAAATGAACATTTTCATCGATAAATCAAAGTGTTTATTAGGAGGGTTGCACCAATGTATCTGAACCGGTTCGGCATAATTTGGTGGACAGAAATTAGTAGCTGTGATTTTGATTGTACCGGCGTTTCTTATGCAATACTGTGAGTTCACACACATTAGCTCGAAACAAGCACCGCATGTCTCACCGTTGTTGAAGAGTGCCGTGCTTAGAGCCGCTGTTTCTAACCGTCTCACCGTTGTTGAAGAGTGCCGTGCTTAGAGCCGCTGTTTCTAACCCGTAACCTTGTTTGAATAGATCTCCGTAACCACATGCTCCTTCTGTTAAAACCATATAATGAAATTACATTATAACGAGAAAAAAAAAAACATTATAATTTGAAATAAAAAAAATTACTAACGCATGGTTTCTCCGCCACTAATGTCACCATAAAACGTTGCGCGTGCGTCATACCAAGCAGAATCGATATTACTAGTACTGACACAAGCCAACACAAGAATCGTAAGTAACACAACACAAGTACTCACTGATCGATTCATCTTATGCTTTGGTACTGAGAAAGAAGAATATGAAAGGTTAGTGTGATGGTTTTCGAGTTTAATAGACTTTTTTATACTAATTAAGGGAATTATGAGAGAATCAGCAGAAAAAGTATGTTTGCCCGATTGAGATTGATTGCATTAAATATAAATTAGAAACAAATCAAATGCAGACGTTTTGTTATTGGATTTGTATATATTTACTTACTTAGCATGGATTAAAAGATTGATACGTATCTTATCAAAAAATATTAATGGAGATAATGATTGATGTGAATAAGGAATTCCGTTGAATATTTTGGAAAATATACAAATACCATGTGATCCGCTTAACTTGCAAAATATTTATCAAAACAGATTTTGTAATATCTTCTTATATAAAGAATGGATAAAATATGATAATTTACGGAATTTTAAATGGAAACTAATATTTATATATTTAAAATGTTAATTTTTTTAAAAAAACTTATTATATAAAAGAGAACGCGTTTAACGTGAGCTCGCCACGTGTCAAGTGGATACATTATAAGATTGAAATTACATTATAACCAAAAAAAAAAAAAACGTTATAATTTGCAATATAAAAAAAATACTAACGCATGGTTTCTCCGCCACTAATGTCACCATAAAACGTTGCGCGTGCGTCATACCAAGCAGAATCGATATTACTAGTACTGACACAAGCCAACACAAGAATCGTAAGTAACACAACACAAGTACTCACTGATCGATTCATCTTATGCTTTGGTACTGAGAAAGAAGAATATGAAAGGTTTGTGTGATAGTTTTCGAGTTTAATAGACTTTTTATACTAATTAAGGGAATTATGAGAGAATCAGCAGAAAAGTATGTTTGCCCGATTGAGATTGATTGCATTAAATATTAATTGGAAAGAAATCAAATGCAGACGTTTTGTTATTGGATTTGTATATATTTACTTACTTAGCATGGATTAAAAGATTGATACGTATCTTATCAAAAAATATTAAATGGAGATAATGATTGATGTGAATAAGGAATTCCGTTGAATATTTTGGAAAATATACAAATACCATGTGATCCGCTTAACTTGCAAAATATTTATCAAAACAGATTTTGTAATATCTTATTAAAGAATGGATAAAATATGATAATCTATGGGATTTTAAATGGAGACTAATCTTTATATATTTAAAATTTTATTTTTCTTTTAAAATATCTTATATATTCGAAAATTAAATATTTCAACAAATTTAATTGGAAATTAATCATTTAGATTATATATAGTTTCCTACTTTAGAGTATTAAGTATTTCTTTCTATTAAAAAATTTAGAAACTAAATATTTGCATATCTTAATAAATTTATTAGTTTTCTAAAAGTTAATGTTTTTTTAAATGGAAACTAATCTTTATATATTTAAAATGTTAATTTTTTATAAAATATTAAATAAATTCGAAAATTAAATATTTCAATAATTTTAATTGGAAATTAATAATTTAGATTATAACAAAACTTTTAAAAATATATACTTTGATTTTGACATGTGTCACGTATTTCTTGATCTCATCCGTTAAAAATATACAATTTGATGTTTAATGTTACACTAATCTATAGATATTTAAATAGAATGTTATTTTTCTCAAAAGATATTAAATACGAAGATAAAATATTTTAATAATTTTAATGGATAATTAACCATTTAAATCATAACAAAAATTTTAAAAATATATATCTGTTAATGAATATTATTATAATATAACTATAGTAAAAAGGTACTGTCAAAAATAATAAAATATGAACTTTTTGTAACCTATTAGTAACACTTTTTGTAACCTATTAGTAACGGTAACTTTTTCTTATCTGTTGTATAGCCTTTTCTTCTTATATATATTGTATATCTTAAATTACCATCCATCCTCAAGAGTCGAAAGTTTATCCAGTTTCTTAATAGACATAACCACAAAAGTTCGCTCGCCCGTCCGCTTCCACAAATTTTCTGACTTTATATCGTACATCTACTAGCTCACCATTCATCCTCGGGAATTTTGTCAGCCTCTTAACTGGCGTCACCATCGAAGCTCTCTCAACTGCCTCTATAACCTTTCCGACTTTATGCCGAAGATCTATCCACCCCACAATCATTCTTGGGAACCTTCCCAAGCTAATTGGAGTTGCCATCGAGGCTCACTTCTCCGACGCCACAACTCTTCCGACTTTATGTCGTAGATCTACACAACCAATAACCATTCCGCTCTTCCGACTTTATGTCGTAGATCTACACAACCAATAACCATTCCGTCGTGCTCAACCTTGCGTCCACTCTTCATCACCGCCTCCATCATCGCCTCCTTAACACCACTATCGGGATTAGTTCCTAGAACCCCCGATCTTTATTACCGATTACTGGTATTAACTACCTGTCTTCAACTCTCTACCCAAGCACTAGTATCAGGTCCACCTCGCCCTGAGTTTAGATTGAACAAAAACATTTTGGGAAAATAACATTTCCCCTCAACTCAAACTCTTCTTCTGGAAAAGCATTAAAGATGCCCTCCATATAGGATCACACCTACAGATCAGAGAAATGGAAGTGGACCTCCAATTCAAAGCTTGTGGGAAATTGGTAACTAACTGCATGCTCTTATACGCATTATCTCTCTCGGTTGTATCCGATGAACTCTTTCGAAACTCCCATATCTTAATTATCCCGCTTGTGATAGCGGTTTTTAAACAAGCACCCCAGGTAGGATTTAACATCCAGCAATACGACTTACACTTGATGTTTCTGGAACCCAAC
>CM071717.1:46232214-46242775 GCA_036630335.1 Physaria fendleri
TTGTCGTCGTTTATTTTGATGATATCTTGATATTTAGCTTGACATGGGATGATCATGTACGCCACTTGCGCGATGTTCTCTTATTTCTAAGAGAGAACAAGTTATATGCCACTTTAAAGAAATGTGAGTTTAGTTCGGAAAAAGTTTTTTGGGGTATATTGTTCCTGTTCAAGCATTAGCTGTCGATCCTAGCAAAGTTTCAGCAATAAATTCGTGGCTACTCCCTAAAACTTTGATAGAAACACGTAGCTTCCACGGCTTGGCTTCGTTTTACCGGCGTTTTGTCCCATAGTTCAGTAGTCTTATGGCTCCTATCACTGATTGTATGCGAAGTGGTACTGGTACGTTTGTTTGGACTCCTGCTGCAACTAAATCCTTTGAAGTCATCTAGCAAAAGCTGATTTTTCTTTGGTCTTTTAATTACATTCGGACGCTTCCAAGACTGGCATTGGTGCAATTTAAGTCAACGACAGCGCCCTATTGCATTCTTTAGTGAAAAAGTGGCTGGTACTCGCTTTCGTTATAGCACCTATGATCTCGAGTTCTATGCGATTATTCGAGCAATCAAACATTGGCGACATTACCTTTTCCATAAGGAATTTGTGCTCTACACTGATCATGATGCACTGAAACACTTAACTAGTCAAGAAAAGCTATCATCTCGCCATGCTTCTTGGGTTTCATATCTACAACAGTTCACCTTTGTGACATATCTACAACAGTTCACCTTTGTGATTAAGCACACCTCAGGAGTATCAAATCGAGTTGCTGACGCTTTAAGCCGACGACACTCTCTTTTGGCTGTCTTACGTGTGTCTGTTCCAGGTTTTAGTTCATTTACCGATCTATATTCTACAGATCCTTTTTTTGGTCGCATATTGGAGGATGTTCTTACTGGCACAAATTCTGATTATCTCATTCAAGATGGATTCTTATTTCGCGAATCACACTTATATATACCGGATTGTAGTCTCCGCCTTCAATTGATTTCGGAGTTGCATAAATGTAGTCTCCGCCTTCAATTGATTTCGGAGTTGCATAAAGAAGGACATGTGGGGCGAGATCGTACCCTTCAGCTCATCGCATCCTCGTAATTTTGGCCATCTCTTTCGATGTTATGTGGAAAGATACGTTGAAAGATGTGTCACTTGCCAAAAATCCGAAGGACATGCCTCAAATGCAGGTTTGTATTTACCACTTCCTATTCCTACACAACCTTGGACAGATATAAGTATGGATTTTGTGATGGGACTTCCACGTACTGCCAAAGGCTTTGACTCAATTTTCGTTGTGGTGGATCGTTTTTTGAAGATGGTTCATTTTATTCCTTGCAAGCATACTACTGATGCAGTTCAAGTCGCTTCTCTATTCTTCCGCGAGATATACCCAGTTCAAGTCGCTTCTCTATTCTTCCGCGAGATATACCGACTCCATGGACTGCCGTCATCCATTGTCTCTGATCAAGACTCACGATTTTTAGGTCATTTTTGGCGCTCTTTATGGAAGATGCTTAATACAAGTCTTGATATGAGTTCTTCTTATCACCCACAAACTAACGGCCAAACTGAAGTTACAAATCGTTCCCACGGAAATCTTTTTCGTTGCTTGGTGGGAGAGAAAATTAAAACTTGGGATTCTCATTTACCGCAGGCAGAGTTTGCCCACAACCATGCTGTCAATCGAAGCTCCGGTTTTAGTCCTTTTCAGGTTATTTATGGGTTCTCACCTTGTGCTCCCGTTGATCTCTCATCTCTACCAGATCTTACGCGCTCCCATGGTGTAGCTGCTGACTTTTTGGAAGATATTCAACGTATACATGAGCTTACTCGTGCTAATTTGGAGGTTTCGACTCAGAAGTACAAAGCTGCAGCTGATACAAAACGCAAACGTCTTGTCTTTGAAGTTGGAGATCTTGTTTGGGTTGTGTTTACTAGAGATCGTATGCCTGCTCGTGACTACAAAAAATTAAAAGCCAAGAAGGTAGGTCACCTTGAAGTACTTGAGCAAATCAACGATAATGCTTATAGACTTCGTCTTCCTCCTGGTATCAACACTGACTTCGTCTTCCTCCTGGTATCAACACTTCTGATGTCTTCAATGTGAAATATCTGGCTGATGATCCCTTACCCGATTTGAGGACGAATCTTTCTAACCCGGGGGGACCTGATGCAGCACCGCCTCTTCCTCATTGAAGACTGCCTTTTCTAGAATTTTCATTTCTTAAATTACAAATTTACTTATTTAGAAATAAGTTAGTTTTTCCTTTTTCTCTTGATTTCCTTTTTATCTTAATTTCCTTTTTCTCTTGATTTCACTGTTGATTTCCTTTTTATCTAAGATCCTCTTGCCTATATAAGGCTTTGCTTATTCTATATAAAACTCAGTTTTTGGTATTGAATTTAATCTAAAGATGTTATCTTCTTCCTTGCTTTGATTCGATTAACGTCATCAAACCAAGAAGTCGCTCCTAAGAGAATATCAATTCTCTTAGTTGAGCGAGTAGGTCTTGAGAGATTTATCAATCTCTTGATTATTCTCTTAGTTGAGCGAGTAGGTCTTGAGAGATTTATCAATCTCTTGATTGAGCTACAAACCCTATCTTTACGCTGCGCCACCTGTAGAGTGAAACCAGCAGCTGTAGGTGAAGGAATCATGACAGTGTCACTTCCAAGCCATTGAAGAACTGAACTCATGTTTGGTCTTTTTGCAACATTCTCTTGAACACACAACAAACCAATGTGGATCAATCTCATAATTTCGCTTCTCGAGATCCTACTCAAGACATCATCGATGATACTCGTAGCCTCGTCCGCAACCCAACACTTCCATGCCTATATAAAATTATCATAACTTCATAAACGATAGTTTAGGATTTCGGATTTAGGGTTTAGGGTTTCTGTACTTACATATGCAGGGAGACCGAGGGATTCAAAATAGTGCTTGTTACTTCGACCTGTTATCATCTCGAGAAGCACGACTCTAAAACTAGAAACATCTGTCTTAACCGAAAATCTTCTGTTCTTAACGTACTCAGGAGCCATGTAGCCCCTACGAACATGCATCAACAACATAAAACAGTGTCCTAATTTTAAAATCTATCTGAATTTCTGCTAAAGAAAAACAGAGGATCTATGTTTCGTGCAACATATTTTGTTAAAACAGAGCATTTATATATGAAACAGAGTAACAGAGCATCCTTGAGATAAAGTGTTGTCTAATGTTTCCGATATTTCTTTTACTTCTTTAGATACTGTTTGTGAGACTTGTCTTCGTGCAAAACAGTGTCGTGAATCTTTTCCTTTGAGCAATCATAAATCTGAAAATTTGTTTGGTTTACTTCAGTGTGACATTTGGGGTCCACACCGAACTCCATCCTCCTCGGGAGCTCGTTTCTTTTTAACTGTTGTTGACGATCACTCTCGTAGTGTCTGGATTTTTCTTTTGCAGCACAAGCATGAGACGCAAAGCAAACTTACAGAATTTCTGTCTTTGATTAAAAGACAATTCAACAAAGTTGTTCAAGTTATTAGATCAGATAATGGCAGTGACTTCATGGGTACGAGACCTTTCTTTCGCAGCAAAGGGATAATACACGAAACATCGTGTGTTGGAACAACAAATCAGAATGGCCGAGTTGAAAGAAAACATCGGCACATCTTAAACGTAGCTCGTGCTTTGAGATTTCAAGCTTCTCTTCCAATCAGTTTTTGGGGTGAATGCGTTCTCACGGCAGGGTATTTGATCAATAGAACTCCGTCAGCAGTTCTCAATGGCAAGAGTCCTTATGAAATCATTCATCAACGTCCTCCTTCTGTTGATCATCTCCGAGTATTCGGTTGTCTTTGCTATGCACATAACCAATATACTCATGGAGATAAATTCGCTTCTCGCACAAGAAAGTGCATTTTTGTTGGAATGGCGCAAGGCCATGAGAGCAGAGATTGATGCACAAGAATTGAATCACACTTGGGATATGGTTGATTTACCGCTAGGAAAGAAAGCCATTGGTAGTAAATGGGTGTATAAGTTCAAGTTTCATTCAGATGGCACTTTAGAGAGACAAAAGGCTCGCTTGGTAACAAACAAAAAGAGGGTGAAGATTATGATGAAACATTTGCTCCTGTTTCAAAAATGGGAACTGTTCGCTTGTTTTTGAAATATGCAGCAGCTAACGATTGGAGAGTACATCAGATGGATGTACACAATGCGTTCATCCATGGTGATTTACATGAAGAGGTGTACATGCGCCCACCTCCTGGTTTTCATGACAGCGACAAAGACAAAGTCTGCAGACTTCGGAAATCAATTTATGGGTTAAAACAATCTCCTCGGTGTTGGTTTGCAAAGCTATAAAACTTACGGGTTTCTTCAATCAATTTCAGACTATTCTCTGTTTATTCTCAATACTGATGCTGTTCAATTGAGGATTTTGGTCTATGTAGATGATCTTATAATTACAGGAAACTCTGAAGACGAAATTTTGAAGTTCAAAACACATCTCTCCAACCACTTTCACATGAAAGATCTTGGTTCTCTCAAGTACTTTCTCGAATTGGAGGTAGCTCGGAACAAAGAAGGTTTCTACTTATGTCAAAGGAAATACGCGTTAGATATCATCGCAGATTGTGGGCTTTTGGGAGCAAAGCCTTCACCGACCCCTCTTCCAACTAATCACAGATTGGCTTTGTCTGAAGCGCCAAAGCTTGTTGATCCTGCACCATATCGCAAACTGGTTGGAAAGCTAATATATCTGGGTAACACGCGTCCAGATCTTGCTTTCTCTGTTCACCCTTGCTCAATTCATGCAAGCTCCAACAGAAGATCAATGGGATGCAGCTCTTCGAGTGGTTCGATATTTGAAGAACAGTCCGGGCCAAGGCATCCTCCTTCATTCTACCTCCGATCACTCGCTTATCGGATGGTGCGATTCAGATTGGGCGAGCTGCCCTCTTACTCGCAAGTCGTTTACAGGATATGTGGTTCAGCTCGGAGGTTCTTCTATCTCTTGGAAGACAAAGAAGCAGCCGACAGTGAGTCGTTCTTCTGCGCAGGCTGAGTATACGTCCATGGCGATGCTTACACAAGAATTTATTTGGTTGAAGATTTTACTGTTGGATATGAGATTTGCACATACTTCTCCAATGATGGTGTGTTGTGACACTAAGTCTGCGATAGATATAGCAAAGAACCCGGTATATCATGAACGTACGAAGCACGTTGGTGTCGATTGTCACTTCATTAGAGAAGAAGTTATTTCAGGGAACATCAAGCCACTCTTTGTTACAACTCTGGATCAAATTGCGGATTTGCTGACGAAACCTCTTAGTCATCAAGCACAAGCCACTCTTTGTTACAACTCTGGATCAAATTGCGGATTTGCTGACGAAACCTCTTAGTCATCAAGCACTTCTTATGCATAACTCCAAGCTAAACCGATTTATTAATATCACCGGTTGTCTATGTTTAACTAATAGCTTATAAAAGCTTTGTTCTTCTCTTACGATACTTTGAATGAAATTGATCCTTTTTTCCAGAATCTCTCTGTGTCTCTGAACCTTCTTCTTTTTCATATCTTGAAAATTCTCACAACAACTTTTCATTATCGAAAGTTCTTGTTACATTATCGAAAGCACTATGAAAAGCATATAGATCCCATCTGAAATAACAACTTGGAAGACTAGCCATACCTCCTCTTCTTCCCACATAATCTTTTCTATAAATTTTCAGACAATTTTCCAAACATTGCTTGCAATCTTGAGAAGTTATATCAGGTGTGCATTGCATCATTTCAGACAATTTTCCAAACATTGCTTGCAATCTTGAGAAGTTATATCAGGTGTGCATTGCATCAACATAAAAACATCTGGAAACTCCGAAAACCCGGCCTTTTTAGCACTATAGTACTTAAGAACCGATGAAGTTTCAGCTTTAACCGTAGCCTTAAGGCTCCCATTAACCATATCTTCCCACTGCTGTACATAAAGATTCATGTTTTTCGACGAATCAATAAGATCAGGACTTGGCCATACAACAGGAGGTTCAAGCTGAAGTTTCCTGAAAATCGATTGGTTTGAAGAACGTACAAGACAAGAAACATCATCATTACCTCCCCAAATGAAAGAATCAATACGAGTTAAACATTTTCTCTCTGTATCTTGAATCAATGATTGAACACAACTGAAACAAGCGTCTTGGTTATAGCCTCTTGCGCAGATAGCAAAAGCGTAAACACTGTTAGGTTCTTGACCAAGTGAACGTTGTAGAATCCATTATTAGTGATGACTTTATCAGCAAGAGTAGAGAAGAGTTTCCGACGAATTTGACCGTAACTACTGTTACTTCTGAAAGAGGTTCCGAAACATTTGACAGCGTTAACACCATGAAGTGTTTGAACAGCGTTAACACCATGAAGTGTTTGAAGAAGAAGAACAAGAACAAGTAATATCATCAAAGAAAAAGATTTCACCATTTTTTTTTGTTGCCTGTCTACATCGATCATCGACGGCTTATTCTGAAATTATTCTGAAATTATGAAATACTTAAGGTCATGTGCAATAATGTTATAACTTGTACGCATAGAATTATTATTTTACCATTTTAAAAGTTTTTGTCAACCAATTATTGAGTTTGATAATTTTGTCTTTTTTCACAAGGATTATTATATTAGTATAATGGAAAATATTATTTTTGCTTCAATATAAAACAGAACGGAAAATTAGAGTACTTATGAGTTAAGAGAATCATAATTCATAAAAACTAAAAACATATTTAACGAAACCATAAATTGAAAGTAATTTTATTAAAGGAACTAATAAATTTTATTTACATTTTGGATTATTGTTTCGCAGCCTATTTTGGTCCCCTCAAGTAGGCACCTAGCGCATACATGCTTATATCTTTTTCTTCTTGTTAACGAATAGTTTTGAATGGTTCTAAATCACTTACTCCCTCCAATCAATAATAAGTGTCGTTCTATAATATTTTATTGTACCAAAATCAAACATCGTTTACGAATTTCAATATAACTATTTCAATTACTCACGTCTTAAACATAACTGGTTAGAATTTTAAAAAACATTTTTGTAAAACACAATAAATATAAGTGATAGATTTTTGCCAATTTGAATCTACATTTTAACAACCTATGATTAAGAACATAGTGTCGGGTTAGATGGTGGATGATCTAGACAACCGTTGAGGACATCACAATTTTAAAGACCTATTTTATCTTCAATTTTTAAACTTATAGATATTTAAGGGTGTTCCAAATTTTCAAAATTGATAAAAATGAGCATCAATCTTTTTTTTTTAAAAAATTAATTTTTATTTTTTAATTATATAAATCATAATTCTTTTTTTTTTTTTTTTAGCTTAAAACATTATATCGGCTTTATGAAAACATGTTGGTGGCATACCACCACTTGATTAAATATACCAAAACGTTTATTAGAAAAAAAAAATTTATGAGACTCACCTAAGAAATAATCCATATACATTATTTAATGCAGATGAATTCACAAGCAAAGCATTAACAAAATAGGCTGCGAAACAATAGTTGTTACTTGATGAACATGATTTTACTTGTCATATACATTAACACTTTTGTCATGTCCATCCTTCTTCAACCGCAACCCAAGCATCATCACCGATTGCGTGAATCATCATACTCATCTTCATTTTCCAAATTGCATAGCTTCCTTCGTCCAGAATCGGAATCTTTTGAACAATGATCATGTCTCTTGATGAATCCATCTTTCCCTGCAAGATCTTTAGCCAATTGCGTTTAAGCAAAATCAGAGAGGCACCTTGCTCTGATACCAATTGTTAATGCAGATGAATTCACAAGCAAAGCGATCTCTAACGGGAACAAGAAACTTCAAATGAAAACCAATCCGATTCAAGTTCTGAGAATTTGAGTTTAAGAAATTCGACGAATCTAAAGCTTAAAGAAAGAAGAAACAACAAATCAATTGATCAAGATAACACTCAATCTTGCACCGAACAGCACGCGACGATCACTTTAGACTTCTTCAAATCACGATCGTCTCTGCCTTCTTTTCTCCAAACAACATGGTCACTAAGAATCTCCAAAAGCTCCCTCTCTCAGTTACAGTCGACTTCTTTTTAATCCTTCGTCTGCATCTCTGATCGTTGGATCTTTTGATCTCATCTCCACCGTTAGATCTTAACCACATGTTATTAACTCTTATAACAGACTGTTAAACCAACTAAACGCTATTTAACTCATTAACGCTACGAGTCAACATAACATCCTGGTCAAACAAATTGAAACCACAACAATCTTCCCCTTTTTAACGGAGATTGATAAGTCAAGCATCAATTGTTTGCACAAACAGTACCAATAGAACACACCATACACACAGTTTCAAACACAAAAAAAAAAACGAACTCATACACACATGGAGTTTAAAGCACAACAACAACAGATTTTCACAACATGTTTAAAGCACAACAATAACGGAATTCACAACATCCAAATAAGCACTACACAGCTCCCCCTTAAACCAAGACTCTAAAAAGATCCATCACTCTTGAATTCAAAAGACACAACCACATCAACAAAAAGCTTGACAGGTCACCAAAGCAGCACCAAAACAACAACTCTTGACAGGACTACTTATGATCAAGAACCATTACGAGCATAGTCTCCGCCTACTTGACGTACAATGTCAGTTAAAAAAAACAAACGCATGATAAAAGAATGATATTTAATAAGGCTGTGATTAAACCTGCAAAATGTTGAGCCATAGTGTTCAGAATGGACATCACATACTTGAAATCTGCCTCCATGGAAATACCCAGTTTGTGCTCAGATGGTGCTTCAGCTGGAAGGTCTTCTTGATTTGAACAAATATCTACTTTGAAATCCTTTGATTCTTGCTCTTTGAAGTTAGATTTCCTGAGAGGTATTGGTCTTTGAAATTCCAGCACTTTGGTGATGAGATAAGGAAAAGGAAGTAACTGTCTCCGTTTCACTGCTTTTGACTTAGGCTTCTTCGCAATCTTCATAACCTGATCATAGATGATCTTCCCTAGATTGAAGTCTTGCTTTTTCCATATCTTGTAGCACAGCTTGACACGTTCTTCCATGATAGTTGTACTGTTAGAGGTTGAAATCTAGTTTAGACAACACAATGAGTAGAGACTATTAATGGCTGGAATCAGGTACTTTGTCTCAACACCCTTCCAATGAGTTTTCTTAACGTCAGTGATTAACTCTATCAGCACATGATAGCTGACATCGACTTTGAACTTATCTTTTTGAGGAATCGCAGGATTTGGCATTCTAAGAACATGGTTAATCATCCTTGGAGAAAATTCATAGAGTTTTCCAAGAAGAAATACAAAAGATACATCTGTAGCTCTTTCATTTTCTGGATTGAGGTTGCTGTAGAATTCCAAGACAATTTCCTTTGAGAATTTCTCCATATTCTGAACTGATTCCATGAGCTTTCCTCTTCTCAACAACCTTAGCAACTCTATATTCTGATCAAGCTGAAGGACATTTCTTTCTTCAAAGAAAATGCATTGACGCAGCTGTTTATACTTACTTTTCCCGTCCTTTACAAGAAATCTCTTAGAAAAAGGAACAGTCTGAGGATCCGAAAAGCCAGGATGAACTTGTTCATGCACAGATTGAGAAAATTGACATGCAGATTTCCTATCAGACTTATCATAAGGCACTTGTTCCGAGTCTGAGAAGTTTACCTTGATTTCTGGCAAATGAGGTAAAATAGCATCAGAATTTTTCTTTCGAGGAGCTTGAAAGATCGTCAACCTCTTGTAAAACTGACTTAGTAGATTTCTGAGCTGACTTCCTTTTTCCTTTCTTGGTACGCTTTGGTTTTGCTTTAGACCTAACCTTTGAATTTGAGGTTTTCGCAGTAACTGAAGATTTTACTGGGACTTCACAAGATTTAGAGCTTTCAGACTGAACCGGAGAATCTGGAACTACACAATCTGGAGAGCTTGACCTAGATGAATGCTGAGGAGCAGGTAACTGGAGAAACCACCTGGAGGAACGAATGACGGAGACAGAGGTAATACCTCAAGAGGAGGAATCATCAGTCTTGGTCTGAGATCTTCATCAGATTCATCGATGAGATGTGGTCGAAGAGGATCTATAACTCTGAAACGCTGCCTTTTTACCGGAAGAACTGGTGTAGAAGCTGATTGTGAGCGAGTGCGACATTTGTAAACTTCATTAGCAGCTTTCTCTTCAGATAGCTTCAGAGGCACCATCGTTTCTAGAACCCTAGCGAATCTCTTTCTAACAACTGAAATGAATGAACAAATGGAGGAGAGACTGTTCACTTTCTCATTTATACACCAAAAAGGCCCACTGGAATATACACTGGGCCCGTCTATGCAAGCTTACATGAATAACCATAGAATCTTAATAATGCACAAATCATTCTTCAAAACCTAACAATAATAATCCTTATATATGTCTCTGGAAATAAATTAAAATTAGGGAAAATCTTGGTCTTCGCGTCAAAAGACGAATAAGGGCATTAAGCTCCGCGCCTTCGATTCGACC
>CM071717.1:46298352-46316426 GCA_036630335.1 Physaria fendleri
GGAACTCAGTTCAGGAACATTCCCGAGTCGCTCCAAAACCCGTAGCGTCCTTGGCTCAGGTAGAGTTAGGGGCGTTACAGTGGTCGTCAAGGTCTTGCTTCCGTCCATCTTTCCACTTTGATACCTTTACCCTATTGGTAGCTCTTTGTCTGAAAAGGTGGCTTCCTTTTGGGTATTGGATCTCGGTCTTGTTGGGGTTTCTATAGTGATCACCTATCCTTTGGCTGTTACTTTGGTGCTTCCTTGTTTTCGTCTTCGGTTGTTGGTATTTGGTGCTCAGACTGTGGGAGGTGTTAGTACCATTTAGGTCTCATCTGCTTGCTAGCTGCGAGTCATAGTTTCGCAGTCTTGTTTTGCAAGTTTCCTCGGTGTGTGAGGTTTTCTTCTTAGGGTGTCTTCGGGTGTTGTTTTGGTTCATGGGGTAAGATCATTATCCGTGTGGTTCTCCTTATTGTAAGTTTTGGCCTCCGTTGAAAGGACTTACTACTTCGTTCCCTCTTACCACTCTCGATCTCAGATACTTGGAGTTCCGTTGTCTCTAACTCTCATTGTACTCTCGCTTCCTTAGATTTTATTTTAGGGTACTGCATCTTTGATTTAGTACGCTATAATGAAAAATTATTTTTATTTTTCACAGTGCTTAAAAAATATTATAAAAGACAACAACTTTAAAAAAAAAAAAAATAAGTAATATTTGACACACCATCTATTAGTAGTATTATTTAGTTCACTTAGCTGATCAAATGAATTCGCATCACAATCATATCCAGATACATGACAAAGACAAATATGTATTTCTTGATTATGTCATGCAAATATGTTAATTAAGTCAGTCAAACAAAAAGCAAAAAAGTTATAATCTCGACACCACATATTATTTGTAACATGTAAGAAGCTAATAGAGTCAGAGTGGTCCATCCAATAATACTGGAAGGCTATTTGCTATTTTATGAGTGGAGATCAATATTGAGGAATCCTATTTGGTTACATGTAATTGTTAATGCAACATAAAAACACAATTCTATTTATGGTGTGGACCTTTGATTTGAGAGTTCTATCCTCTTTTGCCCCTAAATAAAAAAGTTGATGAACCATTTGATTTCAGTAGATATTATAAATTAAATCATAATTCATATTTGTTTTAGGTTAAATTAAAATAATAGTGTGCTTTATAATTAACTTGTATCTTGAGGATAAACATGAGGGACAAAGGAAGAGAACAAATAAGGTTGAACAAAAGATTGTTACAAAACACAAGCATGGATTTTAGACAAAACTAGCTAAAAGTCAGTTGGGAACAATTGTCCCAATTAGTTTAATTTTTAAAACATATTGGATAATTGATCATTTTTGATAAATTTTAGAACTAAAACATTTTCTCCCTTATAAATCACTCTTTTAGCTAGTTATGTTTTATTCATCTGATAATTTGAAAGAACAACTTGTTTTATTTTCATGGGTCATACCAACGATATTAGGAAGTGAAAATATACAAAATAGAATACTATAAAAAGATATAGTAATTAAGACATTTTTATCACTATATATGCTATATAAATCGCTGAGAAAAAATACTATATAACTTTTATGAATATCTATACTTATTATTTCATTTAACTAAAAAAAAAGTCTAATTGAGATGGATTTTTAACGTGCATAGTTGGAACATCGCAAATTTGAGATGGTTTTGAGTATAAGTTAGACGAACATGAATATGATTTGTTTTTATATTACGAAAGATTAGAACACCCCAAATATATATAGTTAATGACAAAATTATAACGAAAATCACAATATCTCAAATATATCCTAGTAACTAAATTGTATCATAATTTCCTGTACCTACCGCTGGATGGTTTTTAATATTGTATCATAATCCAACAAATACTTTTTTATATTAAATGGTATGTGGTCCATAAAAGTTGTTTTTATATTAAATGGTATGTGGTCCATAAAAGTTGTGTTCTAAACCTACCATTAACTCTAATATTTTTTTCTTTCTTTATATATTTAATTTTTTCATTTTTTCTGTGATAGTTAATAGAATCCTTTTGGTTTTGTTATGTCTCAAATAATACACCGTTCATTTAATTTTTATCATCATATTACCTATCAACCACACATGTACACATCCAAAATATCCTTCAACTTTAAAAGAAATTTTTTAAAAAATGATGTTATGAATAACGTTAATGATTGCTTTGGTTGTAAAATAATCAAACATTGGCCTTCCTATCCGATATACTCGTGTTCTCGTTCATCTTTTTTCTTTTGTCTTTTTAATTTTAACATAATTTAATTGTTTGTGATAAGATTGACGCTTAATCAAATCATGCTAATGGAAATCCACATATTATATAGCTGATAAATATTATTTTAATTTTACATATGGTGCTGGAAATCATAGCTTGGACATTTAATATATAATTTGTTGATATTTTCATAATAACAAAATAGTTGATATATAACTTGTTTTACTAAATAGTTTGCACATTGTCGGAAGTTGTCTACCTCTCGTTTCAATGACACTACCGGAGTTCGAATCCTAAAGATTTCTGTTGAAGAGATCATTAGTTAGTCAGACTAAACTAAAAAAAAAAATTACATGAAATTCATCCAAAATTAAAGGTCCCATTTCACAATGACAAGACAATATTTTATTTTCTTATCACAGCTTCGCTTCTATATATTCAAACAAATAGATACCAAACAGTTCCATGTCTTAGTGCTTTAAAGCAATAGCACCAACTATCTCTTTAGTCTCAATAATGGCGTCACTTCAATGTTCATACCATTTTCTGAACACAACCCCTGAAAAATACCAAACCAGATCAATATCATTTACCAAATTGTTCACTCGTTTCCCTCACCAGGTTTGGTTTGTATTTTGTTCAATCTTTTTTAGTCTTCTAGGTAATAATAATAGATTGCAAAACTTTCTTTTGTGAGTCAGAAGTTTCAAACTTGGCACGGTGGAAACAAGGACTCTCTTGACTGTTAATTCACCGGCAGAAGCAACGGAGAGGCTAATATCCGCCGTGTCTGACTTCAAATCTCAACCGCCATCCTGTTCCTCAGGAATTGTCCGGTTACAGGTATGTCATAAAGTTTCTTTATTATTTTTTGGCGTCAGTCAAATCATAGGCAAACAATGAACTTAAGCCACGTGGCGCTCTTGCATTGGGTATGTGATATTGTTCCATTTTTGTTGTTAGTTCTGTAATCATTGATCGACTGATAAAACATTTGACTTCCTGTCGATAAATGATTTGGGAAAAAAAAACATTATTGGATTTAGAAAGAATGCCCCATAAAATATTTATTTTTTAAAAATCAAGATTCCCTATCAGATAACATATCCATGGGTTTACCTGTTCATAAAAAATAGTTATAGTAATAGTTATTATTTCATGATGTAAGAAAGTAAGATTTTTAAGTTTCATATGTAGGAGATTGGCTAAAGAATTAGAGAACTGAATTTAACGGGAAAATAACCGAATCCGAATCAAATTTTTAAAATACTCAATGGTTTTTAAAGTTTTAAAATTAATGAATAGAACCGAATTACCCTGTCTTATATGAGAAAAATGTCAAATAAGTCTTGAACTTTCGGAAAAATCCAATCTGAGGTTGGAACTTTTTCAATATTTTTTTAAATCATGAAATTTACTAAAAAGCTAAATAAATCACAAACTTTATTAATCTTTACTAAATTAAACCCGGCATTAAGTGGCTTGACAAACTTAATTAACCCTTTTTGGGTCAAGTATAAAACGTACCGTTTTCATTAAACGGACAATTACACAATGTGTTAATTGGGTTTAACAGGGTTAATTAAATATATTAAGCCACTTAACGTCGGATTTAATTTGATAAAATTTAACAAAATTTGTGATTTATTTGGTTTTTTAGTAAAATTCATGAATTAAAAAAATATTTAAAAAGTTTGAGCCTCACATTGGGTTTTTCCGAAATCCACGATTTATTTGACATTTTTCTCATTCTTATATATACAACTAAGTTTTCAGCCTTACTCTTTTTATTTTTGAATTATTTTCTTTAAACTAAGAAAAAATAATTTCTATTTTCTAAGAGACACGTTCCATAGTCAAACAAATAAACTCCAAAATCACCAACCAATATATATATAGACTAGATTTTTGACCGTGCAAATTAATACTTTTTCTGGTAAATTCGAATTATTAATTTTTATATATAAAAGCGACCTAGCCTAGCAGTATATATAGTCATATAGAGCTTAATCTTGTGATTGAAGGTACCGATTGAGCAACAAATCGGAGCAATATTGAAGGTACCGATTGAGCAACAAATCGGAGCAATCGATTGGCTTCATGCGCAGAACGAAGTTCTTCCTCGTTGTTTCTTTTCCCGTCGTAGCGACGTTGGCCGTCCAGATCTTCTTCAAGAAATCTCAAGTGACATCGGATCATCTGTCCCAAACCCGGTTAGTATTGCTGGAATTGGTTGTGCTGTATTTTTCCGCGATCTGGATCCATTCTCTCATGATGACTGGAAATCGATCCGAAGGTACTAGCTCTCTGATCTTCATGAAAGTTTGATTTGTCTCTTTTGTTTACCGGATTTGATTTCTTCTGTTTTTTTTTTTTTTTTGAAGGTTTTTATCTTCCAAATCTCCTCTGATCCGTGCGTATGGAGGTCTTAGATTTGATCCTACCGGAAAAATCGCTGTGGAATGGGAACATTTTGGCTCTTTTTACTTTACAGTGCCTCAGGTATGGTACAATTTGATTTCTCTAGTCAGAGAATTTTTTGTAACCCTGGAGTAATATTTGGTTTGGTTGATCCACGCATAGGTTGAGTTTGATGAGTTTGGGGGAAGCTCAATACTGGCTGCTACTGTTGCTTGGGACAATGATCTCTCATGGACGCTTGAAAATGCGATTGAATCACTTCAGGAAACTATGCTTCAGTGCTTCAGACAATGATCTCTCATGGACGCTTGAAAATGCGATTGAATCACTTCAGGAAACTATGCTTCAGGTTCATCATTGCTGACAAATCTGCTACATACTTATTAACTAAACAGCTAAACGTTTGTATTATATAATCAGGTTTCTTCTGTTATCATGAGATTACGGAGAGAATCTTTAGGAGTAACTGTTCTTAGCAAGAACCATGTTCCAAGTGAAGGAGCTTATTACCCTGCTGTTAATAATGCTCTGGAGATTATAAAAGCTAAAAACTCACCCTTGAGCAAGGTACTAAGCAACACTACATCTTTCTTTCGTTTATCATATAGATTTTAGTATGATCTGATGCTTTTTGGTTTGGGGATTAGGTTGTGCTGATTTTAGTATGATCTGATGCTTTTTGGTTTGGGGATTAGGTTGTGCTTGCACGCAGTAGCAGAATCATTACAGATACCGACATTGATCCTATCTCTTGGTTAGCACGGTTACAGGTGTCTTTTGTTCCTTGTACTTTCTTTAGTCTAATCACTTGTAAGTGTTAAAAAATCTGAGTCTTATTGTTGATAATGACAGTGTGAAGGACAAGACGCTTACCAGTTCTGTCTTCAACCACCTGGTGCGCCAGCATTCATAGGGAATACCGTATGTTTCTTATTCACTTCGATATAACTAAGTTGTAAGACACTCTTGTTGTTTAGATGCTGTTATAATGCTGCTGAGAAATTATGTGAAATCAAGTATTGGTTCTGACTTCTGACATGCATCTTTATGGAACACAGCCTGAGAGACTCTTCCATAGAAAAATTCTAGGTGTATGCAGCGAGGCTTTGGCTGCAACAAGGCCTAGAGGTGTTTCAAGGATTCGCGAAATGGAGATAGAGCATGACTTACTAACCAGGTCAACTGTTTTGTTTTGTCCTCTGAACAATTGCAAAAAATGCATGTTTAGAAACTTCTGTGTATTGATATTATGTGCAAATACTTTTGCAGTCCCAAAGATGATCTTGAGTTTTCTATTGTGGGAGAAAATATAAAAGAAAAACTAAGAGTATGTGCATGATCAATCTACAGAATGCTTAAACATATATAATTTCTGGTTTAGACTTTCTTATAATCCTCTCTTCTGCTCTGTAGACCCTATGTGATAAAGTAGTTGTTAAGCCACAAAAATCAGTGAGAAAGCTTGCAAGAGTTCAGCATTTATATTCTCTTGCAAGAGTTCAGCATTTATATTCTCAATTGGCAGGACAGCTAAGAAGTGAAGATAATGAGGTTTGATGACGGTTTTTTAACTTATTCTAACATCTCATGATCATCTAAATCACTTGAATTTGTTCTGCAGGTTCTTTTATCCACCCAAAATCTGTTTTGCTCTTTTACAGTAATCTTGTTATTGAGTGAAGCTAAACTGTTTGTCTTACCTCAAGATATTATTATTTTCAGTTTGACATATTAGCTGTTTTGCATCCAACACCAGCTGTTTGCGGATGTCCAGTAGAAGAAGCAAGCCTTTTGATTAAGCAAATTGGTATAAGATCCTTTAAACTGTTCTGCCTTTTAAGAGTTTTTCGCAGATAAAGCCATTTGCCTAATAGATGCTTATACCTGACAGGATTGACAGGTGATTAAGATTTGAGTTTTGATACATTATTCTTCGTCATTGTTTTTGCAGAGTCGTTTGATAGAGGAATGTACGCTGGCCCTGTTGGGTTCTTTGGTGGCGGAGAGAGTGAATTTGCTGTTGGCATAAGATCTGCTTTAGTCGAAAAGGTGTGGTATTTGCATCCAACACCAGCTGTTATAAATGAAAATCACACACCTTTCCTTAGTGTAGTAAACTGGTCATTAGATGATTGATCTAATTTGGTCGTTTTTTGTGTGTTCCCAGGGTCTTGGAGCATTGATCTATGCAGGAACAGGAATAGTTTCAGGAAGCAACCCATCCTGGGAGTGGAATGAGCTTGACCTTAAGATCTCTCAGGTGAAAAAAGTTTATAACAATGTTGTTAACACACTCATTTTGCACTTTCCATGTCTTAATGCTATCAGATTGTTATGTGTTTCTTTGCAGTTCACCAAGTCATATGCAGGAACAGGAATAGTTTCAGGAAGCAACCCATCCTGGGAGTGGAATGAGCTTGACCTTAAGATCTCTCAGGTGAAAAAAGTTTATAACAATGTTGTTAACACACTCATTTTGCACTTTCCATGTCTTAATGCTATCAGATTGTTATGTGTTTCTTTGCAGTTCACCAAGTCACTTGAACATGACTCAGCTTTGCAACCATCAACTAAACAATGGCCAAAATTGGTTTCTTTTGGATTAATCCAACCAAAAGAGATCTAATGATCATAATTTGTGATGTAAATATCCTCTCATAAGTCATAATCTATCTAATGATCATAATTTGTGATGTAAATATCCTCTCATAAGTCATATTCTCCTCTAATTGTTCTCACAGTCCTATCACTGTATAAAACAAGACATGAATCTTAAAACTCTTCTGAAGAGTTTGATAAGGTATCAGTACATTAAAGATTTGTGGATAACGTTTAATGATTGCTTTAATTGTGAAATAATCCAACATGGGCCTTTTTATCACCACACATACCAATAAGACAATATACTCATGTTATCTTGTTAGTTTTCATATACTCCTTTTTAAAACACAATACTAATCTATATATATAAAAGCAGAGTTCACTCTTGATTTCTAAGGTGTCCACGTGGACACAGGGAAATAAAATAAATATTTTTTTCAGCTTTGGAAAAACCCTTGGAACATTTAATTTTAATTCTTCCACTTCTTTCATCGTCTTTAACGAAACAATTATTTGACGATTCATTTTTTTCCTGTATCTTGACGATTGGATTTAACTTTTCAGTTTGTGGAATCATGATCCAAAACGTATGAATGCCCTCATCGATATCTCAAAAATTAATTGTTCTTGGCAGCGGAATTGAGGATGAAGAAGTACAGATTGTAAATTAATGTTCCGTCTCAGAAAAAAAAAAAAGTCTCCATCACGACCTATACTTCGATCCGCTTCAGTATATAGTGAAGACGAAGATCTTTTTTTCTTTGAAAGAAGTGAAGACGAAGATCATGCTGTCGAAAAGAAGAAACCGCAGTATTCTGTTTCCTGGAAATCCGTTTCCTGGTTTGTTTTTAATTTTTTTGCTTTTTTATCATACTTAACCTAGAAATCATAGATGAATATGTGAATAACAACACATAATGGAAGGATAAAATGGTGAGAATGAGTATAACAATGGACGAGTCTGATTCTAGAAGAAATAGCAGCAATTATACGAAGATTCTCCCTCACCTCATGTAGCTCTGCCATAGCTTTTCGATCATTTACGAAAGGGTCCTTTAAATCTTCTCAATCTCACGCCGAGTCTCTCGATTCCTCTGTCTCACATGTTCTCATTCCCTGGCGTTACACAATAAAGACACGTACCAAACAATTGAAGACGTGGAGAATTCCAATTTTTAATATTCAATGATGCTTAACGCCCGAAGATGATTCTGAGATTGATTGGTCGTGTTTTTGCAGAGTATTGATCTGATCGCCGGAGCTAAAAGGCAAGAAGACCAAAAGGATAGCTCTCAGATGATGTCTACCTCCAGCTTATTGTGAAGGTCATAAATTTAACAATCCTTGTCATTTGCTTTGCTTTCAATTAAAGAGTTTTTATTTATTTTTTGGGTGAGTCGTAATGAATATCGAAGTCACAAGATTTGGAATTTAGTTTTTGAAAATTTGCAGCTTTACCGGTTTTTGGTAAGGAAAACTAAGAGCAAGTTCTTAGTTTTTGTTCATACATGGTTTGTGAGAGATCTGTCGATGATTATGCCATATTTTTCACTTGTAGGCTAATTATCTGTATCCATCGTGATTTTGAAATCATGTGATGATACATAGTAAGTTAGATATTCTTTTTTTTTGGTGCACACACACTGATTGATATTCACTTGCAGAGTTTATCTATCTATGTCTGGTCTCATGGTTTAAGCATGTTTATCTATCTATGTCTGGTCTCATGGTTTAAGCATGTTTTCAAATACTATACCTGTTTTCATATTAAATGTTAGTTTTTGTTTTATGACCTTTTGTAGTTTAATATGTTGTGCTAATGTTATAGAGGTTCGTTTAGTTGCTTAATTCTGTTTGCACCAATGCATTATCTAACTTTTAGTAATCAGACCTGCTCATAAATTGCTTGGGTTTAATTTAAAGGCCTTTAGAATTAAGACCTCAATCAGTGGTATGGTGATAGTATGTTCATGCTTCCAATAAAATGTATCTTTTATTGTAGGTAATGTGGGCGTAATCTGTTATGATCACTGGTAGATGATGAAGTAAATGTAGTTTAATCTCTAATTTTGTGTATGCTCTTTAAACATATTTTACAATGGATCTTGGTGATGTAGATATGCTGCTTTATAGAGACGGCTATAGATAAATCCACAACGGTCTAAAGATGTTAGTAATTCTATTGATCTCTCTCTGTAGACAATCCCTTATCCGAAAACCCAGGTAGAAGTGTTTGGCTTGTGAACCTCTCTGTCTTTCCCATGTTTTGAATTTGTCTGTAAGGTTTATGTCTAACCTCTCTGTCTTTCCCATGTTTTGAATTTGTCTGTAAGGTTTATGTCTGATTTATGATACATTTTAAGCTCTAATACTTTGGTCTTATTCTCAATGTCTATGTGAAGCGCTGGATTCATAAGACAAGGAAGCTTTACAGATAGAATGTGAGAAAGGAAATAAGAATGATTTGTTGGATTTTTTTACGTTCCTTAGATTGTGAGATGGTAGTAATCATTGATATTTCTTGATTCTTATTTTCAGTTTAGTGTTGTGTTTGTTTCTTACAATGGATTTTCTTTCTGAAAGAGTTACCAATAATTATGTATTATTGGTATATGGGAATGAGGTTGCAGAGCATGTGTGGGAATGAAGAGTAAAGAACAGTGGCTTTGAACACTACATAAACATTTATTTGAACTCACCATTTCCCCACTTCCGGTATGCTATTGATCTCTGAGAAATGCATGTATATAGATGAATCTTTCTTTGGTTCTAGCTGAGGATTTAGTGTTTTTTTAGCTTTGAATCTGTTGTTTTTTCTCTCATCTATTTATTCACTTTCTGTTATTTTAAATTAGCTCTACGTGTGAATTGGATTGATTCTGATATGTTTGGTTTAATCTTTTTCATGTTCTGAAAAATGTTTTCTGTATGAGATTGTCAATAATCACATATATGTTTGGTTTAATCTTTTTCATGTTCTGAAAAATGTTTTCTGTATGAGATTGTCAATAATCACATTATACTAAGAAATTAATTCAATCGGTTGGTTATATAGTTGCTGCGGTGAAGAGTGAAGCCAAGCAAAGAGGAAAATATAGTTAAGGCCACAAAGACAGCCTTGAAGCCACGATGACAGGTTGCGAATTTAGTATCTCTCTTTTAAAACTTATACGGTAATAATGAGAAACTGTCTCTTTATGAGTTCGTTATTAAAAATCTCTTTTATTCAATCTGTTTACAGTAAACCATGATAGTCAAAGTAGCTTAGACACTTCCACAACATATGTTTAAAGTGACCATCCAGGTGTATACATGCATTTCTCTTCTTTCCCTAATGCTAATCTTTATAATTGCTTTTGTTGGCCGGTGTGGTTTACTGTTAGTTATATTTAGTTTTATATAAACCTATTTTGTTAGTAGACAAAGTAGTCTCTGCCTGGCTCACTGGACCTCAAGGCTGGAGTATGGAATTTACATACTGCAACAAAACTGACACATTTTTGCGTGCAGGCGAAACGTTTGTTTTCAAGACGAAGAGTTTTTTTTTTGTCAATGGGACGAAGAGTTAAAAGGAGTTGATATTAATTTGCTGTAGAATGAAGAAGGAAGGATTGAAGGAAGCTCTGATTACTCCGTTTTGACGAATAAACGCCAGTCTCAGCCAAATATTTCTCCCCAGATGCTCATTAACGATACCTTCTATGTCTGTTTACCAGGTACTTCGTTTTAATAAGTTAATAAATCTGTTTTTGAAATTAGTGATTCAAATTTGGATCTTAGATCGGATTGAGTGCTAGATGAATAATTAAGACAATAGTTGACCAAAAAAAAAGACAATAAGATGCACATATGAATTTTTCCTTAGAATTTTGATAATTACATACATAATTTTGATAATTACATATATAGATTTGTTCATTTGGAGGATTCAATTTTATTTTTTATTATTTATTTCTAATGTATCATCCATCATCTCTATTTCCATGTTTGTTACAGCTGCAATCTTTGATTATTTCATTTTTGTTACAGTTGCAGCCTGCAAGGAGAAAATTTTTTTTTTTATGAACATTACATAGCAGAAAGGTGTTTGAATCTTTTTTACATATATAATTTTGTAAACAGGATGTAATAGCGTGTAATATGATCAATCCATACCACATTGAAGTGAAGTTTGGTTAAACAGGATGTAATAGCGTGTAATATGATCAATCCATACCACATTGAAGTGAAGTTTGGTTATATAGGAGGATTAGAGACAATCAAGCAGGCTGTATGCGAGCTTCTTCTTTCCTTGATCTATGTAAACCTCTCTTTGCAGTGTAATAGATAAACTTCTTGATACAAACTAAATTGATAAACTTCTTGATACAAACTAAATTTTTAATATTGTTAGGGTCAAAAGAGTATCATTTGCTTTTCTTAAAAAAAATATTTTCTTACAACTGAATGTCAAGAAAGATACAATAGTACAATACCCTAAATATCTTTTACTCATCTGTGTTTTCGTAATATAAAAATACCATTTGAAAGAAAAACCCGCACGTAGTGCGGGTCAGCTACCTAGTTAACATAATATAATGGTTTGTGATACAATCATTGTTTAATCACATCATCCTAATCGAAAATTGCATATTTTTGTATGTCATATTACTTGAAAGTTACTAACTCATACCAAGGGTCCCCATTTCACAATGACAAGACAATACTTTCACTTCTATATATACCAAACAATGTCATGTCTTAGTCTCACTAAAACCATTGCTTCAATTTTCTTCACCCCAATTTTTAGCACAAACCCTAAAAAACACCAAACCAGATCCATCTTCCAAAGCTACTCTCGTGTTCCTCACCAGGTTTGGTTTTTTACTTTTTTCCAATCATTTTTAGCTGCCACTTTGTTTTCCTTTATAGAACCTTCTTTGTGAATCAGAAGTTTCAAGTTTGTTCAATGTCTATGAATGGATGTGAGGGTGACCATAAAGTGCCACTTGGCACGGTGGAAACAAGGACTCTGGAGACTGTTACTTCACCGGCAGCAGCGACGGAGATGCTACTAACCGCCGTCTCTGACTTCAAATCTCAACCGCCTTCATGTTCCTCCGGCATTGTCCGGTTAGAGGTATGTCTTAGTTTCTTCAATTTTTTTGGGGTCAATTCGAAATACATAAACCAATGAAGATAAGCCACGTGGTGCTCTTACATTGGTATGCTAGATATTGTTCCATTTCTTATCGTTGACCAAAAGTCAAAAGAACCGGAACCAAAAAATATCTAGATCGAATTTTTGAAATACCCAAATGTAAACCTGATCCAAAATAAATCTATACCCGAATTAGAATCTAATAATAACCGAAATCTTTAATTAACTACTATTTTAATTACAATATTAAATATTAACTATAGTACCTTAACCTTGTGATTGAAGGTACCTATTGAGCAGCAAATCGGAGCAATCGATTGGCTTCATGCGCATACCTATTGAGCAGCAAATCGGAGCAATCGATTGGCTTCATGCGCAGAACGATGTTCTTCCTCGGTGTTTCTTTTCCCGTCGTAGCGACGTTGGCCGTCCAGATCCCGTCGTAGCGACGTTGGCCGTCCAGATCTTCTTCAAGAGATCTCAAATGGCATTGGATCATTTAATCCTAATCCGATTAGTGTCGCTGGAATTGGCTCTGCTGTATTTTTCCGCGATCAAAATCCGTTTTCTCATGATGATTGGAGATCGATCCGAAGGTACCAGCACCGAAAAATTCGTTCATGGAGTTTGATTCTTTCTGCTTTATTTCCGGATTTTGATTACTCCTGTTGTTTTTGAAGATTTTTATCTTCAGAGTCTCCTTTGATTCGTGCGTATGGAGGTCTTCGATTTGATCCGAACGGAAAAATCGCTGTGGAATGGGAACATTTTGTTTGATTCGTGCGTATGGAGGTCTTCGATTTGATCCGAACGGAAAAATCGCTGTGGAATGGGAACATTTTGGCTCTTTTTACTTTACAGTTCCTCAGGTACACACTATAATCCGATTTCTTTCTAACAAGAGAGATTTTTGTAACCATGAACTAATGATTTGGTTCTGTTGATATACATATAGGTTGAGTTTGATGAATTTGGGGGAAGCTCAATACTGGCTGCAACTGTTGCTTGGGACAATGATCTCTCATGGACGCTTGAATATGCGATTGAAACACTTCAGGAAACTATGCTTTCTCATGGACGCTTGAATATGCGATTGAAACACTTCAGGAAACTATGCTTCAGGTTCATCATTGTTTAAAAATCTGCTCCGTTCTTATTGACTAAATAGCTAAATGGTTGTACTATATTTGGTTTTATTAGGTTGCTTCTGTTACAATGAGATTAGGGAGAGGATCTTTAGGAGTAACTGTTGTTAGCAAGAACCATGATCCAAGTGAAGAAACTTATTGCTCTGCTGTTAATAATGCTCTGGAGATTATAAAAGATAAAAACTCACCCTTAAGCAAGGTACTAAGGAACGCTACATCTTCCTTTCTTTTAGTATTACAGATTTCAGTATGATCTGATATTTTTGGTTTGGGGATTAGGTTGTGCTTGCACGTAGCAGCAGAATCATTACGGATACGGACATTGATCCTATCTCTTGGTTAGCACTGTTGCAGGTGTCTTTTTCTTCCACGTTACATTCTTTAGTCTAGTCACTTTTAAGTGTTAAAATTCTAAGTCTAAGCATTGATATGACAGTGTGAAGGACAAGACGCGTACCAATTCTGTCTTCAACCACCCAGTGCACCAGCATTCATAGGAAACACAGTAGGCTACTTATTCTACTTTGATATGACTAAGTTATAAGACACTCTTGTTGTTTAGATGCTGTTACAATGCTGCTGAGAAAATATGTGAAATCAAGTGTTGGTTCTGACATACATCTTTATGGAACACAGCCTGAGAGACTCTTCCATAGAAAACATCTAGGTGGGTTCATCATTGTTGAAATATCTGCTCCATACTTATTAAGTATTAACTAATCAGCTAAATGGTTGTACTATATTTGGTTTTATTAGGTTTCTTCTGTTATAATGAGATTAGGGAGAGGATCTTTAGGAGTAACTGTTGTTAGCAAGAACCATGATCCAAGTGAAGGAGCTTATTCCTCTGCTATAAATAATGCTCTGGAGATTATAAAAGATAAAAACTCACCCTTAAGCAAGGTGCTTAAAGAACACTAGATCTTCCTTTCTTTTATTATATAGATTTCAGTATGATCTGTTATTTTTGGTTTGGGGATTAGGTTGTGCTTGCACGTAGCAGCAGAATCATTACGGATACGGACATTGATCCTATCTCTTGGTTAGCACTGTTGCAGGTGTCTTCTTCATCCACGTTACATTCTTTAGTCTAATCACTTGTTAGTGTTAAAAATCTAAGTCTATTTGTTGATATGACAGTGTGAAGGACAAGACGCTTACCAATTCTGTCTTCAACCACCCGGTGCACCAGCATTCATAGGGAACACAGTAGGTTACTTATTCTACTTTGATATGACTAAGTTATAAGACACTCTTGTTGTTTAGATGCTGTCACAATGCTGCTGAGAAAATATGTGAAATCAAGTGTTGGTTCTGACATACATTGATATGTTTGACACATCTCATGGGCCTCATAAAGTGCTTAATAGTAGCTAATTATAATAAAGCCCATTAATAGTAAGGAGATGACAACAGAAATAATGTGATTCATGATGCGAGATTACTGGAAGCTTATGGCATAAGTGGTGAGGATGCAAAGGGTGAGGAGACCAGTGTTGAGGATACAAAGGATGAGGTGACTAAATTTGACAATATTGAACTGATGGGTGCTATTACAGAGTCTGGAATTAATAGAAAGGAGGTGAAATGTGATGGAACTGCGGGAACTGTTGAGAAGATGGTAGTCGAAAGCGATGATGTGCAAAGAATTAATGAAAACTTTAAATTTGCTGAGGTTGAAAACAACGATGAGATGATTAAGTCAGAAACTAAGAGTAAACAAGGCACAAATCATGCAACTGGAGGAGAAGAGAGAAAAATCTCTGCTGGAAATGAGGTTGTTGGGAATGGAGCATGTGAAGATGAATATAATGATAGTGTTGATGTTGCAGAACAAATTGTTCGAACTGAAAAATCACAGCAAGCTTCAGTGGATTGTGAGCTGCTTTTGTTTACAGGAATTATAGCCGGTATGGAAAAGGAATCAACAAAGCAAATACAAGGTTATTACAACATGGAGATTGAATGTCGGATTTTGCTGGAAGAATATTTTTATAAAATGGGAAAAGTTGCGCCAAGTGCAAGGAGAAGAGGTTGTAAGTGGGGTCCGATGGATATGTGGCAACAACATAAGGATTCGGTTATGGTGAAAATTGGAGAACTACATATTGAAATTAAGTTGAACTTGGGGAGAGAAGTTACAAAACGTATCAATGAAGCTTTTATAAAACCCATTCAGCTGGAGTTTAAGGAGACCAATTTCCCATCTGTATTGATTGTACAGGAGATGTGTTTTTGTTTTGTGGGTAAACTGGTGGAGAAAAATGGTGGAAGAATTGAGCATCTTCTTCGATATCTTGTCAAGTTGTGGAAGGTTCAAGGGTTTAGGGACAAGCAGATCGTTGGACTATTCCTTCTAGTTTTTGACTTCATTGGCCATAGAATCCCTCTAGTAACCAGCTCAGGTTTCTCTCTTGCCTATTATACTAAGAGGATTCATTTTCTTAAGTTGTCACCTACTAAGAATAGGTTTGAAGGCAGTGGAAAAATAGTGGAGCATGTTGTGAGTAGAGATGGTGGGCACGTTAGGTGGGTGGTAAATACGGAGGTGCAGAACATTTTGTCTTTCCCACTATCTTATGAATATGTGAAGGGAATGGTTGGGTTTGCAATTTGGCATTGTTGGAAAAAGAGGTGCAATTCTGTTCTTGTTGTTATTTTCCAGCTTGAGGACAAGCTCTTTACAAGAGGGGAAAAGAAGAAAGTTGTTAACCACATGATTATGGAACATGTGAAAGGCAATGTACACCTTATCGGCAGTAAAGGGGAGAGACTTATGCGTTGTGAGTTAGAGATTGCCAGTAATGAGCTACAAGATGAGAAGCATATGTTCTTAGTTGGTCTAATATTGTTGGAGGCAGAAGAGCAACAAGTCAGAAGTGCTGCAGTGAAACAATCTGAAGTTGTACAGGGACTGGTTGATTTGGTCACACTGTTTTATGAAATTGTACAGGGATTACTTGGTTTTACAGTTTGGCATTGCTGGAAAGAGAAGTACAAATCTGTTTTTGTGGTATATAACTGGGTCGTCATCTTCTCTGGTTTAGGCAGAGCTGGTAAGTTTTTCCAAGAGATTCCTCAGAAGCACTCAAACAACAACGCAAGTTCAATGCTCAAGAGAGAGCCTTATGATGTGCAGTGTGCAACTATTGAGGCAGCAACTATCTCCCAACAACATTTCTTTTCGATATGGCACCGTTGGCGAAACAAGTTTGAGGGCAATCTGTTTACACATGGGGAGTATTGATAGGCATAAGGGATGAGCCGAGTATGACAAGAGGCTGAAGGAAGAAGTTTACTTTGTGAAGAAAGCGACTTTCAACCTTGAGGACAAGGTTGATTTCGAGGAGCGGGGTATTGATATGTGTGACACATCTCATGGGCCTCATAAAGTGCTTAATAGTAGCTAATTATAATAAAGCCCATTAATAGTATCCATTGTTACTTGGTTCTATTATCAATCTATGCTATATTCCTATTTCTAGAAGCCTGTTCATAACATACATCTTTATGGAACACAGCCTGAGAGACTCTTCCATAGAAAACATCTAGGTGTATGCAGCGAGGCGTTGGCTGCAACAAGGCCTAGAGGTGATTCAAGGGTTCGTGACATGGAGATAGAGCGTGACTTACTAACCAGGTCAATTGTTTGGTTTTGTCCTTTGAACACTTACAAAATGCCTATTATAAACTCAAGGTATCTGTGCTGATATTATTTGTGAATACTTTTGCAGTCCCAAAGACGATCTTGAGTTTTCTATTGTGAGAGAAAATATTAAAGAAAAACTAGAAGTATGCACATGATCGATGTACAGAATGTTTAAACATATATAATTTCTGGTTTAGACTTTCTAATAATCCTATCTTCTGCTGTATAGACCATATGTGATAGAGTAGTTGTTCAACCACAAAAATCAGTGAGAAAGCTTGCAAGAGTTCAGCATTTATATTCTCAATTGGCAGGACAGCTAAGAAGAGAAGATGACGAGGTTTGATGACAGTTTTTACTTTTTACTCTCAATTGGCAGGACAGCTAAGAAGAGAAGATGACGAGGTTTGATGACAGTTTTTACATTATAACATCTCATGATCGTCGAAATCACTTGACTTTGTTCTGCATGTTCTTTGAACTCAAAATCTATATTGCTCTCTTACAGTATGAGGGAAGAAAGCTTAAACTGTTTCTCTTACCTCAAAAATATGATTATTTTTGCAGTTTGACATCTTAACTGCTTTGCATCCAACACCAGCTGTTTGCGGATGTCCAGTAAAAGAAGCAAGGCTTTTGATTAAGCAAATTGGTATAAGATATTTAAATTCTTCTACCTTTTAAGTCTTTTGGAAAAAAGAGTTTCTGTGCAGATGAAGCCATTTTCGTAATAGATGTTTATACTTGACAAGATTAACAAGTGACTCAGATTTCAGATTTTATACATTATTCTTCATCATGGTTTTTGCAGAGTCATTTGATAGAGGAATGTATGCTGGACCTGTTGGGTTCTTTGGTGGTGG
>CM071717.1:46421705-46441207 GCA_036630335.1 Physaria fendleri
GGGTAAATGGTGAATGACAAAAGTGCCCCTGACATAAAACGAAAACTACGAAAATGTATTAATTAAACGGTGCGTTTTGATAACGAAGAGGAAAGTGAACCAAAACGGCAGCGTATGAGTTTTGGCGGGAAATGTTTATGGCAATTGACAAGATTGCCCTCCATGTGTCCAAATGGATATGACCGTACGCGTCCTTTCAACATAAAACGAAAACTACGAAAATGTATTAATTAAACGGTGCGTTTTGATAACGAAGAGGAAAGTGAACCAAAACGGCAGCGTATGAGTTTTGGCGGGAAATGTTTATGGCAATTGACAAGATTGCCCTCCATGTGTCCAAATGGATATGACCGTACGCGTCCTTTCAGGTTTATGGCAATTGACAAGATTGCCCTCCATGTGTCCAAATGGATATGACCGTACGCGTCCTTTCAGCTACAGTGAGAGATGAAGGGCGGTTAATTTGGCCAATCAAAATTTCGCCAAAAAAAAAACTCCAGGGATCTAGAAGCCTCGAGGACGCCTTTAAAAGGGGGGAATTTTCATTGACACGGAAAACTGTTTGGCAATTGGTAAAAAAATTACAAACAAAATGACAAAAGAAAAAGGGGCGGAGAAGGTGACGAAACCCAGGAAGAAGGGGCGTGTATCGAAAGAAGCGGGGGCAAGTCAAGGACGACTGAGTAAGAGGTAGGCGAATATTTCGTAATTGCATTGCCAATCAAAGTAGTTGTTATCGTTAATGATTGTTGTGGTATACTAATTTAGCCACGGGTACTTACATCTGAAAAGAAAACCGAGGGTGATAACAGAAGAACACGATGACGAACGCAGGGGAGATGATAATCCACGTGACAGGTAAGTAACATATGTGTCTGTCCTTGATCTGAATAATATCTGTCTATCTGATTTGCTTTTTGTGTTAAGGGGAAAGATATGTCTGATGAAATGTGGGTGATTTGTGTTATGGAATGGTCACGCAGGGGTGAAGAGGGTGCCAAAAGGACAGATGGTTTCGAAATCGGGGAACTGCCACGAAAGATTCTAGAAAGGGACGAAATACCAGATGGTAGAAGAATAAACACGTACTCGAGGATCGATTTGCTGAGGGAGATAACTGAGGTCATGCATGGCACAAGTCAGTTTGAATGGTTGAAAGGCAGCGCATTTGGGAAACTTTTTGCCCTACCAACTCGGTACTTTGAATTTTCTGGTAGACTGGTACACCAGTTGCTGTGTCGGTCCTTGGTAACTGCCAAAAAGTACGAAATGTGGTTCGTGTTCGGTGGAAAGCCGATAAGATACTCCCTCAGAGAATTTGCCATGATGATAGGGCTGAACTGCAATCCTCTCCCACCAAAGGACGTCAGGAAGGCATTGTACACGACAGAAGAAGGTGAGACGACAAACAGGGAAACTTTATTTGGTGCAGTGGAGACAGGTTAGTATCAATGATATTGTAAGAGTGTTGAAAAATGATAAGGTTGAGAAAAGACCACACAAAAGGATGAGCAACGAGAAGAAATTACAGTTATGTCTGATTGTATTGATCGATGGGGTATTGTGCAATAAATTGGAATGTGAGCTCGGGGTCAGTACATAAGGTACTGAGTGAGTGAGAAACTACCCATACCCCAAACAACGTAAACATAACACATGCTAATATCATAAGCATCTACACATGCATACGCTCTACTGCTCTAGAGCTACAGCATAGCTACTCGAATACCAAATCTTCGAACATATGTGCAACATAAAAGACGGCAGAGATGGTTAAAGACATTGAGCAGTTGTGTGACTACCCTTGGGGACGGTGGTCCTTTAAGCGATCAATGGAAATGGTAAATGTGGGAAAGAGAGTGAAGGATCCAGAGTCGCTGGCGAAGAAGTTCTACCAGTCACATTTGTCAAACCATGGTCTGACGATAGCATTTCATTTGCTTGCCATTTATACGGTGCCACTGTTGGAAGCCATCGTGCCAGCGACGAAGACGGACTCGTATCTATCTGACCCTAAATTCACTACGTTAACCAAGTTCCACCCTTTTCACAACCAAAACGTTTTTGAAGTTGAGGAAGACCCAGCGGTATGTAATAAAAACCATTGACTTGGTATATCATCATGGTCCTTATTAAACTTAATTTGTGTGTGCCATACTATTGCAGCTTTTTGTGGATAGTATTCTGTCATCTAGTCATAGCACTGATGAGTGTGATCTATCATGGGAAGACGAAGTTGCAGACGAGCGTGTTGACAATATAATGAGAGGTCTTCAGGCGGGTTACAATTTCAAACCTGATGACTGGAATGTTCATGAAATGAGACGAGGATTCAGACTGAGGAAGCCGAAGCCAACGAAGATTAAAAATGAGTTTGGGGGACTAGGTGACATGGATGACGGGGGTGGGATGAGCGATCAACTGTTGTCAACAATCGAGGACATAAATGACTACCATGAGGATAGGAAATGGCAGGCCATCCAAACTATAAATGAGGAACGGAAGAAGAAATACGAAATCTATTTGCGAACGTGTTTGGTAACAAAGGTGATGGGTTAGAAGAAAATATGGACGAGGATATTTAAGAGGAGGACACGAAGATTAAAAATGAGTTTGGGGGACTAGGTGACATGGATGACGGGGGTGGGATGAGCGATCAACTGTTGTCAACAATCGAGGACATAAATGACTACCATGAGGATAGGAAATGGCAGGCCATCCAAACTATAAATGAGGAACGGAAGAAGAAATACGAAATCTATTTGCGAACGTGTTTGGTAACAAAGGTGATGGGTTAGAAGAAAATATGGACGAGGATATTTAAGAGGAGGACCGTCCGTCGAAATATGTAAAAAGGAAGGTTAGGGGTGAATCTGACATTGAGTCATTAAGTTCAGGCGAGGACCGACAAAGGGATGTTGCAGAGGATGTTCAGAAACCTAATAAAAATAAGGGAAAGAAGAAGAAGGCAAAGGTATGTGTGGTTAGCTTTTTAGACAAAACAAAGAGGGATAACAGATTGATTTCTGTATTATTTTTTTCCCTGCCAAAAGACAAAAAATGAGAAGGCCAAGGATGTCCTTGATGTGGATGATATCGTGGATGTTGAGGAGGTAGAGACTTTGACGGAAGGAGTTTTGGTTTTCGATTTTGTTTGTGTTTTTTGTTTGGGTAGTTAAGATATTATGTTATATGGTAAAGACGAATCAGGTGACTGCATTGAGTGGTGCGCATGAGGGCGATGTAGCGAATCTGACAACCGAACAAGTCCAGGAAACCGCACGTAAAGAGGGGCCCACTGAGGACGGCAATGAGCACATTCTATGGCAGAAGATGAGCAGGTCGCCGATCAAACAATTCCCTCAAAGGTTGTGCATAATCCATCAACAATATACAAGGATATTGCCACAATAGCCAAGGATGCAGAACGTTATTCTGAGAAAATTTGCGAGGAAATGGAATAATCGCAAAGGATAGAATCTGGCATCGTCGAAGACAGAACTGATGTATGTAGTATTGTTATGGCATTACATTCATGGCTGCGACCATAACGATTTAATGTCTGAATAGGGCGGAGGATCTATGGTGGGTGGTGAAGCCAAAAGATATGAAGGGTTCGACGAAATGGCTGAGGTAAGTCGATGACTTAATGTTATATTGCCCAACTAAACAAGAATTGTAAATGGCTTTGTAAAAACTTTTGCAGGACATCGAGAGGAGAGTGACAGCTGAGAATCACGACAGTTCTACCATGGTAGCACAAACAACGAAAGGGGATGAAGAAGATGCTGAGGAGGAAGATGGAAGTGACGAAAGCGAGACAGAAAGGAGTGAGGAACATTCGGCTAGGGAGAGTGAGGGTGAAGCTGCAAGAGAGGTAATTTGATAAACAGTGATCATGCGTTTGTATAGACGGCTGGAACCTAATGTCTTGTTGGTTATTCAGAATGTGGAAGGGAGTCCTGCCAAGTCAGGTAGGAGTCTCAGACCAAGGAATCCACCAAAGAAATATGGACAGATGCCGGAGGATAATGAAGAGCCTGAAAATGACCTAGAGGAGTACAATCTGATGGTTGTTGTGTCGCCAAGAAAGAAGAAGGCACTAACCAAAATAATAGAAGGCCACGCAAAAAAGTAAGTACATTATTATTAAAGGACAGTATTCATTATATTGACCCCGTCTTCTCAGCATGGGATAATAAAATGTTTCTTTTGCGTGATAGGGATTTATCTGTGTTAGGCACAAAAGTGACGAATTCGTTCTACAAGGATCTGTATAAGCCAAAATCTGATGTGACCACTGCGGTGAGTTAGTAGATACAAAATTGTATTTGTTGTGGCTGTCTGCTGAATATAAATAACTGTCTTTTGCAGCTATTGAGGCAATACTAGCCATGATATGGACCAGACGCGGGGACCAGATGGTGGACAACAGGGTAGCCATAATGGACGATTTCTTTGTTAATTGTCTTATCCTTGAGCACGGAAGGTACTCGAAGGCTAAAAATCCACCAGTGCCTTTTAGGGTGGAGTCGGCCAATGGTGAATTACGTGGCCGGTAAAGTTAAGAACAGGAATAGCAGACTGCGTTGGTTGTTAGATGTTGACAACCTCTATGCGGCGATGCCTTGGGGCGGGAACCACTGGGTTGCTCTGTCCATTAACCTGGTGATGGGGAAAGTTAGTATTATGGACAGCAATCAGAAACTGTACGCAGAGCCAAGAATTTCGAAGTTTATGAAGCCTGTCATCGATATATTGCAATTGGTGATCCGAGACTTGGTGGGATAAGTCTCATATAAGCCGGAGTCCTTCAGCTATTTCAGGGACGGTGGAGTTCCTCAGTACGAACGTCTTGGTTATTGTGGTCCAACTACGGCAAAATTCATCGAACTAAACACCCAGGGGTATGCGTTGGATGAGTTTACTGATGAAGAAATTGAACCCTTTCGGATGAAGTATGTCGTGGACGTCTATGAAGAGAATGGTCAACCACTGCTCTAAAACACTATCTTTTAACACTTTAAAAGTTTCAAACTTATCTATGATGTATGTTAAGAATTTTTATGATTTCGGGGTGTTGTAAAATAAGATATGAACATAAAACCTATGTTATGCAAACGTAATAAGTATTGTGTCATTAGTTATGTCCTTCGTGAAGATGACACCGTCTATCCTTATACTACCTTTGGTAGCACTTAGAGAAAAAAAAGTTTTAAACCGACTAAGTGTTGAAGAAGAGAAACACACTACAAAATTTTTACTTTTGAACATGTACATATACAATATTCGGTGACAAATAGCTGTAAAGCTGATGCACTATGAGGCACGTGTCTCGAGGAGTCATAGACTTGTCTTGTCAATCGATATAGTCAGAGTGCCATAACCGTCCTTAAATAGTGGCACGCGACTGCCATTTGACTCTAACAATATTAGATATCATGCAATTGAAGTCATATTTAATTAGGATCAGGGTGACATCGAAATTATCAAGCGTCCACAAAAAAAAAAATGAGCGGTATGTTTCGAAATTCAAATTTCCAAAAAATTGAATGGGGGGGAAAACTAAAGGTGCTATTAAATGGATTCAGCCCTTAACCCTGTCATAACTTAACCTAGCAAAAAAAAATATCCTCCTTCTCCTCGACAAACACATATCTAACAAACACCTCGCCTCTGCCTTATGTCTTCCCTGGACATGTCTGTTGAGGACCACGATCACTACAACCCAAACACAGAAGGGGATATCGGAACGATGCTGGTCTAGTTGTCAACCCGTTAATGAGATGCATAGGGAGGGTGTTTACGCCGACAGAATGGCTTACAAATGTACTCACAAGGTAAGATAAGAAATAGAGAATGAATCCGTATTATACTCCATTTGTAATACAGTATAGTGACCTTTCTTTGGCAGGACGCGGCGACCCGTGGTGGCCATCTCTTCCGATGGTTCGACACGGCGGTGTTTTATGAGTCCAGAAGCTAAGACATGAGATACAGCATCTACACCGCTTACACGAAGTTGACCCTTCGGAAACTAGTCGAGTGGCAGACTACGAGGTCGCTGTGTACAACCCTCGAGTGGCATTGTTGGAAGAAGCTCACGACCTACTAAAGGAAGGAGTGCGGATGTTGAAAGAGGATCTAGCACACGAGAGACGCGATATGGGATGCTGCTGGTTGATCTCGGTGTACATATGGATCATGGGGTGGTAGTACGAGAACGTGTCGGCGATGAAGGAGTTGGTGGAGATGGATCTGGTGCTGGGATCGAGATGGTCCTACTAAGGAGTGAAGACGGTAATACATGTGTAAGGGTACCATCGTTTAGAATAGGATTTATGTGTCGTCTTTTATGAACTTTGTAATTTGTTGTTTAATATTTCTGTCCCTTAATGTAAAAATTTCCAGTCTATGTAACGGGTCGAATATCGTGGTCCTTTCCTTATAAAAGGACGATCATGTTGTAACAGAAATATTTTTTTCTAATGGAGCTCCTATCGTTTAGTAGAGGACACAAATGGTGACAGTAAACACGCGTTAATGGTATAACCATAATTTACCAAATCCCAAAATTCTGAAATAGAAATAGATGACCCCCAGAACAAAAAAAGGACGCCAATACATTCAAAAACGGGAATTTCGAACAACCGGAGGACATCGTTGTACGGTTGTCTCGTAAACAGAGGACAGACAATAAAACAACGACGTGTGGATAGCTATTAAGACAAAATAGCAGTTCCCGGAACCCGTCCCTAATAGAGGACAACAATATATCCATTGTACGGACGGGTGAATTCCCTAATAGAGGACAACAATATATCCATTGTACGGACGGGTGAATATTATTTGCAAATGGGTAATTGCCTGAACACAGGTATTCAAGTAACCAGAGGACCGCCGTATAGTCTGTCCCCTGTAAAATTTTAAAGAGGACAGAGATAGTTTAATAAGTGGACTGTAATGAAGATGCATATGATAAGTGGGAATCTGTCCTACAGGGAACAGGGAAGTTTAATAAGTGGACTGTAATGAAGATGCATATGATAAGTGGGAATCTGTCCTACAGGGATAAGGGCAATGAAGGACATTAATGAAAACCGTTTGGCATATGTATATGACCGTAATGCATCTGTTGTAATAAAGAAGGACGAGGTCGGGCCCTTTTATGGACGGGTATAAACGTACCCTTCAATGAATGCCAAGCCATTTGCAATTTGGCATCTTGTTAACTAGTGAAGGCAAGATAGTGAATACAACAACGATGAGATATATTCCGAGAAGACATGTTTAATTTTCATCGAGGACAGGTATATGTAAAGCATTAGAAATGGCGTAGAAGACCATAGGACGGTCATGGGTATATTACAATAATTTTCATCGAGGACAGGTATATGTAAAGCATTAGAAATGGCGTAGAAGACCATAGGACGGTCATGGGTATATTACAAACGGTAGCAACAAACGAATGCGTTATGTAGGCTATAGTTACTTAAAGTAGCATACGATGAAAACAAAGTGTTTTGGGACGGTACATATGGCATCTAGTCGAAGACAAAAACAGACGTCTGTCATTACAAAAGCGAGGAAAACATAAAATAAAACAATCTAAGTTATGTGTCCATATGATATTGCGCGATGGGAACAGATACCGTGGGTAGATAGACCGCTTCATATTGGATTTTTGCAAGTCCCCTTGTTATGTCCTGGTCGCCCACACCTGCACACTTCCCGGACGTGGACTACAGTTGAACTATACAAGGTGCAATAGGAAAAATTAGGCAGAAACACACGAACAAATATAACATAAGCAAATGCAAACACTGAAGGATGGTGACGTACCATTTTGTTGAAGAACCCTTCTCCTCTAGACGGAATGCAAACACTGAAGGATGGTGACGTACCATTTTGTTGAAGAACCCTTCTCCTCTAGACGGAATCCTAGCTTTGAAGAACCCTTCTCCTCTAGACGGAATCCTAGCTGTCCTTGGTCTCCTTGCTGGCCTCCTCGTCGACGGAGGTAAAACACTTTCTGAAGGAATTTCCTTCGCGTTTGCGATGTCTTCAACCCGGTTGATTGGCATAATTATGTCCTCGTATAGTTTCCTCCACGTTTCAGTGCTGTAGTGGACAGATATAAGATCGTAGATTTCCAAGCCAACGGTTTTCGCAGCAGCTATGGCCTGGCAACAGGTTATTTCGAGGACATCAAACACCTTACATGAACAGCTTCTCTTCTACAGATCGACAGTGACCGTATGGCCGTTAGGTTCGTTAACTTGGAAAATCCCACCACTTGCGGTGAATACGTTGCATCCGAAGGACGCTGACAGCTGAGATACGAGTTTGTCCTCTATGTTCGGAGTGCATACCTTGGCGCATCGCCCGACTTTATCCCGCCTTGTTGCAAACAATGACATTATCATACCACGTAGATATTCAACCTTTGCCGTGATTGGCATGTCAACGGCTTTCACCATGGCAGCGTTTAGCGACTCCGAGATGTTGCTAGTCATTAGATTTTACCAGCCAGAAACAAGTACTTAAACTGTTTCTCGCCGGCAGATGTTGTTACCGTGTGTAGATCGTGAAGGGTACCAGGATTGGCTTCAGACAACAGATGGAGGTATGTCGTCAGTTTGTTGTAGCGTCAGTTTGTTGTAGCTGTCTTCTTCACTGCCCATCGCCAAGAATGTGGCTGCATCCTTCGCGTAATATGCTTTTATGTAAGAAATTTGAATGTTAAATACTGACTGCACGATACTAGGAATTTTGCAAGCACGGGGACCTTTCTTACCATTTTCGTATTTCGACTTCAGCACCTGACCAATAACCTTCGATGTTGCCTTCTCACTGAACCTTGCCCTTGCCGCAAATCCGCATTTATGCTCAAGTGTCGCAGTCCTTATTTCGAACTCATCGCTGTTGTTTTGGCGTGTGGCATACACCTGCCAGTTGCACTCTAAGTCGACGCAACTAGCAATAAGTCTTTGACCGATCCGACTTCACAAGCTTGTAGCAGAACTGGTGTTTTATGGCATGCAAAGACAGAGATGTCTGCAGTACCTGTTTCGTCTTGAAAACACTACCTACGAAGATTGCGTCTTCACCGTTGACGGCTATACGTGCCGCCTGCCCCGGGTCCTTGATGTCGCTGGTTTTGACACCGGTTTAATCAGGTTTCACTCGAGACACGATCTCTCGAGAGTTTAACCCGTTCAGATGGCCCCCTGGTCCTGAGAGTTATCTCCGTCTTCAAATAGAGAGATGGCAGTCTCTCCCTCTTCCGATGATGGTAGTGTGGGTTCGCCTCTTCCCTTTATACGTGCTTCGCATGTACGAACACCCTTCCGACTACTCTCCCCTTTTTCACGTGAGTCTTTCGAACGTGTATGCTGTGGAGTTGCAAAGATATAATGTCCATCGTTTGCCTCGACCGTTAGGTCATCACTGCCAGGAGTGGGTTCCAAGCTCTCTTCATCAAAGTCGCCGTTGATTTCCCCGTGGATAGACAGAAATATGTTCAACCCGTCAGTCAAAGCTAGTTTGTTCCTAAACTGTCTTAGCTCGCTGTCACAGCCGTGTACGAACACCCTTCCGACTACTCTCCCCTTTTTCACGTGAGTCTTTCGAACGTGTATGCTGTGGAGTTGCAAAGATATAATGTCCATCGTTTGCCTCGACCGTTAGGTCATCACTGCCAGGAGTGGGTTCCAAGCTCTCTTCATCAAAGTCGCCGTTGATTTCCCCGTGGATAGACAGAAATATGTTCAACCCGTCAGTCAAAGCTAGTTTGTTCCTAAACTGTCTTAGCTCGCTGTCACAGCCGATGGTCACGGGTGGCAGTCTCGTCTGTGTGCAGAATTTGGTGATCAGTTTGTTCCTAAACTGTCTTAGCTCGCTGTCACAGCCGATGGTCACGGGTGGCAGTCTCGTCTGTGTGCAGAATTTGGTGATCCCTGAACACCAGCACTTAGGTGTCACAGCACGAGCCATTTGTCCTTTGTCGATTACAAACTTCCATTGACCATCAGGAAGGCATCTTCATTTCCCCACAAGGACAAACATAACGTCTGACATATTCTGCATAAAAGGGGAAGGATAAATATATGCGGTTGTTTTATATGGCATAAGATAAACAGCAATTACTCTTAGTCAAACGATTGATGCCTTACCTTCTTGGTTATCTCCACGATTGAATACTTATTGCAAATAGTTTGTGTTTGGTGAGTGAAGTAAATGCTATATTTATTATGTTGTTAGATGGCTTTATATAAGCAGTGGCGACGGTAACTCTATTTAGGGTTTCCCAACCTTAAAATTCTCCCGCTTAAACAATTTTCATCATGGGAAGAGTGCCCTTCGGCGGTAAATTTTTTTAAAAAAGGACAGATTCGAAATGACAAGACCTCCTCGCCGTCTACGATCACCGAAGGTGCAATCTTTAATGCATTAAATGCGTCTAATGTGGCGTGGCAGCATACTATGGACGTCATCATTTCCGGAGATCGATGGCATCACGTGTCGTCTTCACATTGGTCCGTCCAAAAGTATAAACATGCTAATAACCGTTGGTCCGGTTGTGGTAGTTCCGTGCCATATCCTTTGGACTACGTAAATCGAATGGCAGTCGAGCACCATCGACGTGGCAGTCTCTAAAATGCCAACAATTTAATGGCACTCTCATAAAGACGGTGATCAAAAATGGCACTCCATCTAATTATATAACTCATATCATATTAGGTTTAAATAACTCATATCATATTAGGTTTAAATGTCTATTCTTGATGTATGTGAGAAAACATATTATTCATGTATGTTTATAAATTTATGTCGAGTTTAAGATTGTTTTTCCATCTATACTGCAAAACATTTTTTAAAGTTAAATAAAATCACTACAAATATAAAAATAAAAATATTTAACGGGTTGAATTAACAAAACTAATTAGTAATCAAATTCTTTGTGAAACTAAAGATTAATATGATTTTTAAATGTCAAAAATTACAGTAACGTCAAAATCTAATATACTGTGTATATGTATAATTCTATTTATATTTATATCAGAATAAATCTTATTAATGTAATTGTGTATTAAATATTTTGACAATCCCTACCTAGACATAATTTAAAACTAAAATATATGATTTCAAAATTAAATGAATTATAATAATTTCAAATATTAAAATAAACATATTGATGGAGTTGAGTAGCCGGAAAATAATTAATAATCAAATATTTAGTGAATCAAGTTAACCAAATAAATTAAATCATTTGTAAAGACATTGTTTTTAGATATATCTTAATACTAATATGATTTATAAATGTCAGATAATTATAGTAAATTTTAGATCTAACAGAGTATATATTTATAGTTGTTTAACAAAAGAAGTATATATTTATTGAAATATTTTAGATATTTTGTATGTCTACAAAATTATCATAGTCTTTTTAAAATTGGTTTTAGTTATTGGGTATACGAGAAAAAATAGTTTTCATACATTTTTATAAGTTGAAATTTCACTATTTTTGGTAGATCCATATCGAACATTGGGTATCAAATATTTTGTTTATTTTTTTCTGTAAGACTTACTTCAATAATATAATTTTAAATATAAGAATTATAATTTCAAATATTATCATAATTATAAACTCGTGTTTAACACGGATAATAATCTAGTTAATGTTAATTATAATTACTATTATTTTAATTAATAATATTAGTTTATATATATGTATATATATTTGTTTGTATGATAACTATATAGAAAGCTATGTCATTGCCGAACAGTTATGATTGGTTCATCTATCCACGTCCTCGCCACCTTGTTGCCACATTATCAATTAACTAACGCTATTTTCCATTAAGTTATTTATTGTCCTGATTAAAAAGCGGCAATTTCAAAAGTTGAAGTATTATTTTGGAATGGATCCAAAAATCGGGTATAAAAAAATGGTCATAATAGTTCATTTTTAAAACTGTGGCAATTGCAAAGTTGGAGGTTTAAGTAATTTCAACAGACCTGAAACGATTGATCAAAGACTTTCCTCCATAAAATGACTGAGATTTTATGAATTCCATTATAGCGTTGGCTTGTATTAATGGCAATTATTTACCAGTTAGTTATTACAAAGCGCCCATAAAATGGACTTTACTTTATTATGTCTATCTTACAACCTGTATGAAATGTCATCTTCTGCCATGAAGACGAAGAAGAACGAAATGTCACTGTGGATGGTGGTTCCAGTTTTTTTCCGGAAAGGTTAGAATTCTTAGTGTGTCCATAATTTGGCAATGACTTCTGTTGTATACGATCGAAGAGTTTGTAATGTGATGGACAAAACTATTATGGTGTACATTTAGGGGCGAACCTAGACTATTTTTAGAAGAGATTCAATAAAAATTTAATCACGGTTTCGAACCCGGCACCTTTAAAAGATATGGATGCAACTTGAACCGGTAAACTAAATAGACACAATAAACACATTTACAAATTAATTTTTTAAAACTTTTAAGGGGTTCAAGTGAACACCCATTGATGTCAATGGGTCCGTCACTGTGTGCATTTGATTATGGTAGACTAGATTTAGAAAAATATATATCATAGACAACAAATTATGGTAGAAAAAAATATGATGAATTCTTTTTTATACACAACACAATCGACAAAAAATCATTGAAACTTGAAAATTCTCAAGTGTTTGTCCGTAATTCGATTGTTTTCCACTTAGAAACAACAAAGTAAACTCATATTTTGTCCAAGATTTTTATATTTTGTTTTAAAATCTGATTCTCATCAACGAACAACAACAAAGTAAACTCATATTTTGTCCAAGATTTTTATATTTTGTTTTAAAATCTGATTCTCATCAACGAACTTCTTCAGTGTTTGTCGCATTCAAACTCACCTCGGATTTAACAAAAATTTTGGAAAAAGACAGGATTAAGAATTAGTCAAATCTCTAATATCCCAGAAAAAAAAAATACTAACAATACCATGACTCTTTCGATTGGATTACATGATCTTTCTCCTTTAATATGGAATTTAGAGCCAAATATTGTTCGTGAAGACGACATTGGGTTTCTTCAGATGTATAAAGCTTCTTCGGGAGTGATTCGGTCGAGATCGGAAGACCTAAGGTGTAATCAATTGTGTCTTTGATATAGTCATTGATCTCTTGCAGTAGTGATCTCTAGTCTTTGATATAGTCATCAAAACTCCTGTTCAAAAAAAAATATAAGGATTCAAGAAGAGCATTTAGAAATAGTGAAGAAGAAGAGGACTCGGAATTTTTTTGAAAAAGATATCTTAGGGTTTTATTAAGAAGAAAGAAAGAAAGAAAAAAAAGATGAGTGAATGAAAAACAGAAGGGTTAAAACAGAAGGAAAGATGATTTTTCTTATTTAAAAGTATGCTTCTTTCTTGTGGTGTATGAAAGTAAGTAATGGTATTTCTCTGAGTTCTAAAACGTGCGTGTGGTACTTTTAGAGACCGTGAAAAATTAAGAAAAATTTAACACCAATACCATAAGTCTAACACCAAATTTGAAAAAATACCACATTTGTGTTTGATACCACAAATCTCAACCGTTGGATTAGTGTGAACACACCAAATCCAATGGTTAAGATTTGTGGTATGGTATTTTTTTTTTTAATTTGGGAAGTCATTGTGGTATTCCTCACAAATATCTCAAAAATTAATTGTATTTTTCGTAATTTTTTCAATTATTTTAGCCGTAGAGGTTTTCAAAATTCAAGAACTTTTTATTTTGGTATATACGAAGGTGTATCATAATTTTAGTAGTAATTTAATTCTATTGATGAGATAAAAATCAAATTTCAAAAAACTAGTTGATTTAAGGATTTTTTTTTTTTGGTTTTAAGTGTTATATTAATAAGAAAAAACCAATGGAATATTTACAAAGATGTTTTTTGTTTTTATAGCCAAAAGACTAAATTTCGAAATAAAAAGTGCACTAGAGAGTCATAAGTAGCTCTTGCCATCTTGCTCTCAGGACAAACAACCTAGGAGCATCGGCATTGTCTCTGGCGCAAAGACGAAGAGATAGTTGCTCACTGATACGTCGTATAAGAGCTGGAGCCGAACTGGAACTGTTGTTGTGGATACGATTATTTCGCTCCCTCCACAAATGGTAAATAGTAGCTTGAAAGAGCCATCTTAAGATGGTGTTGTCTTCCTTAGTACGTCTATTACGGGTCATGGAAGAGATCATGGACGTCCAATCAGATGGACTAGTGGCAAAAAATAGCCGAGAAGTGAGTTGTGTCCAGACAGTGAAAGCGTATGGACAACTAAAGAAGAGGTGGTCTCTTGTTTCCCACACATCCCCACAAAGAGGACATGGCCGCGATTGTCCCCATCGAGCAGCTCTTGCACCAGTGGGTAATCGGTCCAACGCAGCTAGCCAAGCAATAAAAGAGAAACGGGGTATTGACAACGGAGACCGTATAAGCTTCGACCAATCCTTTTTGACACCACTGTTTCTGAGTTGCTGCCATGTAGCCTTGGTAGAGAAGTGTTCAAAGTACAAATCCTGACCATGTTACACATCCCCACAAAGAAGACATGGCCTCGATTGTCCCCATCGAGCAGCTCTTGCACCAGTGGGTAGACGATCTAATGCAGCTAGCCAAGCAATAAAAGAGAAACGGGGTATAGACACCGCTGACCATATAAGCTTCGACCAATTCTTTTTGACACCAATATTTCTGAGTTGCTGCCATGTAGCCTTGGTAGAGAAGTGATCAAGATACAAATCCTGACCATGTTTCCATTGTATAACATCACGAGACCCGTCATCGCGTGGTGGAGGTAAAGTAAGAATCTGCGAGATTAAGTCCCTAACCAAAGGATTACGCCTATTTCTTATGTTCCATATACCATCCCTAGCAACATCGGAGACACGCGCTTTGCGATTAATACCCATAATACTGGGCCCTACTTCACCTATTTGAGAGATTAGAGACCCCGACCCTAGCCAGTTGTCCAGCCAAAAGAAAGTACGATTACCTGTCCCGATTTGATAGCGAATAAAAGTCGCTGCCAGTGGGCGAATCTTAAGGAGCTTATTCCATATCCAGGAACCCTTCTTATGCCTTTTAAGATCCCAAAAAGAAGAATGACGAAGGAGATATTGTTTTGTCCAAACTGTCCAATACGAACCCTCCGACGTAAGAAGTCGCCATATATTTTTTTTGTCATTATGTTTTTGCCATTTAGAAATATAGATAAAGTTTCTAATTTTAATTTTTAAATTAAAAGGGTGAAAGGTATACTGCTCCACAGTTTGAAACATATTGGACTCAGTCCACACGTTTTTTAGACCTCGGTTTGGATCCATCCAAAACAAACTTTAATAGTCTGTAACCCCCTACTCTTAAAAATAATGGTCTCGGTCTCCATAGAGCGTTTAGTGATTTTATTTTATATTTTTTTCTATTAAAATTATTTAATTTTAAATCGTGATTTACAATCGAAAAATTATTAAATTATGAATTAATTATAAAATCAATTATAATACGTACTAGTTAGCTTTTTTATTTATATGTTTTTTTAATAAATAGTAAACATTTTTTTTTTTAGTTTTAAGTGTTATATTAGTAAGAAAAAACCAAATGAATATTTACAATAGTGTTTTTGTTTTTATAGCAAAAAATCTAAATTTAAGACTAACAACTAGAGAGCCATAAGTATTTCTTGCCATCTTGTTCTCAGGAGAAGCAGCCTAGCAGCGTCGGCTTTATTNNCATGGCCAAGGTAATGGACGCCCAATCAGATGGAGTTGCGCTATCAAATAGCCGAGAAGTGAGTTGGGTCCAGACAGCGAAGGAGTATGGGCAACTAAAGAAGAGGTGGTCTCTTGTTTCCCACACATCCCCACAAAGAAGACATGGCCTCGATTGTCCCCATCGAGCAGCTCACGAAGGAGATATTGTTTTGTCCAAACTGTCCAATACGAACCCTCCGACGTAAGAAGTCGCCATATAAGCTTAAGAGAGAAAGATAGGGAGACGTCTTTGAGTCTTCGAATACCCAGACCTCCCTCCTCTTTAGGGCGACAAACATCTTTCCAAGCCACTTTCGACTTTGTGGATATCTCCGGAGAACCCGACCAGAGGAATGCGCACACATCCTTTCAATATGATCAAGACATCTTTGAGGTAAGCGAAATACTGAGCACCAGAAGTTCGCAATACTTGCGATCACTTATTTGATCAACTGTAACCTACCACCATAAGATAGAAATTTCGTAGTCCAAGAGTGAAGCCTCGTTCTGATTCGATCTATTAAAGGTTCATAATCCTGCCGCGACATACTTTTTGTAGTTAAAGGAAGTCCCAAGTATCGTATTGGTAAGTTTTCCAATAGAAATCCATTGAAACCAATCCAATCCAAAGTGTCCAATAGATACGAACCACCCAAGAAGATCGACGATTTTGCTGGGTTGATTGCCAAACCAGACACTCTTTCATAGTTCTTGAGTACAGACATAACACCCTGAACGGATCGAACTGTTCCATCGGTAAAAATGAGCATATCATCTGCGAAACTAAGATGTGTTGAGACACCTCCTCAGTTTTTGGATGATAGCCAAAAACACCCTCCGCCGTAGCCTTGTTGAGCATCAGAGACAAGAAGTTATTAGCAATGTCAAACATGTATGGGGAAAGAGAGCAACCCTGCCGTATACCCCTCGTCCTGTTGAAAAACCCATCAGTTTCACCATTTATCATGACTGAGAAAGCCGCAGTAGAGATACATCCTTGGATCCAGTTAACGAACAATTTTGGCAAAGCCATAGCGTGAAGAATGCTAAAAATGAAATCCCATCTGAGAGTGTCAAAAGCTTTAGCAACATCAAGCTTTACGGCACGGCGAGGCTGCGTAGAAGACTTGTGGTAATCAGTAACCAGCTCCGTAGCAAGAAGAATGTTTTCAATCAACAAACGATCCTCTATGAAAGCACTCTGGTTAGGAAGAATGGCTTCAGAGAGAATTATTTTTAAGCGAATGGCCAGCAGCTTGGAAATAATCTTGTATATGACATTGCAGCAGCTAATCGGTCTAAAGTCCCTAATTGTGCAAGGCGTGTTGATCTTAGGAATCAGCGCTAGTATGGTGGCGTTTGTACCACGGGGCATGAAGAAGTAATGAAAGTACGATTGTACTGCTACTACTAAATCACATCCCACGATGTTCCATGCTGCACGGAAGAATTCTACAGTGAAACCATCTGGTCCCGTATCCTTATTCCTGGGTAGACTATCCAGTACTTCCTTAATTTCTTTACCCGTGATCGGAGCCACAATTTGAGTAGCTGTTGATGGCGGACAGCGATATATGACCATACTCTTTATGTATTCCTCATCAATTTGTTCAGTATCCGGTTGATATTGAAGGAAGGCAGAGAAGTAGTTAATTGCTTCACTCTTAATCTGATTCGGAGTAGTGAGAGGTAGACCTGTCAAAGATGTTAACTTGGAAATCGCTCCCTTACTGTTTCGATCCCTGACGGTGTTATGGAAGAACGCCGTATTACCATATCCACTAGAAAGCCAGGTTATACGAGACTTTTGTTGAAAGAATTTCTCTTCAGCAGTAGCTAAACGATGCCATTCTGACGTTGCCAGTTCAACCTCCCGAAAAGTTTGTTCCGATGGATTATTTAGAGCCGAAGTTTGTGCCAGAGACAGATTATCAAATGCCTGTTTGACCTTCAATGGGAGAGAGCCAAAACGGGACCGGTTAAGGTGCCTCAGAACTGGTTGAAGCGACTTCAGTTTCTCTGAAAGCTTACTTAAAGCGGTCCGAGAGTGATGTAGAGCAGGAGAACTATTCCACTGATTCCCAACAACCGAGAGAAACTGATCATCATCAATCAGAAAATTAAAAAACTGGAATGGTATCTTCTTCACCATAGACGGAGCAGACATATAAACAGTGCTTCTAGTATGGTCAGAGATCCCAGAGGCTTCATAACATACAAAGGAGTCCGGGAAAACCTGCAACCATGAGTTATTTATCAAAACTCTATCCAATTTCTTACCGATGGGATCATTTTTCCGGTTATTCCACCATGTAAACAGAGGCCCCTCCTGTCTTAGATCATAAAGTTCACAGTCCTGAATCACTTGTTGGAAAGCAAGACGATTAGGGAAGCTCCATGTTATTGATCTAGAGTGCTCGGAAGAAGTTAGAATTTCGTTAAAATCTCCCATAATTATCCATGGGCGCAAAGAGCCATTAAGTATTAAATGTTGCATTGCACTTTAATTAAGGGTGTGAATGGTTGGTTCAGTCCGCTGCGGATCGGACCAACTGCGGACTGGTCCGCACTTTTTCACCATTCAAGAAAATTATTTTGGTCTGCACCACTCCGGACTGAAAATCGAACTATCTTTATTTCAATCCGCACTTCTCCATACCATGAAATTATTTGATGGTTCGCACTTCCTTCAGTCCGGAGCAGATTTCCTCCATACACATCGGACTATAATCCTCGCACTTTAATATTATTAGTTCTCACTTCACATATCCCACAACTTTCACTTTGGTTTTGTTTCACAACTAATGTGTTTCTTATAAGACCAATCCTCACACTTTAATATTATTGGTTCTCACATGCTTCTTTACGTTCTGTTATAGAACGAACTTTTGGAGTATGGAAGAAAAAGTGGAGGGTTCTGTTATAGAACGAACTTTTGGAGTATGGAAGAAAAAGTGGAGGATTCTTCGAGATGATCTTAGATATGGTTTGGAAGTGCAAAAGAGAGTAATTCTGGCTACAATGGGACTCAACAACTTTATTACAATTTAAATTTTACGTATTCAGATTTTTTTTAAGATTTAACGGAAGTGCAAACCGAAGACAATCAAAATGATTTGAATGAGGTAGAAGAGGCCGAAAGACAAGATCGACGATATATGGCAAACATTAGAGAAAATATTGCCAATATGTTATGGGAAAATCAAAATCATAGATTTTTATTTGTAGATTTAAAATATTTTGTAATAATTATTAAAAATTTCATATTATTAACCTATTAAAAAAAAATAAACAATCATTTTAGAATTATATATATTATATATATTTTTTTAACTAATCTGAATTAAACAATCATTTTAAAATTGCCACATAATATTTTTTTTAACTAATAAACATCTATTAGAATTGGTCCTCACACCTCCATACTCTGTCCAACTTTTACCATTCAAACATGAAGGAATAGCGCTTAAAATGTCTCCGGTTCAATTGACCGGTTATCATATTAATCTGTCTTTGGTATAGCTGGTTCAATAACTGTACAACTATTTGTTTCTTGTATCGACTCTTTCTGAACCATAAGAAATTTTCCAGAAACTTTTTCATTACAATTCTCTCTGTTTCTCATCACAAATCAACATGGTATCATAGCTGAGAATCTTTTCTTATCTTTCCAGAAATTGATCTTTGTTTCACGAGATTCGTCATCTCAATCTGT
>CM071717.1:46492422-46509414 GCA_036630335.1 Physaria fendleri
AGAAAAGACCAGCGTGCCCCTGTCTATTTTTTTTACACAAGGACGCGGGAGACACACAGGGGCATGCTGATCTTTTTGTACTGTCTATGGTATGCGCGTGTTTTGGGCTGTCTGTGGCATTACTGTTCACAAAATTTTGAAATGGCAATCTCATAATTTGCGCGTGTTTTGGGCTGTCTGTGGCATTACTGTTCACAAAATTTTGAAATGGCAATCTCATAATTTAAGGCTGTTTGTATGGCGGTGGCTATAAATTTCTCCTGTGGCATTACTGTTCACAAAATTTTGAAATGGCAATCTCATAATTTAAGGCTGTTTGTATGGCGGTGGCTATAAATTTCTCAAAAAAATATGTAAATTTGTGTTCTGTGTGTGCGGAAGGTACCTTGGTTTACTGAGCCCAAATCAGGTGGGCTCATGAAGGCCCAAATTCATGTAACAAAAATAAAATAGTTGTTGATTACTGGAATAAGCATAACATGAATTAAATGATACAAATCGGGAATTTACAGAACGATCTAACGACGCCTTTGTTCCGCCGGTGGCAGAGATAATAAGGCTGGATTTGGATTTGGATTCAGATTCGGATCTGCAAAATCATTGGGTGTCTCCACCGGAATTCGATAACGACGGCTTATTCATCTCTCAAGGTAATTCGTAAGCTTTTCACTTCGCCGTGAATCTGATTCCAGTACCTCTCGTGTTCTGTCTTATCACCACGATCACTAATTTTACCCTCTACCTTCAATTGAATCTCTCTGATTTCATTTTTTTTTTTATGATTCTCTGCACTCTTTTAATTGTTTTTGTGTCTTCAAACGTGTTGTTGCAGATCCAAACGTGATTCTCATTCTCTTCATCTCACGATCGGTCCTAGATCACGAGGAGTTCGAATTTCAGATTACGTGATAGATTTTTTGAAAGCACAGGGCTGGATATGGATCTGGTCCGGTGATTTTTGAGATTTAGGTCGAACGAGTTTTAGATATCTCCGTGGAAATGGCTTGGTTCAGTGGAAAAGTTTCTCTGGGAGGATTCCCAGATCTCACTGGGGCAGTCAATAAATTCCAGGAAAGCGTTAAAAACATTGAAAAGAATTTCGACAATGCCCTTGGCTTTGAAGACAACTCTGAATCTGGCGCTGAAGGTTCTGCTCTTCTTCTCACTTTTATTTTTCTTTTTCTTTTTCTTCTAGAAATTACGTCGGCAACAGCTAGGATTGTGACTATGGACTATATACTTGGTCACGGTCCATTTGTTAAGAGGACCACCTGCCATCTTATTTTTGTTGTTGTAGGATGTTAGGAGCTATCTGTTGCAGTGTTACAATTTTTCGAATTTATGGGATTTTGTTTTATTTCGCTCATTACTAGCTTACTACTGAGCTTCAGATGTTACACATGGCATTCTATTCTGAGTACAAACATTCATGTTTGGATCTGCGAGTTTAGTTAGTGACAGCTTAGACTGTCTATGATTTCAGGGGTATTTTGTGTTTATTTAACATTAGTGAAAATCAGTATCTACTATCTTCTGTAGTGTGGTGTCATGAGCTTCTTGTAGCATGGTTTTGTGTTCACAACTGAAATTCTTTTTTTTTTTCCGTCGGATGCAGCTTCAAGTATGTGGCCACCTGCAGTTGATACTAAGAGTCTCTTTAATCCTGTAATGTCCTTCATGGGTAACACCTCTGATGAGAAACCAGACTCGTTGGAAGATTCTGTGAGTACAGAAAATCCGTCTCAGATTGAAGGAACAGAAGAAGACAGCTCTGTTAAGCTACCTACAGAAGAAGACACCTCTGTTAAGCTACCTACAGAAGAAGACAGCTCTGTTAAGCTACCTACCTCTGTTAAGCTACCTACAGAAGAAGACAGCTCTGTTAAGCTACCTACTGAACAAGCCATACCTGTTGAAGCAAAGAAAGAAAGCAATGTGAGAAGTGAAGCTGAAAGCCATACCTGTTGAAGCAAAGAAAGAAAGCAATGTGAGAAGTGAAGCTGATCAAACAGAAAATGCTGAGGTAACAGAGACTGTTGTTATAGATCTCAAAGATGATGACAAACCTGAATCGCAGATGGTTCTTGAAGAGTCTTCTGAGAATTATCTTCAGAATCCTGAATCATCAGGTTACACTACTAGTCATGAAACTAATGAAAAGTCGGAAATGCCAACTTCTCCATACTCCCAGCCCGAGCAACCCAAGTCAGGATATGCTGAATCAGAGGCTGAGGAATCACAGCCAGAGGATGCTGGAACAAAAGAAGTTACTCTAGAAAACAAAGTCACTGTTTACCCCCCTATATTAGATGGACTGCATAAAAATACTGATACGGATGAGACAAAACAGGAACAAGAAATTCAGGGTGAAAATCTGGAAGAGAGAACCTCATCTATAAATGATGAAGTATCACCTGATATAAGTAATGTAAACAGAACAGAGACCCCTGATACTCATCCATCAATTTCTGATTCCTATGGTCCTCCTTACGAGTCTTCTGTACGAGAGAGATCTTCTTCAGATGAAATTTCAGAGAGAATTGTAGATTTTGTTTCCCGTGAACTAGAATCAAGACTGGATGCTAGTGAATTAAATGAAGACCAGCATTCAAGCTCTGTTGCAAATGTTTCCAACTCTGCTGATATTGTTATGGAACTAGAGACGACCAAAAAGGAAATGAAACTGTTAGAAAATGCCTTGCAAGGTGCTGCAAGGCAAGCTCAGGTACATCTTTAGATTCCCATGAAAGGGTTGTGCTACAGATATGGTTCTTATGTACCAATTTTATGGTTTACAGGCAAAGGCTGATGAGATTGCAAAGTTGATGCATGAAAATGAGCAGCTAAAATCTGTCATTGAGGATTTGAAGGTACTAAAGAGTATTAAGCATGTTGGTATTTTATTAGATGAAGTATTCATTCTTTCCCCAGTCTCCTGACCATCATTCTTTCCTTTGGATTGATTTTTAATCTAAATTTAAAACCCTGTGTTCTGAATCAGAGGAAATCTAACGAAGCTGAAGTTGAGTCTTTGCGAGAAGAATACCATCAGAGAGTTGCAACTCTTGAGAGAAAGGTAGTATTTCCATTTTCATTCTTCTCTTTAATTATAAATATGCCTTCACGGTGTTTATTTTTGTAGGTTTATGCTCTCACCAAAGAGCGAGATACACTTAGAAGAGAACAAAACAAGAGAAGTGATTCTGTGGCCCTTTTGAAGGAGAAAGACGAAATAATAACTCAAGTTATGGCTGAAGGTAAGGCAACCTTTTGCATGATTGAATTATGTATCATACTTTTTTTGGTGTTACAATTAAAAAATGGTTTTTATCCATCCCGAGAGAGAACTATAATCTTTTGAACATGCCTAACAAATAAAACGTCATCATTTTTTTTCTCAGCTAGAGTCCTTGATATTAATGCTGGTCATTTCAGGTGAAGAGCTTTCAAAGAAACAGGCTGCTCAAGAAGCTCAGATCAGGAAGCTAAGGGCTCAGGTGTATATTCAATTTCTATGTGTTTCATTTTCGTTAATATCAACATCTCATTGTTTTTTATCTTACCGTATTTGTTCGAGTGTTAGATTAGGGAGGCAGAAGAAGAGAAGAAAGGACTGATCACAAAGCTTCAGGTAATTGATGTCGCAAGCAACACCTTTGTTGTTTAAGTAACTATGCCATTAAGAATGAATCTGCATGAAGGGTTGTCTTAATCTCCGAAAAGATTTTGTGGAAAGCTAGTTCAGAAATCAATCTTCTTGTAGGCAGTATCAATATCTTAAGGATCAAAACATTGGCCAAGTTTCTTAAGAGTCATTAACTTTTCCATTCGTTGTTCAGTCTGAAGAAAATAAGGTCGAATGTATTAAAAGGGACAAGGCAGCTACAGAAGAGCTGCTACAAGAGACCATAGAAAAACATCAAGCCGAACTTACTTCTCAGAAAGACTATTACTCGAATGCATTAGCTGCAGCGAAGGAAGCTCAAGCATTAGCTGAGGAACGCACCAACAATGAAGCAAGAACAGAGTTAGAGAATCGTCTAAAGGAGGCTGGAGAGCGGGAATCTATGCTTGTCCAGGCGCTGGAAGAATTGAGGCAAACCTTAAGCAAAAAGGAGGAACAGGTTTTGTCTTACTCGATCATATTGGGATAGCTTGCTGCTAGGGTCTCATCAGTTCATTTAATATATACAGTATACTTACCTACTCGCTGGTCTCTACCTTTTGACAGGAAGTGTCTAGGGAAGACAGGTTTCGGAAAGACCTTGAGGAAATTCAAAGACGCTATCAGGTAAATCAATATGTTTTTGTTGTATGCATATTTCGCTCTTTGGTTCTGGTCTTTTAGGTTTGAACAATAGTTTAATCTATTTACTATTTGCTAAACTCATTCTTGTAGGCTAGTGAGCGAAGGTGTGAGGAATTAATCACTCAGGTTCCTGAGTCTACAAGGCCTCTCCTAAGACAAATTGAGGCTATGCAGGTAGAAAATTGGTCTCCATGTTTTATTTTTCAGAACTATTCCTGAGATTTGAATCTCTGAAGTAATTTATAACATTGCAAGCTTCTTATCTTATTGGTGATAGGAAACTACAGCCAGAAGAGCAGAAGCTTGGGCTACTGTAGAAAGAACTCTCAATATCCGATTGCAGGTGTTTTAAAAAGCGCTGTATGCTATATATTCAGCGAATTATTTTTGTTTTCTAGTCTATTTGTTTACTTTTTTTTATAAATATCTAGGAAGCAGAAACTAAAGCTGCAATCGCTGAAGAACAAGAGCGCTCTGTGAATGAACGCCTTTCTCAAACTTTGTCAAGGATAAATGTTCTAGAGGCTCAGGTTTTCGTGCTCCTTGGCATTGTTCTTCATCAATTTCACATGCTTTCTCTAAGTTTAGCTTACCCAGTTCTCCTATCCAGCTTTCCTGCCTCAGAGCAGAACATGGCCAATTAAGTAAGTCGCTTGAGAAAGAGAGGCATAGAGCAGCAGAGAATAGACAGGACTATCTGGCAGCTAAGGAGGAAGCAGATACTCTAGAAGGCCGAGTAAATCAACTTGAACTGGAAATACGGGAACTACGGAGAAAACATAAGCAAGAGTTGCAAGAAGTGCTACTCCACAATGAGCTAATTCAAAAGGTAATAAGTGCTCCATCAGTTATGGAATTTAAAGGACTGAAGTACCTAGCAGGTTTTAAATCAGTCAAAGTATTGCTTTCTCAAACTTGTTCATTCTGAGTAGGTTCTACTAGCATGCAAACAGTTCCAGTTTATTACTCTTCTTTATTATCCGAGTTGTTTCTTAACATGTCCAAAATTTTTTTCAGGACCTAGAGAGGGAGAAGGCTTCACGTTTGGATCTTGAAACTAGAGCCCGCAATAATTCTTCGGTCGTCTCTGAACAGGTTCCCATAGCAAGGCAAAATTCTACCTTTGAGAATGGTGATGCATCTTGATCTAGATTGCAGCTTAATACATAAGGCTTTGCAAATCAATAATTCATTTAACTATTTCATCAGGAGGCTTGCCAAGAAAGCTCTCAAGTGCTAGCAGCCTTGGAAGCATTGAGGAGAGCTATTTTCTGCAAGCTTCGCTTGATTCTTCAGATAAGTTTTCTGAGAAGAGAAGCACGTCTGAGGCAACTATGAGTCCATACTACATGAAGAGCATCACACCGAGTGCTTATGAAGCCACACTTCGACAGAAAGAGGGTGAACTTGCTTCATATATGTCTCGCTTGGTAGGTACATTAAGTATCCAACTGGAGAATTTTTGTGTTAACTTAAGTTGGTAGGCTTTTGGCTATTGGCTTAGTAAAGGGATGAGGTTCACATCAATTTATTAACTTAGAGTCCTTATAACAACTCACCTTGGACATATTATAGTGGCCAGTATGGGTGTTGGGATTATTTTGACAAATTATGGGTTAGGTTAAGACCTTCTTTTATAAGGTGGTTTAGAAGATTAATCTCTGTCAGTGAGGTAGCTTACGCTGGTTATTAGCTTTGTCACTAATGTAAAGTCTTAACTGTAAAACTCTAACCTTTCGTGGTGGTATTTCCCTTGATACAGGCATCAATGGAGTCTATCCGAGATTCCTTAGCTGAAGAACTAGTCAAAATGACAGCAGAGGTATATATAGCGCTGAGAGTTTAGAGTTTATATATTCTGCTCAGTTTTTATATAGCGCTGAGAGTTTAGAGTTTATATATTTTATAAGGTATATATAGCGCTGATGATATGGCAACTTTTTGTGGTGACTGTGGATGTAGTGTGAGAAGTTGCGGGGAGAGGCGGAAAGGGTCCCGGGTATAAAGGCAGAGCTGGAAGCACTAAGGCAAAGACATGCAGCTGCTCTGGAATTGATGGGTGAACGAGATGAGGAGGTAAGTGAATAAAGTAGTAGTAGTAGTAGTATATCCAGCATTAACAGTGGTAGGCGTTGAATTAACAAAGTGTGTTTGGGTGATAGTTGGAGGAACTTCGAGCGGATATAGTGGATTTGAAGGAGATGTACAGGGAGCAAGTAAATATGCTAGTGAACAAGGTGAGCCAAACATAAACAAGCTTAGTGAAAGCGCTGACAAACTGAGGCTCAGGCTCAAGAGTTTGTGCTTTTTTGGGTTTGCAGATCCAATGAGGGAGTAAAGAGAAAAGATAAGTGTGAACAAGTTTTAATCAAAGTGTTGGGAGGCTGAGGCTCATGAGTTGCACAACCCAATATATTGTATAGCTATAAGCTACCAGCCTAAGCTCACTATTTTCGTTTGTCCTTTTGTCTGATGTGTTTTTTTTTTTTTTGGGTCTGGTGTCTGATGTTTTTTTTAAAACAAACTTTTGCTACACGGAAACAAATTTCTTACGGTTTGTTCGTAATTATTTTGGAGACAAGAATTAATGGAGTGCCCCTCCCTGTGTAGTTAAAGACTTGTTTATTTACAATCTTACAGCAAAATTGTGACTCAATAATTACTGGACATGACAAAATCGCATTGTATGGAGATAGAACCAGCATATGCCATTTTTAAACCTATACCGTAAATGAACCAGTATATGCATTATGGAAATGAATTTCTCCAAGGCAAAATTTATAAAGCTAGATACTTACCTCGTACATCCATCCTTCAAGCAAAATTATGTAATAGACCCTCCTCATATGCTTGGTGCATCATCATAGCATCTCAAGATTTGATGAAACAGGAGTAAAAATATAGTTTAGCAATGGAGATAATATTAATTGGCCACAAGAACAGTGGACTGTGGATTCAACTTCGAGAGCTCCCAAATTAAAAGAAGGTATTACACAAGAAGAAATAGATAGATACCAGAATCTTTGGAGACACAAGATCAGATGAATGGAGAATGGATAGGCTAAAACTCTTCTGTATTAAAGATGTGGAGACAATATCAACCATCAAACGAAGCTTCAGATCTCCACTCAACCTGTTGTATCGTGGATATATAATGCAAATGGTTTATATACTGTGAAGTTTAGATATTGGTTGTTGGAATGAAATCTTGCAGGTAAGGGAACACAAGATTCAGCCATCTTTTTTCTCGCCAAATTTTTAAGATATTAGGAAATTGAAAATCCCTTCAAAGATTCAAAAAGAGACCAGCAGTAAATTGTCTTCCAGTAAGGGGGATAAACATGGTGAAAAAGACTCTCAAAAGCAAAGAATGTCAGACATGTGGTGATCAAGGAGCATCAGTCAATCACCTTTTGTTTTCATGCCCTTAAGCCAGATTAGTCTAGGAACTCAATATACATATCCCTAAACTTATATACAATCATATATTCCTTCCTATACCGCCAAGGTAGATTATTTCATCCCTGGCTATCATAATCAATTTATGCAAGCATTCAAACTAAAATTGTATTGGCTTTGGACTATATGGTGGTTGTGGAAATCAATGAACGATCTAATCTTCTACAATATTAAATGGGAATCCTCTACTTGTTATGTGAAAGAGGCTTAACGAAACAGAAGAGGGGTATCTAGGAAATTGAAAACAGTTCAAACAAGACACTCTAACTTGCAAAAACAACAAAGTAGTAGTTGGATCCCTTCTTCACAAGGTACTTTAGAATATTTTGTGGAGTTAGTTGGATTTAAAAAGATTATGCAAGAAAAATCAAATGGCTAAGATCCAAGGCATATCAAAAACTTGCCTCCCTTTTGACATGCAGAAGCAGCAGCAGCAATGTCATGGGTTCACAATATTTCAAATCAGGAAAGTGATTATTGAATCAGATTGTAAGACAATATTAGTCAAAACAGTTGCATTTTTTTGTTTTGTGGCTCAGTTATGAATGAGTGATTGGAATTAGAAAGAAAAATAATACTACAAAAAGGATGCTTTCGTCAAGCCATACATAGATACAAATTTACTGAATATAACATTGTCTTTTATTATATGTTGAGTGGTTCGTTAATAGACATTAATTATACTAAAAATATCTTGGGATTATTTCATTTGCAAAAAGATAGTTTGTTTGTTGAGTAAAACTCCAGCGACCCTGTCTCGGGAGAAGAGTGAAGCATCATCTGGGACTGTCTCTCTCTCTCTGTGGCCATAAATATTACGAAACCCTCCAAAACTTGTTATTGGTACCTTCTCAGTTCTCTCTCTCTCTCTCTCAAACGTCATTTTAGAAAAATAAAAAAGCTTTTCTTCGACTCGACGATTCCTCTCCTGGTAAAAGTACTATCATCATCATCATAATCCATCTTGCTAGATCTGCCATTGCCTTTTTGAATCTAAGTAAATCCTGTTTCTGATTTACATTGCGATACTGCGTAGAGAAGCTTCAGTCAGAGAGATCTGACTGTTTCACTTTCTCATCTTCCGTCAGCTTTTTCCTTTTTTTTTTTGTTTAATTAAGATTTTTATCTTTGAAATACTACTACTGGATTCTGGTATTTTCCTACTAGCTCACGTCATGTGTGCTTTTAATTATAAATTGACTCAAAGGGTAGATTAATTTTTTGATAACTGTCTAAAGTGATCTTTGGACTTACGTTAGCATTTGAAGGTTTCCTTAATTGGTTAATTTAGAAATTACTAATTCTGTTTTCACTTCACATTAAGCATGTCGAATCCCATGAATTTTTCTTCTATAAGCTTCTATGGTGTAGTATCTTGTGACTCAGCTTTGAAATTGATATGCAGTAGCTTGTTTTATTGGGGATGGATTCTGTTCGACGTACTTACACCATTATGCGTGGTCGTCACATAGACAAGCGTGTTCCTTCTAAAGAGTTTCTCTCTTCTCTCGATAAAGATGAAACTGCAGGTTTCTTCCTTCTATTTTAATATCATAATGAATCTAAATGACTCTTTTACGTACGAATAGGATTCTTACTCTTGAATGGTTTGTGCATACGGAGTGATGTCTTATATTAGTAGAGGACTTTGATCTTTTGTTGCCTGTCCTCATGAACTTATATTCCAATTTTTAGCTTCTACAAACCTTTGGAGCTCTGCTCTGAATACAGAGATCAATGTTTCTGCCTTGGGCGTAACACTGTAATTTAGATTTACCAAGTTTTACTCGCACTCTGGTTTCATCAATTTATATTTGTAGTAATAAAAATGAAATTTCTTGAATCTTGTCCTGCCTAGACTGACAATGACTTTATGAACTCCAGTACGTCTGCCTACTGGGACAGGAAAAGACAATGTGAATCCTTCCTGGAAGCGATCTCTGCCTCACGTGCTTGTCGCATCACTCACTTCACTTTTATTCGGCTATCATCTCGGGTCTCTCCTTGCGACATTTGTTCTCCTTTTTCTTTTTTATATGTGCATTAACTGAACAAACATGTGAATTTACTTCTTGTTTTGCTTCTAGGATGTAATCTTTTTCTATTGTAAGCTTCGTTCACAAGCTTAAGTTGTATTTCTTCTTGATGCATTGTTTTCATAAAAGAATTATGGATATATCTCAGGGACGGATTTATTAAAATTTATGTAACTGGGAAGAATACGAAACTAATGCCTTTCTTTGGATGCAGGGTTGTTAATGAAACTCTAGAAAGCATGTCAATTGACCTTGGCTTTAGTGGGAACACCATCGCTGAAGGTACCAACCTGTTCAAGAAGAGAACTTGTTTTTCTATTTATTCAGTCTTTTGTGTCTATATTTCCGTCTCATCATTACAAAAACTATTTTCTGATGGATGAAGGTCTCGTGGTTAGTACATGCTTAGGTGGTGCCTTTATTGGATCTCTGTTCAGTGGGTTGTTCGCGGATGGTGTTGGGCGCCGTAGAGGTTTCCAGTTGAGCGCTTTACTAATGATTGTTGGAGCTTCAGTGAGGTGATTTTTTTTGTTCAGGTTAATTTTGATTTAGGCTGTTCAATATGCATGACTAGGTACTTGTCCCAGTGTGTTTACTTTAAGATTCTTACTATATGGTAATTTTTGCTTGATTGTCTATGTGGTCACTTGAAGACATTGTATTCAAATCATTACCTGCTGATTTGCCATCGTGGTTTAGGCTAGTCATTATGCAGTTTGATTATTTCATAGCTATTTCCTGCTTAGATGTTTTATATAGCTTGACTTGGATATGGGTAAACAGCTACTCATTTGAGCATATTCGGGTTCAAATCATTGCGGTGGTGATTTTTAATTTAACAATGCGGACTCACTAGTTAGGCTTAGTCATCATGTTTTTCGTTTAGATGTATTTATGAAATCAGGGGATCTGTGTGCTTACAAGTGTATTGTTTGCAGTGCATCAACTAAGAGTCTTGAGGGCATGCTACTGGGAAGGTTTTTGGTTGGAATTGGGATGGGCGTAGGTCCTTCTGTTACAGCTCTCTATGTAACTGAGGTACTCGATATATACTTTGTAGTCTTTCTTTTCTGCACTTGTTTTGATAGGATTGCTGCAGGAACTCTATTCCTCACTCTTTCTGACGTCCAATTCAGTGGATTATAGGAATTTATGATCCAACTCAATGTGATTATCAAGAAAAACTTATTTACAGATGGGATTCACTCCAAATCTTTTTAATTATGTCAAAATATGTTTGGTTAAACAAATGTATGTTTCAGACATAAAAATACATGAATTTGGACCATAAATGTAGACGTTCATTGACGCACATAAAATTCTTCGTAATAAGAACTTCGGTCGTGATTCGTGAAAGTTTTTTTTTTTGCTTTAGTTGATTAAACTAATTTGAAAAAGAAGGTTCTAGGTACATAACATAAGTATCACTAACTGTATCTTACATTCTTACTTAGAGCAAAAGTCACAATTTATCTTTGCAGGTGTCACCTGCGTATGTGAGAGGTACATATGGGAGTTCTACCCAAATTGCGACATGCATTGGACTCTTGGGAGCGCTGGCTGCTGGAATACCGGCAAAAGACAACTTGGGCTGGTAAGATATTGATAAGAACTAGGAGAATACAGAACTTAGTAGCTATATGGCTTGTTCAACCAATGCTTTAAACGTAACGTAAAACTGCTGGTTTGTGTGGCGAAGTTTATGGCTCCAATCAGCCTCTAACCAACTATATCTTTGAAGGTTGAGAAAACTGTAACTCAATGCCATTTGTGACTTCCAAGCGCATGGTAGTTCACCCTTTTTGTTTGCGTTAGGTAGCATGTTTGATCGCAATTGTCTATTCCAGACCCACCAGTCTCAGTGTGAATGTCTATTGTCTGGTTGAACTGCGGCAACTCTATAATATGTAGGAATTCCCTCATCTTTTGCTTGAAATTCATTAGCAGATTTCAACATGAGAACCGGCCTTGCGGGAAAGGAATCCTGGGGTTTCTAAGCTACTAGCAGATGACATGGTTTAATCTACTTCGTCGATGGACAATTTGGCTGAATTACCAGTTAAATAAGGTTCCCTTTCTTGATTTTTTTTAGGTGGCGTATAAGTTTTTGGATATCCACAGTCCCGGCTGCAATGCTTGCTGTTTTCATGATACTCTGCGTAGAAAGTCCTCAGTGGCTTTTTAAGGTTACTTTCTAATTTTAACCCTGCATAACTGTTAAAGACGTTTTCATAAACCATTCTTCTGTTGATTCTCATTCTGTGTGTTTAACTGCAGAGAGGAAGGGCAGCTGAAGCTGAAGCCGTGTTTGAGAAGCTATTGGGAGGGCCATACGTCAAAGCTGCAATGGCAGAGTTAATAAAGTCGGATAAGGGAGATGACGGTGATTCAGCCAAATTGTCAGAGTTGCTTTACGGCCGCAGTTCTAGAGGTATATGTGATCTTTAGACCAACAAGATTTGTGACAACGTGTGGCATAGTTTGAACTTTGAAGTCAAATATCCCGAAATATTAGATCTAGATTTTGATCACCATTGACCCTTAACTGATAATGAAATGAAATTGGGTTAAACTTGATCATCAAAGATTTGCATCATCAGTGTGGAAGGTATGTTAGCTAGCTAAGCTGGATTTGTAGCCAAAAAAAAGTGATTGGCATATTGCCAGAAACATAGGCTTGACATGTGTTACCTGTTAATTTCATTCATTTTTACGTTTTAATTTTCTCCATTTGCAGTGGTTTACATTGGATCTACCCTTTTTGCTTTACAACAGTTGTCTGGGATAAACGCTGTGTTCTATTTCTCATCAACTGTTTTCAAGAAAGCTGGTGTACCTTCAGCCTCTGCAAACATATGTGTAGGAGTCTGCAACTTGTTAGGTATTAAGTATGTTTTTTTCTTTACATTCTCTACTATGGCTTGAAGGACATCATCATGTTTATGATAAGCTAGATAAGGAAGTATACAACTGCAGTTTCCTCAATTATTTCCTCTGTAGATGAGGTTCGAATACAAAAACGACAATATGAGCAGTAAACTAATCACGTGTTTAAGCGAACTACCGTCCTGTTATCACAAAGATGTATAAAGAAGAGATGGCAACTGCCTTTTCGACATATGAAAATATGTTGTTTGAAATGATGATCTGTATTTAAAATGAATATGAGCATCGTTCATTCTCTTGTACAGGTTCAACTGTAGCGGTGGTTTTGATGGATAAGCTGGGGAGAAAAGTGTTGCTTATTGGGAGTTTTGCGGGCATGGTAATTGTTGAGAGCGAAAAGCTCTATTTGAGTCAAACTTTATGCAAAGCTGATACATACTTAATAACGCTCCATGTATGTAAATTAAAAATGTGTATCATCATCTTTAACAGGCAGTATCCCTGGGTTTCCAAGCAGTAGCATATACTTCTCATACATCGCCCTTTGGAACGTTGTTTCTTTCGGTTGGAGGAATGTTGCTGTAAGTTTTCTATAACAACAATGGTAGTGGAAAGAGAGGACTATTTTCTTTTATAAACTTGGTGGGTTGTGATGACGAATGTGCAGGTTTGTGTTGTCGTTTGCAACTGGAGCGGGTCCAGTTCCAAGTCTTCTCCTATCTGAGATATGTCCTGGTCGGCTTCGGGCAACAGCGTTGGCTGTTTGTCTTGCTGTTCACTGGGTATTGATATATATATTTTTCTTCTATTAAGGAAACTTGGGTAATGTTGAGATAATAAACGTGGAGAATGACACAGGTAATAAACTTCTTTGTGGGACTGCTGTTTCTGAGAATGCTGGAGCACCTAGGTTCGGTGTTTCTAAATGCAATATTTGGGTTCTTCTGTGTGGTGGCAGTTATATTTGTGCAGAAGAACGTGTTTGAGACTAAAGGAAAGAGCCTCCAAGAGATTGAAATCAGTATGCTCTCTTCTTCCACACAAAGTAGAAAAATTACTAATATGGAAGTAGGAGTAAGTAAGTAGGTACCACATGTAAGGAAATGGATATTATTCAAGTAAGTATAGCCAAACATTTTTCAAAGCATTATACAATAACATAAGACAAAACATCAAAATAATGGTAGGATTTGAGCCTATCTATCTAAACTTCTTTCTCGCATCACATTCACATGCATGATGTTCCTCATATATAATCTGTTTCAAATGAGACGTCTATCTCTCTGCTTTTAGCTGGCTTTCCTTGGCTTTTTACTACTTCTAGTTTTGCATGTGCTTACTCTTTAAGTAGCACACACTCTGAATAACATGTGCGGCAAGGCAGTGCAGTGCAACAAACGGAATTGCAGGATTCACTTGACATATAGGGCAGTTCAGTGTATATACCCCATAAGTGCTTGAGAACTACTTTGTTTTTTTTGGAAAAGCTAGAGGACTACTAAGAATATTCTTAACAGCTGAAGAGTTGAACAAAAAAGAAGCAACAAAAGCATTTCCTGAATATCGTCAAACATATATCTAAAGCTTAACGCTAAAACAGATTCAGGAAATAAGGTCCAACAAAACGTTTCTGACAGCAGGCGAACACAAATACTCATCTATTAAGCCAATAAGTTTCAAAAGAATGATTTGATTTGTTGAAGGATCTGAAAGAGATAAAAAGCAACAAATGCATCGTTCATATACCTATTCAAGAAAGAAAAAGAAAAGAGTGATGAACTTGAGAGAAAATCATCAAAAAATATTTTGGTGCGTGATTTGGTATCTTTTTGAGCAGTAACAGTAAGTCCTGTCCTGGGTATATGAGATTTTACGGATTTTTATGATACTGTAATAAGTTCAAGAATTTTTACATTTTATATCAGATTTGTTATAGTAAATATCGATCGAATTATATATAAAAAAAATTTGTAGTTTTGATATTTAAACTAAATAATGTGTGGGTATATATATAAAAATATATCAAATTCGGTATTAAATATATTGAAATATTTAGATGAAAATATATTTTTGTTTTACTAGAAAAATTTTATTTTAAAAAACTTTTAGTTATAAATATTATTTAATTTAAATTTTGGTTACTACCGCAGATACACTCTTCGCTCTCCGCTAACCGCTCACAGCTAGCCCTGGGCATACGGTTTAGTCGGTTCAATCGGTTCGGTTTATTCGGTTTTTCGGTTTTTTCGAAATTTTAAAATTATACCGAATTGAACCGAACTAATTTCGGTTCGGTTTGGTTCGAAATTTGGTTTTATCGGTTCGGTTATCTCATTCTAATTGAATTCCGAATTAAACCCGAAATTTGTTTATTTCCGTTTTAGTAAACCGAATAACCAAAAAAAAAGAAGATTTGGCCCAATATATTAAATTTACAGATATAATAAACCCAATACAAACAGCCCATTACAATTAGGGTTTTCGTTTTGATGACGGCTACGACGGTGGTAAAGCTGGTGTGATTTCATTGTTTCATCCGATGATCCAAAGCAAAGAAAAATGTCCCAACAAATCTATATTCATCCAGCATTATCAAAACTAATTTTAGTCCAACTGTCAAATATCTAAAATCTAAATAAAAATATATAGAAAATGAAAAAAAAAACTAAAGACTTATCTCACGGAATCAAGATTTTCTTTTTTCCTTCATGAGCAATCCATACCTGAAACATAATTGCAACAGTGACAAGCCAAGATTAACTTAGAAATTTCAACCATAGTGCCTTAGATGGCTAGATCCATATGCCAACACGATTTGGTCCAAAATCAGTTAGTATTTTCAAGTAGGCAGAGAACTCCTAACAAGAGTCAAGAGATTAAAACTAAGAAGAAGAGACATTATCACAAAAACAAAATCTTACCGATGTTTGAATCACCAGGCAGATCTCTTCATAGAACCGTAAGAGGAAAGAAGAGATCTATCGATAGAGACGCTGAAGACGGGAGGGATGGAAGGAGAGGTAGAGGAACATAATCGCTAGGGTTTGGAAAAATAGCGAAAATGAAGATTTCTATCGATAACTTTAATAAAAAGAAAAATAAAATAGAATGGATTAGAAATATGGGGCTCACGGAAAAAAAATGAATTGTTAAGGACTCAAATCTTCTACGTCCGGATATTGTACAAGCCTCGGGAATAAGACCAAGTAGGATCATGTATTTTATTTTAGGCAGTTTGACTACGATTAAGAGAATAAGACCAAAATTGATGTAATAATTGGCTTAAAGTTATGGACTTAATAAAGTTATTATTAATGGACCAGACTTGACAAATTACGGTCAATTATTGTTGTTATCTAATCCATTGCTAAAATAGGAAGTTAGGATCATCTTTAAAAAATCCAAAAAAGACTAAGTCAGAATCCATTAGTAAAAATGGATAACCCAATGGGCTAAGTGCCAAATGGGCTTATAAAGAATAAGTGTCTAGGGACCAAGTGTCCAATGGGCTTTAAAAGACTAAGTGTCTAGAGACTAAGTGTCTAGAGACTAAGTGTCAAATGGGCCGAAATGGGTTCAGTAGGTTATTGGGCCGAAAGAGTGTTAGTTCTTAAGAGAATTAGCAAGTGAGACCCTTTAAGAGTTAATAAAGGAATTGGGTCATAGAAAACATTACAGAAATTAGGGTGTGGTCGAACGTACGGTAGTCTAGGGTTAAGTCTGACAGACAATGAATAAGGAAAGTCTGTAGGTCGATCCGTCGAGACGTCGGGAACCCTAGCCACCACGAGATTCGCTGTAAAGATTGTGTCTTGGGGATCAATGCATTGATTCCCTCAATCTTCCGAAAAAGGAAAGTTAATATCGGTTTAAGGAAGGATATCACGATTTGATTACGATTTGATCACGATATCGCAATAAATGTCTCATACAGCATTGATGAGAGATGATTCTCTCAGACCCTATAAAGGGAGGAACTCATTCTCAGTTGAGAATCACTCACAGCCCTTCTCTCCACTTATCTCTCTAGAAATCCTCTTCTCTCTCTAAGTGAAGTGAAAGCACGGTTCTAAGTGAACCCAAGACAAGCTAAGAACGTTCTAAGTGAACAAGTCTACAGTGCGACACCGAGGTAATGACGGTTTATATCTTACCCCACCTTTAATTCTAGTATCTGTTGGGATGGTTGATTATAGGATACCTAGAGTCTCTGTGTCAGTTTTAAGTGAGCCTTGGTGTAACACCCGTGCTATCAGTATATTTTTGATCGGCAAAATTTCCTCGACTCAGTTCAGTTTTGAT
>CM071717.1:46517227-46534872 GCA_036630335.1 Physaria fendleri
TTTATTATTATTATTATTAAAAATTGTTAAGAAACCTTATGAAGAACTTCCATTGGACATGTCCTTAGAGCATCTCCATCAATGAGTATCTCAAAATGGGTTTATAAAACAAAAAAAATTAATATTTTAATCAAACTACCTATTTAATTAAATCATAATAGTTATGAAAAAATATTAAGCCATTAAAAACTTGCCACCTCTGAAATAGGAGAGTGGCCAGGTTAGTTATTACGGAGCTTTCTGGTGATGTATTTACCATCACTGAAACTGGGGAGAAAGTCCATATGAGTCTGGCATATGGGCAAGTGAATAGGATATGATTAACTGATTCCTCCTCCGCACCACATCTGCTGCATTCTTTGCCATGTTGAAGCTTTCTGCTGGCCATGTTTTTTCCTACTGCTAGATTGTTGTTAATGCATCTCCACAGAAAGTTCCTCAGCTTGGGTGTTGTTTCACTGTGCCATATTGCCTCATATATTGGTTCCATTGAGGGTCCTTGTATGTTTTCATCTCTCGTTCTGACTCGCATCTGTTCTGACCAGACCCTATATCCTGAACTTACTGTATATTCTCCTTTGGGTGTGAAGATCCAGGAATATTTCAAACTTCCTTGTGTTTGGCTGGGTCTTAGGCTGAGAATGAGAGGGACGTCTTCGGATTGGAAAACCCTGTTGACATTGTTAATCAACCACTGATCCGAGTTAACAGGTAAGAAGTCTCTGATAGACAGTCTTTGCTGGAGGTATGATGGACGGATCAGAGGTGGTCTGGGTGGCACAGTTGGAAGCCAATGATCCTTTGTAATATCTACTTCAGATCCATTAGCTAGGTTCTTCATAAGGCCTTGCTTCATCAAATTCTGCGCTGAGAATATACTTCTCCAGGCAAATGAAGGCCGTGTGCCCAATTTAGCATGAATGGCTTCAGATTTGGGGAAATACCGAGCTTTGTATACCTTTTTCATCAGAGCATTTGGTTTGGTACTAAGTCTCCAGAGCTGTTTTCCCAATCATCAGAGCATTTGGTTTGGTACTAAGTCTCCAGAGCTGTTTTCCCAACATTGCTAGGTTGAAACCTTCAAAATCCTTGAATCCTAATCCCCCCTTTCTTTTAGCTCTTGTCAAGCTCTGCCAATTTTGCCAATGGATCCCTCTGTCTGTCATGCCATTTTTCCACCAGAAGCTATTGAGGATTTTGGTGAACTTTTTGATGTGTGTTTTGGGGAGCAGGAAACAACTCATTGAGTAATTGGGGAGAGCCATGGCTACTGCCTTTATCAATGTCTCATTCCCTCCCTGAGAGAGATGCTTATACTTCCAGGAGTTCACCTTGCTTTGAAGTCTCTTTTGAAGAAAATCCAGAGTTTCAATCTTTGATCCAATGAAAGCCTCTGGTAACCCTAGGTATAAGCCTTTTCCTCCTGAGTTGTGGATGCCTGTGGCTTGTTGAGAAGCAGTCTTGGTTTCTTGGGGGACATGAGCACCAAACATCATTGAAGACTTGTTGAGATTGACCAGTTGTCCTGATGTCTTATTATACTCCTTTAGAATGGACATAACTGTCAAGATCTCCTCCTGGTTTGCATTGCAGTAGAATATAGCATCGTCAGCAAATAGAAGATGAGATATTGGTGGAGCTGTTGGTGCTATCTTGATTCCTGTGATCTTCCCTTCCTGCTCTTTCCTTTGAAAACCTGCTGCCAATGCCTCTGCACATATTATGAAGAGGAAGGGAGAGAGAGGATCTCCTTGCCGAATAGCTCTTGTAGGGCTTATATGGCCATAAGGTCTCCCATTGATTAGGATTCTGAATGAGACTGAGGACAAACATTGCATTATTCTTCTTGTCCATACAGGGTGGAAGCCTAACCGCAGCATAACTTGCTCTATGAAAGCCCATTCCAACCTGTCAAATGCCTTTGCCATATCAGTTTTGATAGCTACTTGTTCCTTTGATGGTGTTGAGCTTGTTTTTAGTGCATGGGATACTTCATGTGCTATCAAAATGTTGTCTGAGATGAGACGATCCTTAACAAATGCTGCCTGCTGTTCTGAGATGATCATTGGAAGTATTCCCTTTAGCCTTGTGGACAACACTTTGGAGATGATCTTGTAGGCAAAGTTGCACAGGCTTATTGGTCTGAACTGTGTCATTGACTGAGCAGGTTTGACCTTGGGGATTAAGCATATGAACGTCTCATTGATCCTATGATCCAGTTCTCCAGTTTCAAAAAAGTGTCTCACTGTTTTACATATTGTGTCCTTCTCCTATGATCCAGTTCTCCAGTTTCAAAAAAGTGTCTCACTGTTTTACATATTGTGTCCTTCACTGCATACCAGTGAGCTTTATAGAAGGATCCAGAGAACCCATCTGGCCCAGGGGTTTTCTCAGGACCCAAAGAGAATACTGCTTCCTTTACTTCTTGCTCTGAAATCTCTCTCATCAGAATATCATTCTGTGTCTGAGTCACCCTGGCCTCAAGATTTGATATTAGGAATGATTCTCTGATGTAGTTTTCATCGGGCTGGTCTGATTGGTACAACTGTGAGAAGTATCTTTCAGCCACTTTGCCTATATCTTTTGGATTGTAGTATACTTGGCCGTCCACTTCATCCTTAATAGAGTTAATTCTATTCTTGACTCTTCTCTGTTTTGTTGTGGCATGGAAGAATCTTGTGTTCTTATCTCCCTCTTTTAGCCAGGTGACTCTACTTTTGATCCTCCAGAAGTTCTCTTCATCCTTGTAGGCCTGTTGTAGCTCCTTTTTGATACCTTCAGCTTGTATAGGACAGAAAGTGGTTTGGTGAGTGAGCTGATCCAACTTGGTTTTCAGATTAAGTATCTTGTCCTTATGGAAAGGTTTTGAGGCTTTCTTCCATTCTGAGATATCTCTTCTGCATATCTTCAGCCTGTCCATTAGCAGATAGGTCTTCTCAGGAGCCTCTGAGAGTTCCTTCTTCCAGCTTTCTTGGATCATAGGAGTGAAGGTTTCCTTTTGAATCCATCTTGGATCGTATCTGAACATTCCAAAATAACTCTATCCAGCTTGCAATGTACTTGATGTCCTTTTCTGTTGCCTTGCCAGGAGTATGGATTCCCTTTGTAGTCCAGTTCAAACAATCCTGCTGCCTTGACAAAATTTGTGAAACCATAGAATGAGGATGGAGTTTTTGCAGGGCCTCCAATTTTGTCTGTATCAGAGAGGATCTCATTGAAATCTCCAGCTATAATCCAAGGTTCCTCTCTATTGATACCTATTCTTGTAAATCTTTCCCATACCTCTGCTCTTTTACCCCTCTCTGGTTCACCATAAAAACCAGTGAAATGGATCTTGTGTTCCTGCCATTTAACTAAGGCGTCAATGTGTCTTGGGGAGGAATCCTGAATGTGAATTTGTATCTCTTCCTTCCATAACAAAGCCAATCCTCCACTCAATCCATCAGGTTCAACAGTATAAAGGTTGAAAAAATCTAACTCTTCACATAAACTTTCTAACTTAAATCTTGAATTCTTGGTCTCACTGAGAAACAATACCTGAGGAGTGTATTGACCACATACATCCTCTTTTAAGTGTTTGAGGAAATCTTCCTCTCTTCTTCTGTGTTGTTTGTATGCCATAGCTTTGAATAGAACTGCTGCTTGAGAGTCTTCGATCTACTATCCAGGCTAGTCTGAGTATTGAGATCCAAGTCAGATCTAGTCCGACTGGTAAAAATCTAAGTCCTCGAGCTCAAAGTTTTCGACTTCCTGGAGTGGAAAGCCGAATACCAAGCGTCGAGACTAGAAGATGTTCTCGAAGAGAAGTTTCAGATGTAGAAACAAGTAAGCATAGAAACCCTAGATCTCGATTCCGATAATAAAAGAAGATGTTCTCGAAGAGAAGTTTCAGATGTAGAAACAAGTAAGCATAGAAACCCTAGATCTCGATTCCGATAATAAAAGTAGTATAGAAATGTAGCCTGACCCGAGAGAAGACGGATAATCGGTTTAGATTTGTCGAGAGATGAGCGAGATGGTCTGGATCTGGGATTTTCTAATAATCGCCATCTTTGTCGCCGCTAGGGTTAGCGAGGATCTCTCTGCCTATAATTTTTTTTTAAAAGGGTTTAGGGTTAGCGAGGATCTCTCTGCCTATAATTTTTTTTTAAAAGGGTTTTTTAGAAAGAGTGTTTATATTTTCATTTTTTTTTTTGTTATTCTAAAATTTGGTTATAATTAACCAAAAGAAAATTTAAAAAGGATTTAACATTTTCCTAAGAAATCTGCGAAAAATTAGGAGAGTAAGAGAAAAAACCCAAAAACGAAATAATCAAAAGTTACTTCTCTCTCTCCGTCTGTCGTATGAAACAAGAAACCCCAAAAAAAAACAAATGAATGGTGTCTTTTACATCCTGATCGCTCTCTGCGAAAACCAGAAAGGTGAGATTTTTCTACTTTTACGTCGAATGTTATAAGAGCCCTTTTCATTATTTTAGGAGAATTGCTCTGGGTTTAGCTTGAAACAATTTGATATTCAATGTTCCATGATTTGGTAAATAAAACAAAGGTTTTTTTTTTTTTTGGGTCTATATGATGATAATGATGGTGATGATGATGATGGTTATAAGGTTCTTGTTTAGTTTCCTTCAATCTGAAATGGGTTTCTATGGTTTTGCCCGTAATTAGAGCTAAGACTATCTTTTCCTTCATTATAGTTCTAGGATCTTCTCTAGCCTAAATGTGTTGTTAAGAACATATACAAGGTTCGAGTTCTACGTTGTCCTGAATCAAACAATCTCTGTTTTCTTTGTTTTTAACATTCGTAGTTGATAAATTATCTATCTTTGAATCTTTATCTAGCTGATTGATGGCTGAGGAGACCTTACATTCACCGAACATAAACAGATCATGGAAAAGGATATCTACTGGAAGACTGAGTTTTTTATACAGTGAAGAGAAAATTCTTCCTAATTATCTCAGATCACCTACTGGTTCTTGTCATGATGTCTGCAAATTCGGAAGGAAACATGAAGAATCTGAAAACAAACCAAGAGTTTCACCTCTCAAACGAGTCAATAGAAGCTTTTCTGGAACTCTTAGCTTTGATTCACCATTGAGAAAGAAGGCATTGACTAAATCTATGGTGAATTCTTCTTTTGGTTCAGAAATATGTGATTCTCTTGGTGGCTCTGATCATGCTAAGAGCCAAGTTAGCAGCGTTTCTGATGTTAAGAAGAGTAAGGGAAAGAAGAAGAAGAAGGTCTATATATCTCCAGGAAGAGCTTTATCAAGATCTAAAGAGATGGTTGAACATAATAGGCGTGCTGATCAGAAGCAAAGGCGTGTCATTGATTCACCTATTCATGATCCAAAGAGCGAAAAGAGCCAAGATGAAGCTAAGTGTATTGAGGCTGTTGCTGATGATGTAAAAAAGAGCCAAGACAATAATGAGTGTATTGAGACTGAAGCTGGTGATCAGAAAAAGAACCAAGACGAACTTGAGTGCATTGAGATTGAAGCTGGTGATGAATCTTATCAAGAAGAAGAAGACGAGAATATGTCTAACTCTGAAGGTAAAAACACAAGGCAAGGAAAAATCAAAGCCCTCTCAACTGCTGTAAATGACAAGTCCATAAAACTAAGAATCAACAGAAGAAAGGTTGTAGATTCTGGATCACAAGGCAACAGTCCAAGAAAGCTCAAGTTCAAGAGAGGAAAAGTCATCACCAGAGCAGACACAACCTCGAAATCCGAAGTTAGGAGACTCCTAAAGACCAATGAGACCAACTTTAGCAATGACAAGGAACAACAACATCACCCCACAGTTGTTCTGAAACACCAAGAGACACATAAGAATACAGATTCAGAAGTGTTGTCGCTCAATAATGTGATTGAGGAAACAGCTAATAAGCTTGAACAGACTCGCAAGAGCAAAGTTAAAGCTTTAGTGGGTGCTTTTGAGTCTGTCATATCTCAAGAAAGGACTTCTTCTACAACAACATAAAACATGAAAATGATTCATAACGAACTCTAAACTAAAAATGAATTTTCTTGCACTGATGTTATGTATGTATGTAAAAGTCTATATGTGTGTAATAACTCATATAAGATTCAACACTTGTGAAGCGTCATTATAACTGTTTCTTGTAAGTATGTAAAGATTCGTGTGATTGGATGGATTAATAAGAGTAAAAGATTAAGAAAAAGGGTGTATTCTGAAAAAAGAAAGAAAAAAGAAAAAGGGTGTATTTTAAGATTTTTTAACTATTGGTTGCAATCTCTAAACACCATAAAAATAGGGGCTGCAAAAAGAAAATATAAAACTTGACCCACGCACACGCCGTCTTTTAAAAGTGGTAAGTAAAAAAAAAAAAAAAATCAAAGCTTTGAGATTTCTTTCCTTTGTCGAATTCTCTTTCCGAATTGTTGTTCCTTGTGTTTGTTTCTGCTACCTGATTCACATCTTCTTGCTTCTGGAATCTGGGTTTTTGTTTCTGAGTTTTTGAGGTTCCTCATTCGTTGCTTCCGTTGAAATTCTCTGTTATCTGTTTTTTGCTTTCAACCTTTAAATGCCCTAATTTTCAGGTTTCAGTTGCGGTTTCTGGGATAAGGAGCTGAAACTCCTTCTATTCAACTTCATGTTGATAGCAATTTGTTGAAGTGGACTCTCACAGTCTTGTTCTTGTAAAGTTCTTCTCTTTACTCTTTTAAAGATCTTTGTAATTTGTGTTTTTGTTTTGTGGCGTTTTTCTATGGTTATTGGGGACTAGAAAGGAGTTTTTAAGAGAAAGATTTAAGGGTCCAGATTAGGTAGATCATAAATTGGAGTGTTGTTGTTTTTCATGTGATCCTATAGGCTATAGATCTGAGTTTCATTGTTTCTGAGTTGCGCCTTGACGGTCTTCTGCTAGTTTGACTCCATTGTTATTGATGGTTGATAATGATGATAAGAGGCATTTTGTTCTAGAGATCATCAGATTAATCTTAGATTTCTCTTCAAGTGTATTGGAGTACTTGGAAACTAATGGATCCTTATTTATCCTTTTGCAGTTTGAAGCTCTGTGTTTTATCCTCTCTGATTGAAACATAGAGAGAATGCTTTTACCAAAGCAGTATCGTTGCACACACTCTCCGAGCTGTCAATGCACCAAAGGCCATTTAAACGAAGATGTCTTGTTATTAGTGTTCCAACATTTGAACTGGAATCCAAAATTAGTTGCAACAAAGGCCATTTAAACGAAGATGTCTTGTTATTAGTGTTCCAACATTTGAACTGGAATCCAAAATTAGTTGCAACACTTTCCTGTGTATGCAGATGGTTTGATGATTTTGCCAAACGGGTACTATGGAAAGAGTTTTGCAAGACTCGTGCTCCCAAAATGATGCTTGATTTGCAATTGCCAAACGGGTACTATGGAAAGAGTTTTGCAAGACTCGTGCTCCCAAAATGATGCTTGATTTGCAATCTAGCGGTAGTCATTGCGTTGATGGTAACTGGCGAGCTCTTGGGAAGCTTCTCATCTACTGCACAGGATGTACACAAGGTGGTCTTTTCAATAGCTCTGTTCAAATCCCGGGACACTTTGTTTACAGAACCCGATTCTCAAGAACATTGGGAAAAAGCCTGCTTCCTCCTCAATATAGAACTGATGTACTCTACGTTTGTGATCCATGTGAACATCTTGATCAAGGAGAAGAAGGCGACGTAGGTTTGTTTCGTGGGATATTTAAGTCATTCCCAACATCTAAAGTCCGGAAAGCGATCATTAAAAAGACGGTCCCTTTTCATCCATCCGAGGTTTGCCCGTATTGTAAAGCTAAGTTATGGAGCATGCTACAAGCTAAGATAATACCTCAGAGTGCCTGCATTCGTTTGGAAGCGTATGAAGACTGCATTGAGTATTTCGTCTCTAAGATAATACCTCAGAGTGCCTGCATTCGTTTGGAAGCGTATGAAGACTGCATTGAGTATTTCGTCTGTCTTAATGGACACTTGCTTGGTATGTGCACTCTTGCGCCTTTGTCTGATTCAGAAGATGCAAATCCAAGCGAAGATAGTGATCTCACAGAGAAGAAACAAGGTAAAGCCACTCTTACCAACACATTACAGAACAACCTTTTTCGTCTGAATAGTGATCTCACAGAGAAGAAACAAGGTAAAGCCACTCTTACCAACACATTACAGAACAACCTTTTTCGTCTGACAAAATTTGTTTCTTTACTTTTGTTTTGTGTGCTTGCAGATTATTACTTTCCTGAAGAAAACATATTGAAAAGGAGACATTCTTTGTTGGGAGGCAGTGAAAATGGACCTGCGCCTCAAAGACGACTGATCAGTCCTAATCAATATAACATTGATGTGTGAAATATTCTGTAAATTTTGTCCATTTGTGTGCTGCTGTGATTCAGCTAAATCTATTGCATCTGCAGAAGATTATTCTTTCATATACAGTCAAATTTATGATTTTTCCATGATAATTCACTTATTCCGACCAAATCTGTTTTGATTGTTATGATTCAATGGTGTTATGAATCAGACTTACATTAGAAACCAAATCTCAAGCTATCAAAAAGCCAATGGTGTTGGTGTTATGAATCAGACTTACATTAGAAACCAAATCTCAAGCTATCAAAAAGCCAATGGTGTAAACAAAAAAAGTTACAGGAAAAAGAGAGAAGAGAAACTTGAAGGAGGCTCAAGAACGGAATCTGAATCTCCCAAGCTTTTAACTCTAATTGTCTTACACATGTGTTAACACCAAGCTCCAAAACATTGACAGACACATTTGTTCTGTTTCACATCACCTTTAGGCTTCCTCTTCTTCTTTTCTGTCTCAACCATCACCAGAACAAAGATCTCAGATTCTCATAAAAATACATAACCTTCACAGGTTTCAAGCAGTAAGAACACAATTTGTGATGGAGAAGCTATAGATTACCTTTTTCAGAAACCTGATGTTGAATTAGAACATGCATTGTATTTGTGATGGAGAAGCTATAGATTACCTTTTTCAGAAACCTGATGTTGAATTAGAACATGCATTGTGGTGACAACACCTGCGAGATTACAGACATGACTTCTGCAATCTCCAACAGTCTTGTTGTTCTCCAAAATTCCACCAGCGCTTATCAATTTCACATCTTTTACCGTCTTTGGCCCATTCTCCTTATCTGCTCAAAATCATACAACCAATCAAAACCTTAACACCTACGATTCAAAATCAGAACTAAAGCAGGTTCTGATATTATCACAGAAATAGGAGAATAACCAATATTAAAAGCAAAATCAGCATCTTTCCTTGGAGAAATGAGGTGTTCTTGTTAAGTCTAGTGCAGGACTAATATAACCTAAGGGTGAGGCAGGGCAAAGTAGCTTTGTCAGCTCAGTAAAAGCATATAAACTACTTACCTTTTGGCCACTGAGCAACAATAGTTTCCTTCAATGTTAAGACGGTGGTAGCATCAGGAAACAAATTAGGACCTATATCTGAACCATCAGTTAGCCGAAACTTAATCTCTAATTGATCCTTCACCTCTCCCATACTATCTCCAACGAACCAATTGAAGTTGAAAGCAGACTGACTTAAGTATCACTAAGTTCCACAGAAGCAACAGAGATAGGAACTTAAAAATCTCTATATCCACACCTCGTTGCTTGTATCCTATGATCTGCAATGGGTCAACAACGAGCAATATGATCAGTAAAAAGGCGAAATTTTATGGAGCTTAAGCCTCATTGTATGACCTGAAGAATATGCATTGATGGAATGATCTTGAATGAATACAAAAGAATTGATCAAACAATATAATTTCAAAGAAGAATCGCAAAGATATGACAATGAATCGCATTATCTCCGTTAAAAATCAATCAACAATACGAGTACCAATCTGGGTATTTAGGTTAACCGATTTAGCATATACCTACGAGCAAAAAAAATCCCTAATTGGTGGTCTTACTTGGGATCCGCGACTGATCTGAGAACCAGAATGATCTTCCTAACCTCACATCACAGACTCGAGCAGTAAGAGAAAAAGAGAATTAGAAAAATGATTAAAGATGAGAAATTGAGGATCAATTTGCAGCCAAATGTTCCATTCCTTTCTCTCCTTCTTCCCATTTCTCTACGCCAATTAAAATGCTCTACCTTTTAAAAATTCCATTTTTATTTTATTATTTTCTTTAGTCATCAAAATATTCATGATCTAATTTATTTGGTCACAATAAAATTTAACACTCCATGTTTCAAATTTATAAAGATCCAACGACAAGGTAAAAACATAAAGCTTTGATTCACCATTGAGAAAGAAGGGATTGACCAAATCGGATTAGAATTCTTCTTTTGGTTCTGAAATATGTGATTCTGTTGGTGGCTCTGATCATGCTAAGAGCCAATTTAGCAGAGTTTCTGATGGTGCTGAAGAAGAAGAAGAAAGTCTATGTGCCTTATGGAAGAGCTTTATCAACATCTCTTTTAACAATACAAATAAGAAATCCTATAGAACTATTATAAAACCCAATCTTTCCCCATTTCTTATAAAAGATTCAAGAATTGGATTCACCAATAGAAACCAAAAGAATTTTCAAAAAGGGTATCTTCTATTTTACAGAAAGAATGGTTCTTTAGCTCTCACTTTTTATCTTACGTATGTGACAAACTAAATTTCTGAATCTTCTTTAGAGTGAGACAAATCATCATGCAGTGCCTTGTGTTCATCTCTGCCTTTTCTACTTCCTCCGACTCTTTTACACCTTTAAGTACCTTCAAGATCATCTTAAGGTTTTGGTTTGTTACTCCAAGATGTGACAATTCTTGATAAAGTCATTGGAGTAGTTGACGTATTTTGTCCAGAATGGTCGAAGATGCTCGAAACCGATCTCGAGCCATGGCTTTGATTGGCCATTGTAGTGGATCACTGCAGCTTTCTCTAAGATAATACCTCAGAGTGCCTGCATTCGTTTGGAAGCGTATGAAGACTGCATTGAGTATTTCGTTTGTCTTAATGGACACTTGCTTGGTATGTGCACTCTTGCGCCTTTGTCTGATTCAGAAGATGCAAATCCAAGCGAAGATAGTGATCTCACAGAGAAGAAACAAGGTAAAGCCACTCTTACCAACACATTACAGAACAACCTTTTTCGTCTGAAAAAATTTGTTTCTTTACTTTTGTTTTGTGTGCTTGCAGACTATTACTTTCCTGAAGAAAACATATTGAAAAGGAGACATTCTTTGTTGGGAGGCAGTGAAAATGGACCTGCGCCTCAAAGACGACTGATCAGTCCTAATCAATATAACATTGATGTGTGAAATATTCTGTAAATTTTGTCCATTTGTGTGCTGCTGTGATTCAGCTAAATCTATTGCATCTGCAGAAGATTATTCTTTCATATACAGTCAAATTCATGATTTTTCCATGATAATTCACTTATTCCGACCAAATCTGTTTTGATTGTTATGATTCAATGGTGTTATGAATCAGACTTACATTAGAAACCAAATCTCAAGCTATCAAAAAGCCAATGGTGTCATCAAAAAAAGTTACAGGAAAAAGAGAAGAGAAACTTGAAGGAGGCTCAAGAACGGAATCTGAATCTCCCAAGCTTTGAACTCTAATTGTCTTACACATGTGTTAACACCAAGCACCAAAACATTGACAGACACATTTGTTCTGTTTCACATCACCTTTAGTCTTCCTCTTCTTCTTTTCTGTTTCAACCATCAGCAGAACAAAGATCTCAGATTCTCATAAAAATACATAACCTTCATAAAGCAGTAAGAACACCATTTGTGATGGAGAAGCTATAGATTACCTTTTTCAGAAACCTGATGTTGAATTAGAACATGCATTGTTGGCCCATTCTCCTTATCTGCTCAAAATCATACAACCAATCAAAACCTTAACACCTACGATTCACAATCAGAACTAAAGCAGGTTCTGATGTTATCAGAGAAATAGGCGATATAACCAATGTTAAAACCAAGACCAGCATCTTTCTAGGAAAATTGAGGTGTTCATGTTACGTATAGTGCAGGACTAATATAACTTAGGAGTGATGCAGGGAAGTGAGCTTTGTAAAAGCATATACACTACTGACCTTTTGGCCACAGAGCAACAACAGTTTCCTTCAAAGTTAAGACGGTGGTAGCATCAGGAAACAAATTAGGACCTATATCTGAACCATCAGTTAGCCGAAACTTAATCTCTAATTGATCCTTCACCTCTCCCATACTATCTCCAACGAACCAATTGAAGTTGAAAACCAGACTGACTTAGTATCACTAAGTTCCCACAGAAGCAACAGAGATAGGAACTTAAAAATCTCTATATCCCACACCTCGTTGCTTGTATCCTATGATCTGCAATGGGTCAACAACGAGCAATATGATCAGTAAAAAGGATCAATTTTATGGAGCTTAAGTCTCATTGTATGACCTGAAGAATATGCAATGATGGGGTGATCTTGAATGAATACAAAAGCATTGATCAAATAATATAATTTCAAAGAAGAATCACAAAGATCATCTTATAAAGCTATGATAATCAATCGCATTATCTCCGTTAAAAATCAATCAACAATATGAGTACCAATCTGGGTATTTAGGTTAACCGATCGAGCACACATCTACGAACAAAAAAAAAACCTAATTGGTGGTCTTACTTGGGATCCGCGACTGATCTGAGAACCAGAATGATCTTCCCAACCTCACATCACAGACTCGAGCAGCAAGAGAAAAAGAGAATTAGAAAAATGATTAAAGATGAGAAATTGAGAATCAATTTGCAGCCAGATGTTCCATTCCTTTCTCTCCTTCTTCCCATTTCTCTACTCCAATTAAAATGCTCTACCTTTTAAAAATTCCATTTTTACTTTTTATTTTATTTTCTTTAGTCATCAAAATACTCATGATCTATTTTTTTTGGTGACAATAAATTACGGTTTTGAATTCTTCTTTTGGTTCTGAAATATGTGATTCTGTTGGTGCCTCTGATCATGCTAAGAGCCAAGTTAGACTAAGGTGGTGTTGAAGAAGAAGAAGAAAGACTATGTGACTTATGGAAGAGCTTTATCAACATCTCTTTTAACAATACAAATAAGAAATCCTATAGAACTATATTAAACCCAATGTTCCCCATTTCTTATAAAAGATTCAAGAATTGGATTCACCAATAGAAACCAAAAGAATTTTCAAAAAAGGGTATCTTCTATTTTACAGAAAGAATGGTTCTTTATCTCTCTCTTTTATCTTACGTATGTGACAAACTAAATTTCTGAATCTTCTTTAGAGTGAGACAAATCATCATGCAGTGGCTTGTGTTCATCTCTGCTTCTTTTACTTTCTCCGACTCTTATACACCTTTAAGTACCTTCAAGATCATCTTAGGTTTTGGTTTGCTACTCCAAGATGTGACAATTCTTGATAAAATCATTGGAGTAGTTCACGTATTTTGTCCAGAATGGTCGGAGATGTTCGAAACCGATCTCGAGCCATGGCTTTGATTGGCCATTGTAGTGGATCAGCCATGGCTTTGATTGGCCATTGTAGTGGATCACTGCAGCTTTCTTCACGTTTTCTATGTTGGTCATGTGCTGATAGCCTAATCCAAGCATATGCCATGATGAGTCTATTATATGGACGTGACCCTTGAACGCAATAAGAGCTGGAGGTAGAGTTCCAAGCTTCCACATTGTCAGATTCGACTTTAGATTCTGCTCAAAACCAGAAGCAAAACTTGAGACTTTTGATAAAGAAAAACAAAAGAGTGTCGTGCTTCTCGGATAGTTACCTCCTTAAGCCAAGAGTGATACGTTTCTCTGATATTTGTCTTCCGCCAAGCTTGAAGATCAAAGACATTCATACCATATGCCCAAGCACATTCTTCAGGATCTAAGTGCTGTGCAATGATAGGGTGAGAGAAATTGAAGTAGTTTTTTAAACGTTTTGACATCACCCATTCATCTTCACCCCGACATGTTTCTACTGCTCCATTGACCTTACCACCGAGGTCAATATCCCAAAGTGGAGTCAAGTCTCGCTGGACAACTACATCATCGTCTAAGAACACCACCTTGTCCAAGTACGGGAAAAGCTATACGAAAAAAGCGAGACAAACTCGCAAATGAGTTTAGAATTCGCGTGAGATCTAATATAAGTTTAAACATGGGGATAAGAGATTTACCTCTGGTATATATATTCTAAGATGGTTGAGCAAAGATATGTATTTCGGACTTCTAGACTGCAACTTTGAAGCAAATGTTCGAGGAGTTGTTTCAGTGAGGTTTGCCCCAGCGACATGATTCCCATGGTAATAGTTCCTGACACCATTATGACTTTCCACAGCTTCCAAAACCGGAACATTTTCTCTCGTCAACCAGTCAAACTGATGAACACCTTTAAATTCTGGTGAAGGAAGCTGTCTACGAGCATGAGCATTGGAAGAATATTCATCTGTCAGTCTTAGAGATAGACAATGAATGCCTTTGGGAATGGAACTTGCTGCAAAGTGCTTGTTCAGAAGTTCTGAAAATTTTGTTTCCCTCATATCCCGTTCAAACTTCTCCATCTGTTGAAGACAGACAGAAAAATATCACATACAATATAATCTTCTCATTGATATGGCTCACTTTAGAGTGCAACAAGAAATAACAGCACTAGATCTCTTCCAAAATGCAGAAAACGATACCAAATTATGTCGGATCAAAGATAATGTCATATTAGACAAAGCGTACCATGGCTCGCAGCACCAGAGCAAACGTTTTTGCATCATAGTGGTTATTCTTCATATCCGAAAGAAGTTGATTAAAAGAATTTGGAAGTGTCAAACCATCTGGAATTTCTTGAGTGCTTACTTCATTTAGAATTTTATAAAAGTCTCTAGCTAATTTCTGCAGCAAGAGAAACATGAGAAAATATATATCATTTAAGAATATGAAAATATACTAATAACTAGCTGACTCAGGGAAGACACCACTCACTTCTGAATCATCTACTCTACCAAGAAGACGTGGACCTATTCGCCTCCCTAAACAATCTGAAAATAAAAAGAAAAGAGGAAGCAACTTTAGTAAGCGTCACAAGAGCGCTGGAGAGATACATGGTAGCTGATGATCATTCAATTGAAATTAACACTGATCTTGAATAGTAAACCTCAACAAATAGACATATTAAACTATTTAAAGAACAGAGATATCCTCAAACAGTATATAGATAAACATAAAGTGAAAAGATCCCTAAGAGTCGTGCAATTAGGTTCAAGTCAAGATGCAGAGAATTATGTAGGTTTTATACTCTACACAAACAAAAAAAGGAATTCAGTAAAATTGTCACTTAGCTCCACAATCCAACAATTATTGTAGTACAGCTCTTTAACAATGAAGATCCAACAAAATTCATTAGTGGGGACCTTACAAGAAGAATCCAAAATCAACCAAACTAAGCCTAGTATCATCATTAGATCCAAACAAAAAATAGCAAAATGTAAACTTTTTGTTAGCCAGCCAAAATCTCCAAACAAAAAATAGCAAAATGTAAACTTTTTGTTAGCCAGCCAAAATCCAGCTGCTAAGGACCATCCTAATCGTTCCACAGAAAAGACGAGCCTAAATTTAGCTAATCCCCAACAAAAAAAAGTCAAGATCCAAACCAGTTAAGATGAAGAACACAACAAAATCAGAAACAAAATTTGATTACAATGATTAATGAAAAAAAAAAGAAAAAAAGGTAAAATATACCAATGGAGGAGCAATTGTTGGCACCTTCGAGGGTAACAACAGCAGTAATGATGAAGACAAAAGGCAACAAGAAAGCGAGTATTAAGATAATGTGGAAGAGTTTTCGATAAGAGATGTGACGAGCTGCGACCTTGATCTTCATCAAGTCAGTAAACTCATTGCTGCCCGAAATCGTAATGCTTCTCATGCTAGGTGATATGTGAAGCTGCATTATTGGTGGTGCAGCCCCACAAGACTGACTTCAGAAATCAATTCCCAAAAACCCCTAATTCCTGATAACAACAACACCGATCTCAAACTCAACATCAGATCCGATCAGATTCCGCGATTTCTCCCCGATTCTCGATCTCAATTCCGTCTCTGTTTCGTTCCTGATTTCAATTCTTCTTCCTTGTGGTCCTCTCCCAGACCGCATTTGGATTTCAGCCGACCAATGGAATAACACAAAAATTTGAGATTCCCGCCTTACGATTTACTTCAATCAATCAAACACGATGATATAAATTCGTCTACTTGAGCAGAGATCAAAGAGTCTTCTTCTTCTTCTTCACAGATCAAGATTCAAAAATCTAAGAGAGAGATAAACAAATGAGCTTTTTGTTCGTTCTCAGTGATTTTGCCGGTGGATCTAAACAGAAAGAAAAAAAAAATTAAAAATAAATGAAGATCTAAAATTTTATAAATGAAAAATAATAATTAAAAAATTGGTGTCTTGGCCTTGAGTTTAGGGCTTAGTTTTATAGAGAGCTAATTATAACATTGTCTCTTTACCTATTTTCATGGCTAAGCAAGTGTTTTGCTTTTTCTTCTTTCCTCTTTAAATCATTGATATTAAAGAATTAAAATTCTCGTTTGTTGTTTTTTTCTGGTCAGGAAAAGTCAGTTATTTAATTTCGTTTGTTTGCTCAAAATATTTGTTGAAAATCCAATAGACCCATCGACCGACAAATTTTATTTTCAAATGAACCAAAATTTTACTCTAACCGGAATCAAACCAAGTAAACCAAAAAACATGACAAAACAATTGAGGAAAAAAGAAACAGAGCCAAAAGTTTCAAACTTTACCTAAAGAATGAACAGAGCTGAGATTACTTGAATGGATACTACATTTGTGTCTTCTGCTTCTCATTGACACAGATTCATCCTCAGGTTCTACAGATTCTTCTGTGCTATTCTTCTTGTTCTTACATTTTCTAATCCGATGAAACGTCTGATGATAATACGGGAATATTTTCGTGTACAACCTGCATTCTTGCTCAACGTTTTGCTCAACGTTCTTCTTAACATCTGAGTCAGTATTCTCCATGGTCTCTACTCCTACTCCAAGTTCAGTTCTGCAATACCTAGATTCAAAGTCACTGGCTTTGCACTGTCCATGCTTATTCTCCTGAGAAACTATAGTATGCTCATCTGATTCAGTCGTTTTCTTAACAACTGAATCAGTACACTCCATAGTCCCTACTCCAATCTCAGTTCTGAAAAACCCTGATTCAAAGTCACCGGCTTTGCACTGTTCTTGCTTATCTTTTCGAAAACAAAAGCTGGTTTCTGCATATTCAATAAATTTCTTAACATCTGAATCAGTATTCTCAATGGTCCCTACTCCAAGCTCAGTTCTGCAATACCCAGATTCAAAGTCACCAGCTTTGCACTCTCCATGCTTATTCTCCTGAGAAACGATAGTATGCTCATCTGAGTCAGTCTTTTTCTTCACATGTGAATCAGTACACTTCGTAGTCTCTACTCCAAGCTCAGTTCTGCAATACCCAGATTCAAAGTCACCGGCTTTGCACTGTCCCTGCTTATTCTCCTGAGAAACTATAGTATGCTCAACGTTCTTCTCATCTGATTCAGTCGTTTTCTTAGCATCTGATTCAGTCGTTTTCTTAACATCTGAATCAGTACACTCCATAGTCCCTACTCCAAGCTTAGT
>CM071717.1:46545150-46558004 GCA_036630335.1 Physaria fendleri
TAAAATCGATGCAAATTTACGACGATTTTACAACGACAAAAATTAACAACGATTGTACGACGAAATTTAATTTCGTCGTAAAATCGTGGCAAACTCGATGTTTTTTACCAACGATTTTGAGGTGGACGTAAAATATCGATGCAAAAGGCCTGTTTTGTTTTAGTGTCAGCGCAATCAAAAACCTAGGCGATCGCCGGTACCGGTCTCATTGTTTGGATCTAATCTTCGACATAGATCTTTCCCTATATACGACATCGGTTTCTTGTTTTCTTTGTTCTCTTCTTCATAATTTATGCTTTTGTTAAGGTTTATTTCAGCCATACATTGTCAAAACAATCTATTTGTTTTTTAAATAAAATTTGACATTCATACAAAAAAATAAAAAAATAAGTTCGATAATATATTTTGGAAATTTGGATCGGATTTGATTCAGACCCTTTCGAGTTTGGTTTGGATTCACGTACTTTAGGATGTCCCAAAAATAACCCGAAAATAACTTGAAAATCCGAAAAACATACCTAACCAAAGGGGCAAAACCGTAAACTAACCAAAAAAACATGAACTGATAGTAGTGCATCTTATTCAAACCCTAGTCTGTCCCATGTATATGTCTCCATATACCATACTCTTCAAAGATGCTCAAAGAAAAGAGGTCTCTTTAGTAACATGACATACCTGCCACACACTTTTTCATAAATAGGTGTCCCTTTTTTTTTCTCTAAAGCCTGAAACAATCTTGATGCGATGTTTTCCAACAACTTCTTTTCTATACCATTATTAGACTAAAGTGTGTTTGTATACAAATATCTCTCTATCTCTCTCTCATACTTAGCTCATCAAGCTCACCGTTTGCTTTTTATTTGATAGAGCTCTCTGGTTCATGGATATTGAGTCCTCCTTGTCTCATTGGGGGGTGGTTTTTTCTTCTTCTAAATTGTATGGCAACTACAACTAAGTCATTGCATCTCAACCAACTCATACGTTTCATCATCACAATCATCTTCATTTTTCTCATTAGCCCTACATGTTCTATGAGTCATCATCTCCATGAGTCCTCATCTATGGCTCCTTCTAAGAGGTTCCTTATGCAACCATCTTCATCTACTATGAATTTGCATCCAACAGCTCAAACTAGGAGGAAGAGGAGGAGAGAGTTTGGAGCTGAAGCTCATGAGGTTCCAAGTGGTCCAAACCCTATCTCTAACTAGGTGATGAACCTGGTTTTTTGAGGGGTAAAGTAATTTAATTTAATATTTTGGTGTGAGTTTGAAAGATAAGTTATTTATGGAAGTTTCTAATGGATGCATATATCATGGATTTTTAATTATATATTTGTGAAGATAAGTTATTTATGGAAGTTTCTAATGGATGCATATATCATGGATTTTTAATTATATATTTGTGTTTTTTGATATATATTAAAAAAAAATCTGTATTTCCTTTTTATAATTCCCCTCTTTGTTTGTTTTAATCTTTTGATCTGAATCTCTAAGTTTTGAAGTACACAAGTTATCATATTGATAATATTGCAAAAATTTAGTTAGAAAAACAAAATCCACGATTATCTTGGACACCCGTTGTCTGCCACGTAAACCGCATGGGTGAGTGGCTCGGCAGGCGACCTTCTTTCCCAGAGATTAGTTTGGTCAGGTTTCTGATTGAGATTTACCCTGAGTTATCAAAAAAACATAAGACGTGTTTAAGCTTTGTTTTTCCTTTTCTCATATGTTTTGTTGTAATCTGAAACCAAGTTTAATGTTAAAGGAGTTGTTCTTTTTAACAAACGGATCAAGGTTCAAGAGTAATAATTTGGAATCAAAAACAATATTGTGTGGGTTAGGAACAAAAGAACATATTTCCAATTTAAAAAGTATGCAGAAAATTGATGGATATGACTTAAGGTTCTTCCAAAATATCTTTACATTTCCTTTGATCATGTTAATACATACTAACATGTGGAACATACACTTTGAAAACTATACTATATTATTTAGTTTTTTTCATATATTCTATAGTAGCTTATAAATTATATAACTCCAATTATAAATTATTAGAACCTTATGGACATTAAAATCTAGGTCTCGATTTTTAGTTGTAAATCGAAAACCCGAATCGACCCGAAATATATCACATTTAAAACTGATCTGTTCAATTAATTTTCTATTTCGGAATATAGTTTTTTCTGTTTGGAATTCGGTTTACTGAATTAACCGCAAAAGACTGGTTTTTCGATTTATTTTCCTTTTTTTGTTTTTAAATATAAATTTCCATTTCTAACTCGGTTTTTTTCCCGATTATTTTAAGTTTTTCGGTTTCGAAACCGAAATTTAATTTTTATTACTTTTTTCTGGCATTATAATTTAAATGAATAACCAAATCGGAAAAATTAAAAACCGAAATAAACCAAACCAAAGCAAAAATTAATTTGATTCCATTTGATGGAAATTAATAATTTTAGAAGAACCTAAATTTAAATAAACTAAACCGAAATAACCGAAAATCCGACCTATTAAAATCCAATAACCAATAGATGTTAATGTATAACATAGTCGCCGTGGAGTGGTCACATGACTCACATAAGGTCAAATGAGTGTAATTCACACACGTCACTGCTTACGAACCAAATACAAAACTCAAAATGAGACTCGTTGACTCGCAGCCATGTGGCTGTATCTGAAGTAGAAAAGACAAAATTCTCCCTCTTGATCCACCAAATTCACTATTAAGCCTATAAATCTGATCCACCTTTCTTCTAGTTTACATCCAAATTTAGACCAAACAAGAAATGGAGAATAACACCACAAGAACCTCAACATCTCTCCCTTTGTCCGGTCGTGTAGCTATAGTAACTGGAGCCACTAGCTGACCAAATCAACAACTTGTTTGATCAAACTGAACAAGAGTTTGGATCTAAAGTTCACATCCTTGTCAACTGTGCAGGTATATATTTTTATTTCAACATAGTGATTTAATAGTCTTAGTGATTCGAATCCCCGACCTACAAGATAGTGTGATGAATTTTCAGAAGTGTCTAGATGATTATAAACCACATAAGTCATGCGCCAATATTTTTTAGAATTTTGAGACCTATATTTTAAAAATTTTAATATTTACATATAAAATTTGTTTTTTTAAAGACAATGTTTATAGTCCAAAATAATTGATTTATAAATTAAAAACTTAGATTTTAATGGTTTTTTTTTATAGAAAAAAAGACCTAAATTTTCGTTTGGAGTCCCTATTCTACTTAGACAGACTCTGAATGTCCACCATTGTGTCATTTGATTCCTATAATTGTGCAGGTGTTTTAGATGACAAGTATCCACCTATATCCGAAACCACTCTTGAAGATTTTGATAAAACATTCACAATAAACACAAGAGGATCTTTCTTGTGTTGCAAAGAAGGAGCTAAAAGGATTATAAAAGGAGGTGGTGGAAGAATCATTATGATGTCTACATCAATGGTTGGTGGTCTAGCACCGGGTTATGGAGTTTATGCAGCTTCAAAAGCTGCAGTGGAGACAATGGTGAAAATATTGGCTAAAGAGCTTAAGGGAAGCCAGATTACGGCCAATTGTGTGGCGCCAGGGCCAGTTGAGACAGAGATGTTTTTCGCCGGAAAGAGTGAAGAAACGGTGCAGAGACTTGTAGGGGCTTGTCCTATGGGGAGAATTGGTTTGCCAAAAGATGTTTCGGAGATTGTAGGGTTTTTGGCTGGTGATGGTGGTGAATGGATCAATGGTCAAGTTATTAGAGCCAATGGAGGCTTTGTTATATAATAAATGGATAATTAACAATGAGATATTTAATGTTTTGTCATCTTTTTTGTGAAATTAATTTCATTGTAAGTGTCTTTTAATGACATGATTAAGAGAATTGCTATACTTAATCATCCTCTTAAGTAGTTTCTCTTGCTTTTATGTTTGGTTTTGTTACATGATTTTGGTGCTGACCAAATCAACAACTTGTTTGATCAAACTGAACAAGAGTTTGGATCTAAAGTTCACATCCTTGTGAACTGTGCAGGTATATTTTTTTTTTTTACAACATAGTGATTTAATAGTCTTACTGGTTCGAATCCCAAACCTACAAGTTAGTGTGATGAATTTTCGTAAGTGTCCATATAATCTGCCTGCGGCATAAACCACATAAGTCATCCGCCAATATTTTTTAGAATTTTCGGACCTATATTTTAACATATAGAATTTGTTTTCTTAAAAAAAAAATATAACAGTAACAATGTTTATAGTCCAAAATAATTGATTTATAAATTAAAAACTTAGATTTTTATGGTTTTTTAATAGAAAAAGACCTAAATTTTCGTTTGGAGTCTCTATTGTACTCTGAATGTCCACCATTGTGTCACTTGATTCCTATAATTGTGCAGGTGTTTTAGATGACAAGTATCCACCTATATCCGAAACCACTCTTGAAGATTTTGATAAAACATTCACAATAAACACAAGAGGATCTTTCTTGTGTTGCAAAGAAGGAGCTAAAAGGATTATCAAAGGAGGTGGTGGAAGAATCATTATGATGTCTACATCAATGGTTGGTGGTCTAGCACCAGGTTATGGAGTTTATGCAGCATCAAAGGCTGCTGTGGAGACAATGGTGAAAATATTGGCTAAGGAGCTTAAAGGAAGCCAGATTACGGCGAATTGTGTTGCGCCAGGACCGGTTGAGACTGAGATGTTTTTCGCCGGAAAGAGTGAAGAAACGGTTAAGAGACTTGTAGGGGCTTGTCCTATGGGGAGAATTGGTTTGCCAAAAGATGTTTCGGAGATTGTAGGGTTTTTGGCTGGTGATGGTGGTGAATGGATCAATGGTCAAGTTATTAGAGCCAATGGAGGCTTTGTTATATAATAAATGGATAATTAACAATGAGATATTTGATGTTTTGTCATCTTTTTGTGTGAAATTAATTTCATTGTAAGTGTCTTTTAATGACATGATTAAGAGAACTGTTATACTTAATCATCCTCTTAAGTAGTTTCTCTTGCTTTTATGATTGGTTTTGTTACATGATTTTGGAAGGAGCTAAAAGGATTATCAAAGGAGGTGGTGGAAGAATCATTATGATGTCTACATCAATGGTTGGTGGTCTAGCACCAGGTTATGGAGTTTATGCAGCATCAAAGGCTGCTGTGGAGACAATGGTGAAAATATTGGCTAAGGAGCTTAAAGGAAGCCAGATTACGGCGAATTGTGTTGCGCCAGGACCGGTTGAGACTGAGATGTTTTTCGCCGGAAAGAGTGAAGAAACGGTTAAGAGACTTGTAGGGGCTTGTCCTATGGGGAGAATTGGTTTGCCAAAAGATGTTTCGGAGATTGTAGGGTTTTTGGCTGGTGATGGTGGTGAATGGATCAATGGTCAAGTTATTAGAGCCAATGGAGGCTTTGTTATATAATAAATGGATAATTAACAATGAGATATTTGATGTTTTGTCATCTTTTTGTGTGAAATTAATTTCATTGTAAGTGTCTTTTAATGACATGATTAAGAGAACTGTTATACTTAATCATCCTCTTAAGTAGTTTCTCTTGCTTTTATGATTGGTTTTGTTACATGATTTTGATGATAGGTAATGTAATCGGGTGGGCACGGGGCAAGTACTCGTCGATCTTATTAGATTTGGTATTCATCCCGCCCTAATCGAGTATTTAATGTTTTGGTTTGTACTTGTATTTAGTCATACGAATATTTGCTGTCACAGGTATTTGCAAGTAACGAGTAATGATAGTATTTTATTAACGGGTAATAAGTAGTTTTTGGCGAGTAACAAATAATAACGGATATTAAATGCGGATAAAAAGCATCAGTTCCTTTTGGCGAGTAACAAATAATAACGGATATTAAATGCGGATAAAAAGCATCAGTTCCAAACATAGTTTTGACTTTTGAGACTTCAAGTGGTCACAAATACTGATTATTATCCAATATATACATTACCAAATCAAATCTACATATGAATACCTTGATATTCAAAAATTACACCAAATCTACATTAACCCAAATCAGTTCAACAACCACAACTATAAACTTATGAAAGATGAAGTAGGTGATGAGTCTGAATCTTGATCCTTAACTACCTCTTTGTGTTCTACCAAATCATCATCCTTCACCTTAGCATTACTCTTATCTTCAATAACATGAACATCATACATAATTGGTTCTCTATCTTCAACAACATTGAAGCTATCATCTTGATCATCAATGTGATTGTGATAAGCCTCAAGTTCTTTTTCAAGAAAATGTTTCTCTCTTTCCCTTTTTAAAAGAATCTCTTTAAGAACATTCATCTCTTCTTCATCATAAGCAAATTTCTCCTCAATCATTCTCTCATATTGCTTCACTTCCATCTCAAACAAAGCTTTTTCACCTTGTAACTTTAAAATCATAGCCATAGCTGCATCAGCTGATGATGCTGAAGCTGCTCTTTCTTCTTCTAATTCCGCCATTAATGCAGATCTAGCTACTCTCTCTTTCTCAATAGTTTCTTCCAATAACCTCACTTTCTCCACCAAAACCAAATCCTTATCTTCTCCTTCATTTTCTTGATGATTTGGCCTAATGGTGGTAGCTAGCTTTTGGACTTTGAGTATGATTTTGATTGGGTAATCAAAGAGAAGTTTTTGGATGTTTTGGGAACAAGGAGAAGGCAAAAAGAATAGTAACTTTGATGTAACAAAGATACAAGTGGATATACATAGAAGACAATAAGCAAAGGCTAATTCAATAAAGGCAATTAAAAGTCCATAACATGTTAATCTATGAGTTTCCATAGATCTGTAAATATAGAAACCTAAATCAAGAATTTGAAGATTCCATAGATCTGTAAATATAGAAACCTAAATCAAGAATTTGAAGAACAAGAATACAGAATTCAAGAAAGAGTTATGAAGAAACTATATACAGAACAAGAAAGAGATTATTTGAATCTAAGAAGAGGGTACTAATAAGGAAAGATTTATGAACTCTTCAATAGATTGACTAGTTTTAAAGATAGAGAAGAAGAAGAGGTAAAAGAGATTATGAACACCTGAAAGAGGAAGAAGAAGCTCCGTCTTGTATCTTAGGACAGAGAATCTTCGTTGTTGTTTTTTTTTTTTTTACTAGCACCCTAGTAAAATGTTAATATTAAATACTTAATACGAAATTAAATAAGTTTTACCCATAATCCTAAATTGATATTTTATATTTTTATTTGTTATTATACAATATTTAGTTATTTACTTTAAATTACAAATAAATTTATGTCACTATATATTTGTCAAAGTTATTTACTTTAAATTACAAATAAATTTATGTCACTATATATTTGTCAATGTATATATATATTTTTTTTTTGGAGAAAAAAAATTGTTTTTAATATTTTTGTCATACTTATCAAAAAAAAATATATATTTTTGTCACTATTATCATTTATCAGCTTTCAACTTCCATTATAACAACTACTGATCTAATCTTAGCTACCATTCTCAGCTATTAATTTCAGATACCATTTTTAAATACACTCTTAATTATAGATCTCACTTTCATATATTTCCAACTATAAAATAATTGGTTTTTTGGGCTTAATCCAAAAATGGACCACTATTGAATCTCATATTTTGGTTATTGGTACCAAAATTAGAACTCACTAAACCAAAAATTAGAACTCACTAAACTAATCTACAGATTTTTAATTAAACCAATCGGTTTATTCCATTTTAGAAACAACATATAAATCAATAGGTGACACATTAGTCTTCTATCTACTACTACAAAATTTTATTTAGAAACAACATATAAATCAATAGGTGACACATTAGTCTTCTATCTACTACTACAAAATTTTATGGCCCAGAACGTTCTTTGAATCACCAGAGAGAATATGCGTATCTTAGTTCAGACTTAAACACAAGTCCCAACAAAAAACCTCAGAGATTGTTTCTTCTACTCGTTGACTGTCTGAATCTAACAATGTTGTCTTCCATGTCTGTTCCAGTAAATGGGTTTTCTTTAAACCTCTCCAAATCAAATCTTGTTGCCTTCAAGAGCTGTTCCAACTGCTTCAATTTCAATCTCCGTTTCAAAGTTTTGTATCCTTCTGTAGAAAGATTCTCATTTTCACGCTTCTTTAAGCCTTCTCCTTTCAGGTGTTTTGTATCCTTCTGTAGAAAGATTCTCATTTTCACGCTTCTTTAAGCCTTCTCCTTTCAGGTTTTACTTCTTGATCTCATTGTAGTTATGTTCTTGATTACAAAATTTGGGGCACTCTTTTGCGGAATTTGATCGGATTTTGGAATTTTCTAATTCATAGTCTATGTGGTTTAGTTAGGGAATGTATTGGTTGATAATTTAATGTTCTTATCAGTGTAAGAAGTTTTCAGGAAGATTCCACAAAGCCTGGAGATAATGAGGATGAGAAACAAAGTGTTGATGACATACTTAAGAACAAAAGTACAAGTCTTTCTAAAAAGGAAGTCCCATTCATAGTAAAGTTAAGTATGGGGTTAGGCTTGGCTTTGATTATTACAGTAATTAGTGTAACCTTGAAAAGCTCTAGTGGTTCTTCACCATTTGAGGAAGTTAAGAGTCTTGCAAAAGTTTCATCATCTTCAGAAGGCTTTACATTTAATGTTTTCGGAAACAGATTAATGATTCCAGCAAATGCACCAGGGTTAGTAGTCACAAAACCAGATTGTTTGTATATGAAAGAATCTTTAGCTTATCTTATGTCTTCTTTGTTTTGCAGATGGGTTTACTTTTGGTTGCTAATGGCAGCTGGGTGCGGGCTTTTTATTAGCGAAGAGGCGCTAAACATATGGGTTTGTGTTTATGTTGTTACTTATGTTTGATCTTCTTATTGTTCTTTTGGAGTTCTGCTTCATCAAAATGCTTCTAGGTTGGGATAACGTTGGCTCGGATGTTAACATTGGATGGGACTTGGCCATCTTTTGTTGAATCTTTCTCTCGGAATGCTCCTTACATAGTGTCTACAGTCTCATGGGTTTACTGGTAAAACTTGGTTATAAACAATATAGTCTCCATGGTGTAGCTCGGTATAGGTAAAGAGAAGGCGATAAGCATTACTCAAGCTGTCGAAAAGTATGGAAATCTCTCGGGATTTGGTAAGTTATAAACTAAATGCAGTGGAAAATATTTTCAAGAATGTGATGAATGAGTTTTTATATTTGTCTTTATGAATGCAGTTGAAAGATTTTCACTAGGAATAAGGAATCCTACAGCATTCTTTGCTGGTGCTCTTGTAAGTATGTTGTGAATTTGATTCAATTTGTATATCATATGGTTTTAACGAGAACCTTATCATACAGGGTATAGCTCCAGAGTGTTTCTTTGCTGGAGTTTGTTGTGGTGGTTTGATTACTCTTCCAGTTCAGGTTTATCTTCTTTTTTCTTCATATTCGTATTCGATTCTTTGTTACAGTACTGACTAAAGGGTACTGATTTTTAACAAATGTTTCAGCTTTTGATTGGGTTTCTACTTAGAGAACGTCCCATGTTTGCTCTTGCAACAGTAGCATCTGTAGTGGTAAGTAGTGTAAGAGAAAGAGCAAACTAATGTGGTTTGGTTTCAGACAAGTTTGAAGTTTTGATTTGAATATGTTTTGTGCAGGGAATTTGGACAATCTTACCATATGTGGTAGCTGCATCAACGACATTGTTTCTTTACATTCGCGGTCGGTACTTCACCTAAGAGTACCTCTTCTTGTTGATATTGATACATAGAAAGATGAAAGATCTAAAGAAAAGATCAAATATAGTACTTAGCTAACCAAAAATACTGGTTTATATTATAAGGAATGTATGTTCAAAGAGTATAACATTAACTTGTTCAGAATGCCTTTCTATAGAATAATCCCTTTAACATTGGAGAGTCTAGGATTCTAACCCGAACTTGCAGGATTCAAACCTGAACTTGTAGGGTTCAAATCCGAACTTGTTAGGTACAAAACCCGAATCGAAATTATAAAATATCCAAATAGAACTTTAACTTCTAAATCCGGATATCAGAAATCTAATAGAAATGAACTGAAATGAATCCGAAAATGTAAAGAAGAAAATGTAAAGAAGAGTTTTGACATATCTACAAATGGATTGTGATAGGCCCATCATTTCCACAGGGCCCAAGATTAAAATCTAATTGGGCATTTAGGCCCATATTAGATTATGGCATTCACTATCATAGGCCCATCTATTACTGACTTTCTTTATTTTATTTTTGCCAATCAAAAAAAAAAAAAAAAAAAAAAAAAAAAAAAAATCATAGGCCCATCTATTACTGACTTTCTTTATTTTATTTTTGCCAATCAAAAAAAAAAAAAAAAAAAAAAAAAAAAAAAAAGAATCTCTGCAGCTTTCTAGACTCTTCCAAAAGTTCATTGAACAGTCCCATAAAATCTGATCACATCCTCTTCAATTTGCGTTCATATCAATCTTCTAAATCCTCAAAACCTTCTCTTGCAGTCTTCTTCTCCAGGTAAAAAAATTCTTCATTTGCTAATTTTCTTCTTAAAACTTATCATCATCTACATGTTCAATTGATTGTTTGTTTTCCATTGGTGGATTATGTTTTCACAGGGATCTCTGTTCTTGTCTGATCTGTATATCTTTGTCTGATCATCCGACAATGGCACATATCCTTTTCTTGATCTGTTGATTTCATTAAATACGTTACTCTTTTATATTACATAGGAGAAGTTTAGGTTATTATGTGATATTGTTTGGCTTTAATTGAAGCAAACGTGGAAACCAAAGAGAACGTGATCGTGAAAGAGCTCAAGCTAGAGGTAATCATAAGCCTAAACAACCTAAGAATGATGGCTTAACTCCTGAACAACGTCGTGAAAGGTATATTTTTGTAATCTCTTTTGTTAATTTGAATTTGCCTAGAAGGAGAACACATGGATTAGAATCTAATAACCATTACAATTTGTGTGGATTTGGGGTATTTAATTTGGATATTTTTGTAGATTTCAAAAAATATTTTGAATTTTTGGGTTTTTGGGGTTAATTTTTTGGGCAATTCGGGTATATTATGGATTTTATGGACGAGACGGTGCGGGTCAGTTGGTACGGCGTCGTACCATCCGACCAAGAGGTCATGGATTCGAGTCACCGTAGTAGAAAAAATAACAATGCTTTAAAAAAAGAGAGTATATTTTATGTTTCATAGTTGTAGGCTCTTCACTTTTGTGGATACTAAAAACTCACTTTTGTGGAGAGTATATTTTATGTTTCATAGTTGTAGGCTCTTCACTTTTGTGGATACTAAAAACTCACTTTTGTGGATACTAAAATCCAGGGTCGGTGGATTGGGTGGATTGATCAATGATCCGACAATATTATTAGTTATTAGCCACTATGCTACGAGTTATATATATATATTAGGTTATTGTATTTTTGTCTTTTTGGATTTTCGGATAATTTTTGGGTTGTTCTGTTTTTTGGGTTATATTTGGGACATTTTCGAATCCGATTTGAAGAAATCTGATCCGGACTCAGAGAAATCTGAATTGAACTTGGAGAGATCTGACTCAAATCCGATCCGATTTTTTAAATGCTGATCCGATTTTTTAAATGCTCATACATTTTATGATACTCGAAATATTCGGAATTCTTGGTTTATAATTGGTTTAATGATAATTTTCTTCTTGTGTTTCTATATGGTTGTAGAGATGCAAGGGCATTGCAAGAGAAGGCAGCAAGAAAAGCAGGACAAACTATGGGAGGAGGGAACCATGATCAAAGCCTTAGGGTTGGTGGTAAAATCAAGAAATAAGATGATCATGTACTCCTTGACAAAAAAAAAAAAAAAAAAAGGGAACCATGATCAAAGCCTTAGGGTTGGTGGTAAAATCAAGAAATAAGATGATCATGTACTTTTGGGATATTGTATGTATAAGTTATCAATTGGTTGATCATCTTAGTCAATTATGTAATTGTGGTGAGAGGTTTTCAAGAGCTGTGTTATTTCTTTAAGTGTTGTTCTTATCTTGGCATAATGTTGGCTTATGAAATTTTTGAAAACAATCCATAGCCATCGATTTATTGAAACTAAAATAGCTCTAAAGAGTTTATTGAAAGCAAAACAAAGATGACCTGAGGATTCTCGAAACAGTAACTTTACAAAGATGATCTGAGGATTCTCGAAACAGTAATTTTTCTATTGATAATATGATTGTTTTTGGATGATTGATAACAATGATAAAACATAGGTTCTAAGGGATATATCAATTATCACATAAGAAAATTATTTGATACGTTTAAACAATTGAATGTTTAGATATCTAAGGATATGATGAAATTGCTATATCGGAAGATCTCTATGTAGAGAAGATGAGTTACAAGGCTGTGACTTATATATCTTAGAGTTGTCAGTCCTTCAATCCCGGTTTCTTACATAGTCCAAGTATTGGGCTTCACTTATGCTATAAGCGGAGATACTGATGAAAAGGAGTCTGAGAGCATGGAGGGGTGTTTGGAATGGTTAAAAATGTTAGGAAATTATCGCAAATTTCCGAGAACTCAGAATTATGGGAACGATAACGCACACCAATTGTTAACGGAGTTCGGCCAAATTTGCCTACGTCTCCGGACCCGCTGCGGATCTTTTATTATTCACCGGGAAATTTACAACACTCTCAACTCACACCCAAAACCCGATAACACCCGAGAAAAATTTACACTCCTAATTTTTCTCACACTTTTACAACTCAAAAAAAGGTTTTCTTCTCTCTCAAGTTTCTTCTTCTTCTTTGATCTTTGTGTTATGGGATTATGATTTTGGGATCTCCTTACATTCCTATTTATAGGAGTTAAGTAGACAAAATTATTGACTTGAA
>CM071717.1:46596438-46609187 GCA_036630335.1 Physaria fendleri
AATTGAATTTGAAACGGTTAAACCTAAGGCCCTTTAACGTTCTTATCGTCATGATCTGTACAAAGAATCCAATTGGTCAACTGTCTATTGTGGGACCATTGCTCTGACTTGACAGCTCATCAATCCCGGTTCGGTTTGCGATTTAAGGCTAATCTTTGGTTTAGGCCTAACAAATAAACCGAATCCTACTTAGAGACGTACGTATCACACACTCGTCTTCCCTTTTGCCTATACAAATCACTCTCTTCCCCCTCTATCTCTCTCCAATCAATCTCTGCAAATCTTCTCTCCCTCTCCCATGGTGGTTCCTCTACTTCAATCATGCCCTCTCAGCCCAACTTCATCTTCAGGTATACACACAATTCCATTTCATATGCGTATTTCTGCGATTGTACTACAGTAATGGCGGTATTACGCTAAAACACAAGTGAATTTTGAAAAATATCAAAAGCTCTGCCTGCGAATGATAATTTTTCCGGAGAAACAGCTTTCTCTGAAGTTTCACTCGGTTTCTGAACTGTTCTATACCGAACAAGTCACCATGCAATTCCATAAATTGATCCACGGACGAAACTGATTCTGAGTACTACACATATTACGAATGGGAGCTGATTGTTTATGATTTTTTGCAGTAAATCGATGATTTATACTACTTGTGTTTACGATTTTGAATTTTCAGGTGGATTGGATGGTTTTCCGAGAAATTCCGTCGAGAAACGACTGGAATAGGGGAAAACAGCAGGTGGATTGGATGGTTTTCCGAGAAATTCCGTCGAGAAACGACTGGAATAGGGGAAAACAGCATCGCTCCAATCAACGGTGGAGATTCTAGCAGTAGCGGAAGTGATGAGACGCCGGTTCTAAGCTCCGGCGAGTGTTATGCTTGTACACAAGTAGGCGTCCAGCGGAAGTGATGAGACGCCGGTTCTAAGCTCCGGCGAGTGTTATGCTTGTACACAAGTAGGCGTCCCAGTTTTTCACTCAACTAGCTGCGATCAAGCTCACGCGCCGGAATGGCGTGCCTCAGCTGGTTCTTCTCTAGTTCCGATCCAAGAAGGATCCGACCCGAAACCAAACAGAACTCGTTTCAGACGTCTCAAAGGTCCGTTAGGTGAAGTTCTCGACCCAAGGAGCAAGCGTGTACAGAGATGGAACCGAGCGTTGCTTTTAGCTCGAGGAATGGCCTTAGCGGTTGATCCGTTATTTTTCTACGCGCTCTCTATTGGCCGAACGACTGGACCAGCGTGTCTTTACATGGACGGAGCGTTCGCAGCTGTGGTTACTGTGCTCCGCACGTGTCTAGACGCTTTTCATCTATGGCACGTGTGGCTTCAGTTTAAACTAGCCTATGTCTCGAGAGAGTCGCTTGTAGTCGGTTGCGGGAAGCTTGTTTGGGATCCACGCGCCATCGCGTCTCACTACGCACGCTCCCTCACTGGCTTCTGGTTTGATATTATTTTGGGATCCACGCGCCATCGCGTCTCACTACGCACGCTCCCTCACTGGCTTCTGGTTTGATATTATTGTCATCCTCCCTGTGCCTCAGGTTAATTTTTCAAAATAACCTCCAAACTATTCGGATATTATGAAAAGATCACTAAAACTCTTATTTGTATCAAGAAAGCCCACACAATTCTTATTTGTTGTGAGATGCAAATGTGAACTTTTTTGTGTTTCTTTATTTTGCAGGCTGTGTTTTGGTTAGTTGTACCAAAACTGATTAGAGAAGAGAAGGTTAAGTTGATAATGACGATTCTTCTGCTTATATTTTTGTTCCAATTCCTCCCCAAGATTTATCACTGCATTTGCTTAGTGAGAAGGATGCAGAAGGTTACTGGCTACATTTTTGGGACTATTTGGTGGGGTTTTGCTCTTAATCTCATTGCATATTTCATCGCTTCTCACGTAAGTCCTCTCTGCTCTTAATCTCATTGCATATTTCATCGCTTCTCACGTAAGTCCTCTCAAGCTAGATACAACTCTCTGCAAGATATCAAATTCCATGTGTATATACTACTGGGTTCCATGCCAACATATGATACTAAAGTTGTTTATTTTGTGGAAATTCTGGTGGTTTCAGGTTGCTGGGGGATGCTGGTATGTTCTTGCAATACAGCGTGTTGCTTCTTGCATAAGACAGCAATGCATGAGAAGTGGGAACTGCAATCTGAGTCTGTCTTGCAAAGAAGAGGTTTGTTACCGATTTGTGTCACCTACAAGCAAAGCTGCATATCCATGCTTATCTGGAAACCTTACCAGTGTTATCAACAAGCCTATGTGCTTAGACTCTAATGGACCATTCCGGGCTTATCTGGAAACCTTACCAGTGTTATCAACAAGCCTATGTGCTTAGACTCTAATGGACCATTCCGGTATGGCATCTACCGTTGGGCACTTCCAGTCATCTCCAGCAACTCTCTAGCGGTTAAGATCCTTTACCCCATCTTCTGGGGCCTAATGACTCTGAGGTAATTGCTTGATTCCAGGGTTTATGGTTTACATCATGGATATTTTAACAATTTCATACTGATCCTGTATTGGGTTGCGTTGTACAGCACATTCGCGAATGATCTTGAGCCTACAAGCAACTGGCTTGAGGTTGTTTTCAGTATAATTATGGTCCTTAGCGGCTTATTACTCTTCACTCTATTGATTGGAAACATTCAGGTAAACTATGGAAGAAAAAAATCCTCCTAATATGATAGTTTTGATGGAATTGGGATTTTAACACGCTTGTTTACTTTCTTTTGAAGGTATTTTTGCATGCAGTAATGGCCAGAAAAAGGAAAGTGCAAATACGGTGTGGGGATTTGGAATGGTGGATGAAACGTAGGCAGTTACCTTCCTTGTTAAGACAGAGAGTTAGGCGATTTGAAAGGCAGAGATGGGCTGCCTTGGGTGGAGAAGATGAGCTAGAACTTATACAAGATTTACCTCCAGGTCTTCGAAGAGACATCAAACGTTATCTTTGCTTTGATCTCATTAATATGGTACTTGCAAAACTGACATAACACGCAATCTTGTTAAGACTTGTGGAAGCAATACCTGTTAAGTCTCTGACATGTTTGATCTCTCTCAGGTGCCATTGTTCAGAGGCATGGACGATTTGATCCTCGACAATATTTGTGATCGGGCTAAGCCTTGTGTCTTCTCTAAAGACGAAAAGGTACTCAGACCCATCATTTCTCTAAACTTGAATTTCCATTCTTTTTGCTTCATAATAGCCAAGGTTTTGGTTTTCTTGGTGCATTCAGTTTGTAAAATCTGAGGTTGTTCAATTTCATTGATTGTCACAGATCATCCGAGAAGGTGATCCTGTACAAAGAATGATATTCATCATGCGTGGGAGATCGAAACGTATCCAGAGCCTAAGCAAAGGCGTAGTAGCAACCAGTATACTCGAACCAGGGGGTTACTTAGGCGACGAGCTATTCTCATTTGATCCTCGACAATATTTGTGATCGGGCTAAGCCTTGTGTCTTCTCTAAAGACGAAAAGGTACTCAGACCCATCATTTCTCTAAACTTGAATTTCCATTCTTTTTGCTTCATAATAGCCAAGGTTTTGGTTTTCTTGGTGCATTCAGTTTGTAAAATCTGAGGTTGTTCAATTTCATTGATTGTCACAGATCATCCGAGAAGGTGATCCTGTACAAAGAATGATATTCATCATGCGTGGGAGATCGAAACGTATCCAGAGCCTAAGCAAAGGCGTAGTAGCAACCAGTATACTCGAACCAGGGGGTTACTTAGGCGACGAGCTATTCTCGTGGTGCCTAAGACGTCCACTACCAGATCGTCTTCCTCCTTCATCTGCAAAATTTGTTTGTCTCGACAACATCGAAGCATTCTCCTTAGGATCCGAAGATCTCAAATACATCACCGATCACTTCCGTTACAAATTCGCTAACGAGCGTCTTAAACGGACAGCAAGATACTATTCCTCAAACTGGAGGACATGGGCCGCAGTGAATATTCAGATGGCGTGGCGTCGATACAGGAAGAGAACAGGTGTTGGGAGTTCAATGAGTCCTGTGTCCGAGCATAGCGTTGAAGGTAATAGTGAACGCCGGTTACTTCAGTATGCCGCCATGTTCATGTCCATTCGACCGCATGATCATCTCGAATAAACAAAAATGTTCCAAAATTTATCCAAATAATCGAGTTTCCTTTCTTGTAATGGATGATTGTTTATGTACCTTAAATTGAATCTAGTATTCGATTATTTGATCGATAATTTTTTTGAACGAATATTCAAAAAGATATATTGGAAACTTGTTAGGAAAATAAAAATTATGACTTGATTAAGGGGAAATATCCCTTTTGATAAGTATTAACCTACATCGTGATAAGTACGACGTTGCATATACCTTGTATATAATAAACTTTTTTTTTTTCTTTATTGTTAAAGCTAATTCAGAAACTAAAAAGAGTTTTACTCTCAGAAATTTATTTCCGATCTCGGCGATAGTTTCTCTCTTCTTTCGTTGGTTTTTAGGTTTCAGTAATAAATATAGTTTCAATTGTTATGTTCCAGTGTTTCGATTTGATTGATCGGTGCTGATACAAATCGTATTTCGTGTGTTGATTTGATATCAGAGAAGAATCTATGGCGACAAGCAAGCCACAAAGATCGCCGGCTGAAATTGAGGATATAATCCTCCGGAAGATATTTCATGTAACCCTAACCGATTCAACTGATTCCGATCCTCGAATTGTTTACTTGGAGATGATGGCTGCTGAGATTCTTAGCCAAGGTAAAGACCTCTTGCTTTCTCGTGATTTGATTGAGAGAGTTCTTGTTGATCGTCTCTCCGGCGACTTCTCTGCCGCGGAACCGCCTTTCCCGTACTTAATCGGTTGCTACCGTCGTGCTCATGATGAATCGAAGAAAATCCAGTCTATGAAGGATAAGAATCTGAGATTTGCTGAGGTTGGTCCGTCTGCGTTGGATATGTTTGGAGGTAGTAGCAGTGGTATTCAGGCTCCTCCGGGATTTTTAGATGAATTCTTCAAAGATTCAGACTTTGATAGTTTGGACCCTATATTTAAGGATCTTTATGAGGATTTGAGGTCTATGGTTATTAATGTATCAGTACTTGGAGATTTCCAGCCACCATTGAGAGCACTGAAGTATCTTGTCAGCTTACCTATAGGAGCTAAATCTCTGGTTAGTCATGAGTGGTGGGTTCCACGGGGCACCTATATGAATGGCCGAGCAATGGAGTTGACAAGCATTCTTGGTCCTTTCTTCCATATTAGCGCACCTATATGAATGGCCGAGCAATGGAGTTGACAAGCATTCTTGGTCCTTTCTTCCATATTAGCGCGCTGCCAGATAATACTATCTTCAAGAGTCAACCTGATGTGGGGTGAGTTCGAACTCGGGTTTTTATAGTTGAGAATTATGTAATATATTTGTTGTTGTTTAGTTATCGAGTCAGCTAGCACAATATGAAATATTGTTTAGCTTTACTCATAGGAGAGACAGAGATTAGAGAATTGATAGAAAGCAGTAGGTTTTGTTGGCTTTTAAAAGGACTATGTTAGGTGAGGTGACATACATATTCTAAGCATCATTATTTTTAATCAGCATATGTCCGTCAACAGTGGGAAAAACCAACAAAAATATTGTGTAAACTCTCTGTTAAGTTTAGAATATTGTGGATGAAATCAGTTTTGTTCAGCGATTTCTTGTTTGTACTGAAGAATTTTGATTGTTCATTGAGCATTGACATTTGACAAGGACTAATGTGCAAACAGAAGGGTTCTCCTGATCTACTGCTATGGAAACATTAATATATGTCTATTTTTATTTGTGCATCAGGATGCAGTGTTTCTCTGAAGCATCGGAACGTCGCCCTGCAGATTTATTATCATCCTTCTCCACAATTAAAAATTTTATGAGCATTTTGTACAGCGGGCTCCATGAAGTGTACTGAAACCCGTGAGTGTGTTCTACAGTTTCTTGCAGAGGTGATCAATGCAAATGCTTCTAGAGCTCATATACAGGTATAAGAGATAATAATTACGCAGGATCTTTTCTATGAGCTGTTCTCGTCTCCTCACGTTTAGTCAAGTTGGTGTTTCTCTTTTTTTGCTCAAACCAGCATTCTGTAATATGTATATGTCTTGTATGACAGGTTGATCCAGTCTCTTGTGCTAGCTCGGGCATGTTTGTCAACCTTAGTGCAGTAATGCTCCGGCTATGTGAACCATTTTTAGACCCACATTTAAGTAAAAGGGATAAGATCGATCCAAAATATGCATTTTGTGGCAATCGCTTGAAATTAAGGTATGGTCCTCAAAATAATTATACTTAGTGTTTCCTCACTTGATCTTCATTTTCATGATAAACAATGTTATTTATGATTCACACCAGCGAGTTGACTGCTCTTCATGCATCATCCGAAGAAGTATCTGAGTGGCTTAATAAAGATGCTACTGCAAGCGGTTCTGGAAGAGAAAACGAGAACGACAGTCGCCTGTTACAATCCAAAGAATCCACTAGTTCGAGTAGTAATGCTCCTGCGCAAAAGAAGTCAGCAACTAAATTCACTTTCATATTTCGAGTAGTAATGCTCCTGCGCAAAAGAAGTCAGCAACTAAATTCACTTTCATATGTGAATGTTTCTTTATGACTGCAAGGGTCCTTAATTTGGGTCTACTAAAAGCACTCTCTGACTTTAAACATCTTGCTCAGGTAATCATCGTCACAGTTTACCTGAACTTAAAATATTGAAGATTTTGGAACATATAATTTGTGATGAATTATCTTGCAGGAGCTCTTATTTGATTTTGATTTGTGGAATATAGTCTTGTGAGTAACAACGAGAAAGGATTATAGTAAAAAAAATTGAACTTACTCACATGTTTTCCTTGTGAAAGAGTCATTGGCACCTGAATTTGAAGAAGACCGTAATTGTATTATTCTTTACTTTTCTGTTTTTCTCTTTTCGTGTATGATGTAGGACGTCTCGAGAGGTGAAGATAATCTTGCACAACTAAAAGCCATGAGAGATCAAGCACCTTCTCCACAGTTGGAACTTGACATATCTCGACTGGAAAAAGAACTAGAGCTGTATTCTCAAGAAAAGCTTTGCCATGAGGCCCAAATATTGAGGGTTTGTAATAATATACTCTTGATCTGAGAACATCTTTTGCGTTTTCTTTTGCGTTTTCTACGGACTGATAACATTATAACAATAGCTACCTTTTTCTCTCTATTCTGTATTGAAGGATGGCGATTTTATTCAGCGAGCTCTTTCTTTCTATCGACTAGTGGTTGTTTGGTTAGTTGGATTAGTTAGTGGCTTTAAGATGCCTTTACCGTCAACTTGTCCCATGGAATTCTCCTGTCTGCCTGAGCATTTTGTTGAAGATGCAATGGAGTTGCTGATATTTGCTTCAAGAATTCCCAAAGCTTTGGATGGGGTACCGCTGGTATGCTTAGTTTCATCTTACATTTTCCCATCTGATTCAATTATGTCTTTCTAATAGCATTGATGATGGTTGTTTTCTTTTTTCAAGGACGACTTTATGAACTTCATAATTATGTTCATGGCAAGTCCCGAGTACATTAAAAACCCATATCTCAGAGCAAAGATGGTTGAAGTTCTGAATTGCTGGATGCCTCGTTCAAGGTGATTTTTTCACAAAAGCTGAAAAACCTTAATTTGTGTTGCTAATCAACAAGTTCTGCAGTAACTTGGTTCACCAAACTCTATTCTATTTTTGTTTTCAGTGGTTCTTCATCTGCTACATCTACTCTTTTTGAGGGGCATCAGTTATCTCTGGAGTATCTTGTTAGGAACTTACTGAAACTATATGTGGACATTGAGTTCACGGGTTCACACACTCAGGTGATTAAAAGGGATTTTTTTAGTGGCTGTGATATTTGTGGAGTAACAAGTCTCTTTCTCTTGTACAGGATATGTTAGCTGTCTGGTCTTGCTTTTAATGCTACTGAAATCTAGTTTCCATATGCAGTTTTATGACAAGTTCAATATTCGCCACAACATTGCCGAGCTTTTGGAGTATCTTTGGCAGGTGCCTAGTCACCGGAATGCTTGGAGAAGGGTAACTTCTTAATGAGTTAGCCATGACTTTGAACTTGAATCATCATATGTTCAAATGTTAACAAATTTGATGTTTTACAGATTGCAAAAGATGAAGAGAAGGGCGTGTACTTGAACTTCTTAAACTTCTTAGTCAATGATAGCATCTATCTTCTTGATGAAAGTCTTAACAAAATTCTCGAGATTAAACAAATCGAGGCAGAGATGTCAAACACTGCAGCATGGGAGCAGAGACCAGTTCAAGAGAGACAGGAGAGAACAAGACTCTTCCATTCTCAGGAAAATGTTAGTTGGATTGTCACTTCTTTTATATTGTTTCGTCCTTGATTCACAATACCTTAAAGAAACATTATTGTGCTCTGCAGATTGTTAGAATCGATATGAAGCTGGCAAATGAAGATGTGACTATGCTTGCATTCACATCCGAAGAGATCACTGCCCCTTTTCTACTCCCTGAGATGGTAACCTGACTCTAACCTGACTCTGACTCTATTCCTGTAATGGAAACCTGACTGATTTTACCCAACTGAAAAGTTTGTTTGTTTGTACTTATTCAGGTAGAGAGGGTAGCAAATATGCTTAACTACTTCTTGCTACAACTCGTGGGTCCACAGCGTAAATCTTTAACCTTGAAAGATCCCGAGAAGTATGAGTTCCGTCCAAAACAGCTTCTAAAACAGGTTAGTGATGACAAGTACTCAAGTGTTCACACCAAAATATATGAAAAACTGACTGAATATAATTGTGATTGGTTTCATGAACTTTGAAGATTGTTCGCATATATGTTAATCTCGCACGAGGAGACAAGGAAAACATATTCCCTGGTGCCATATCCAGTGATGGGCGATCATATAACGAACAGGTCAAATTCTCCTCCCTCTTCTTTCATCATATTCTATCTGAACTCTACTGAACGAAACAAGCGTTGGTTTTGTAGCTATTCAATGCGGGAGCAGATGTGCTTATGAGAATAGGCGAAGAAGGAAGAATCATTAAAGAGTTTATAGAGTTGGGCACAAAAGCCAAAGCTGCTGCATCTGAAGCTTTGGATGCTGAAGCTGCACTTGGAGATATACCAGACGAGTTCCTCGACCCAATTCAGGTAACTCTATTCTAATAGAAACCTAAAAATCTCTTCTCACTAACATACTCTAAAGTCTCATTTCGTTTCCTTTTTTGTAGTACACACTAATGAGAGATCCAGTGATACTTCCAAGCTCAAGAATCACAGTTGATAGACCCATCATACAACGTCATCTTCTCAGCGACAATGTAAGCATATATCCATTGACAATAAATTACTCATTGGCTTTAAATCTGATCCTCTTACTCGTGATGCAGCATGATCCATTTAATCGAGCACATTTGACTTCGGATATGTTGATACCGGACATTGAACTGAAGGCGAGAATTGATGAGTTTGTGAAGTCAAGTCAGTCTAAGAAACGGACAAGTGGAGAAGATACTGAAGGCGAGAATTGATGAGTTTGTGAAGTCAAGTCAGTCTAAGAAACGGACAAGTGGAGAAGATAGCAGTAACAAGGAGAGGATACAGACTACAAGCAATGATATGTTAATTGATTAGTTAATGTCTTCCAAAAAAAATAAACAAAAATGGTGAAACTGTTTTTTAGTACTTTTCTTCTTTTTCTATCAGAATTGGTGACTTAGCTTTGTAAAAGTAATGCTTATTTATGTCTTAAGGGGATTTATGTTTAGTTTTCATGTCATGTCATTAAAATCCTTTCTGGTTCTTCTCTAACAGGAACAATACTGTACTAGTTACCCCACAACCTCTTAAGTCTTCTTTTGTTATAAATTCTATATCGCAAACTCTAAATATCAATATAATTAAAGAACCAACCGTAATGTAAATATCTTTCACCTTTCTTGAAATTTATATTTTATTGACGTTATATGTTGTACGTACATAACTAAAACATTAATGGATACATGGGTTCTGTTAATTAAATACTAAATTAAAAAATTATAAATCTAATAATAAAGGACTTTTTGATCACGACATCACAAATGGCTAATCCAGATCATGTGGCATTATTTTCCATAAATATAGATGATTAGGTTTCAATCTATTGTAGTCAATTCATATGGACTAATCCGATTGATTAATACCAGTTTTTATTTTCAATGACTTTTAGATTTTTTTTATTTTATTTTAATTATTATTATTATTTTATATGGTAAACAAATATTTTCAAAAACATGATAACATCTATCTGAAGTTTCCATTGAATATAATTAATATAGTTTTTGTTTTTTTTTTGTGTATACTCTTGATAAAATTTCACATAAATTGAAAATATCATCATATATTAATTTTAAATCGGACAAAAATAATAAATTATTGTCTTAATTTGAAATGAGACCCTAAGCATTTGTCTCTTCAAGAATTGTGTAGCGATGTAATGGTTTTCTCTAATAGGACAAGAGATTGGCAGTCCACACTCCTTGAACATCCCACTTGCGTTACATTGACTTGGACAACTAGGTCTGGTTTTGGTCTCTCATAGTAATAATATTGTAGTAGCTTCCTCGAATTATTGAGAAAGTGAAGAGAAGTCAAGAGAACATCTCAGGCATGTTGTCTCTTTTTTCTCAACTATAAGAAGCCTTCAGAGATAAGTGAAAACTCAAAGAGAAACAAATTTAGAGAGATTGGGAAAAAAAAAATAAACACTAAAGATAAAAAGAGAGAAGGAGAAAATGAAGGTGCATGAGGGTTTGTTTTTAGTGGCTATTTTCTCCTTGGCTTACACGCATATGGTCAAAGGGATACCTCAACCTCGCAAGGATTGCCAAACAAAATGCGGCAACGTCAAAATAGAGTACCCTTTTGGAATATCATCAGGTTGTTACTATCCTGGAGATGAGAGTAGAGTACCCTTTTGGAATATCATCAGGTTGTTACTATCCTGGAGATGATAGTTTCAATCTCACATGTATGGGAGATAAGCTATATGCAGGTGACATTGAAGTGAGAAACTTTAATCACAGTGGCAAGTTACAAGTTCTTCTTAACGTATCCTCTTCTTGCAACCACGCGAACGTAGATGAAATCGGTTACGTCCAATTTAAACTGGATAACTTATCTCTATCCGCAGACAATACGTTTACTGTAGTAGGTTGTAATGCTTTGGCACTTCTGAGCGCTTATGGATCGCAAGATTATACAGCTGGATGTGTATCATTTTGCGAAAGTCTACTGCATCGCAAGATTATACAGCTGGATGTGTATCATTTTGCGAAAGTCTACTGCCGGAAATCAGAGAATGCAATGGTGTAGGTTGCTCCAGAACAGACGTGTCTTTTCCGGTGGATGATACATATGAATTCCAATTTTACTCAACTCGCATCTCAAACGTGACGTATGTGCATCAATCTAGTCCTTGCACTTACGCTTTTCTCGTTCAAGATGGTATGTTCAACTTCTCTGCTAGGGAAGATCTTAAGAATTTGAGGAATGTCACAAAGTTTCCTGTGTTACTCGATTGGTCTATCGGAAACCAAACATGTGAACATGCTAGTGGAAGCAATAGAAAATGCGGCAGGAACAGTATATGTTCCGATTCTACTACAAGAAGTGGGTTTATCTGCAGGTGTAATGAAGGTTTTGCTGGGAATCCATACCTTTTAGATGGCTGCCAAGGTAAAATCATACTACTTAACTTATTCTTCCTTCTTTCTACTTTGCGTTCTCCTCATACATTTATTGTTGCATCTTGGACCAGACATCGATGAGTGTAATAGCAATAGACATAATTGTTCGGATCCCAAAACCTGTAGAAACAAGGTTGGAGGCTACTATTGTAAGTGCCCATCTGGTTACCGCTTAGATACAATCACCATGAGCTGCAAGCGTAAAGAGTTTCGATGGGTTGTAATTCTTCTTGGTAAGCCAATCACCATGAGCTGCAAGCGTAAAGAGTTTCGATGGGTTGTAATTCTTCTTGGTAAGCTTCCTTCAATGTTTGTCTGTGTTTCTGCACTTAAATGTTTTCCAGATCAACTTATTTTAACCATCTCTATGTGTATGTGATGTGTGTGATCAGCAACAATTATCGTCTTCTTGGTCCTCCTGCTTGGCCTTGGTTTTGTAAAACATAGGCTGAGGATCCAGAAAGACACTGAGTTGAGACAACAATTCTTCGATCAAAATGGTGGGGGCATGTTGATGCAGCGACTCTCAGGATCAGGCCCATCGAATATTAAGTGGGGGCATGTTGATGCAGCGACTCTCAGGATCAGGCCCATCGAATATTAATGTCAAGATCTTTACGGAGAAAGACATGAAGGAAGCAACGAATGGTTATGATGAGCGCAGAATCTTGGGACAAGGAGGCTAAGGAACAGTTTACAAAGGGATAATGCCAGATAACTCCATAGTTGCCATAAAGAAGGCTCGACTTGGAGATAGTAGCGAAGTCGAGCAGTTCATCAACGAAGTGATTGTGCTCTCACAAATTAATCATAGGAACGTGGTCAAGCTTTTGGGATGTTGCCTAGAGACTAAAGTTCCCCTGCTTGTCTATGAGTTTATCGCTAGTGGCACCCTTTTTGATCACCTGCACGGTTCAGTATTTGAATCTTCTTCACTTACATGGGAATGTCGTCTAAGCATAGCAATAGAAGTCGCTGGAACTCTAGCATATCT
>CM071717.1:46633419-46650595 GCA_036630335.1 Physaria fendleri
GCATGAGTTCTTGTAGATCTCCATTCATCTTCATACTTCTTGCAGCAATCACCCCAAACACTCATTGATTGTGATTCATTCGGTTATTCCTTTAGTTCTAGAACATAAATTATTGTCTGATTCGCTTCATGAAATAATTGAAATATTGGTGATTTTTCAAAAAGAAATTGACGACAGAAAAACAATGCATGAGTTCTTGTAGATCTCCATTCATCTTCATACTTCTTGCAGCAATCACCCCAAACACTCATTGATTGTGATTCATTCGGTTATTCCTTTAGTTCTAGAACATAAATTATTGTCTGATTCGCTTCATGAAATAATTGAAATATTGGTGATTTTTCAAAAAGAAATTGACGACAGAAAAACAATATTGTGATTCATTCGGTTATTCCTTTAGTTCTAGAACATAAATTATTGTCTGATTCGCTTCATGAAATAATTGAAATATTGGTGATTTTTCAAAAAGAAATTGACGACAGAAAAACAATTGGATGAAATAAGAATACAAATACCAAAGATTTAGTAATTTTGTTACGAAAGTTTGAACCAAGATTTGTTCAAAATAGTCATCATTACTCACCACCAAGAAAAAGAAAACGAAATAGCATGAATAAATGATAATTGAACCTTGGTTTAGGGAGTTGAAAAATGTGGTGAAATAATTGAACCAACCACGTGTTATTAAAACGTTAATTACCAGGAACCACTTAAAACAAACATTCAAGGCCTATTTTAAGCAAACAAATGATTCTCCTCACGGTTTTACACTTTATGACGTGTACGTGGGCCTGATTTTGGAAAACCTTTTCATGTGAAGTCCAATAACCTCTCTTGTTTACATTGGCGTGAAACGGGAGGTTTATCATTTTTAGATCGACAATTATCATTAGTTAATTAAATATTAAATAGTTAAAATAGAATGAATGTTACAAACATGCTTTAATGATTTACTACTAGTGAAATTGCCTCAAAAAAAAAAATACAGAAAAATATCATAACTAAGCAGCCATATATATAACCAGAAATCATACATAAGAGTAACCAAGTTTTGTAACAATGCAATTCTTTCTTACATCTACAAATGACTAACAAGTTTTCTTGTTTTGAAATTTAAGCGTAACCTGCCATACCAATATGAGAGGAACCAGATCGGTTTGCTTTATGAGCAGGTGGAGAAGAGACAGCCTTGCTAAAATACATGTAGTAGTAGACATTAAGAACCATGGTAGCAACTATAAACACTGCCCCTGCAATGAAAATTCCTTTTGTAGTAGTAGACATTAAGAACCATGGTAGCAACTATAAACACTGCCCCTGCAATGAAAATTCCTTTACGCAAAGATGCACAAGAGAAGGTTTGCGCGCTTAAGTACTTAGTGTGGTATGCATTCTTGGTCGCTCCTGCTATTACACAAGCTTCTGCTACCAGAAATGTCATCCTGCAAATTCTCAAACATCAACAAAAGCATGGCTTTAAAGATCAAAAAGCTTATCCATTGATGGTTCAAAGAATCAAAACCAAAGCTTGAAGATACATGGTTCTGAGTATTGAAGGTAATTAGACTTACCAAGAAGTGATGAAATAGATAATAGACCAAGCACGGTCACTTCCAGGAGCTAAAGGCCTTCCAAAACACATACATTTGGTAACAGTCATAAGCAATGATTCACTAGAGAGGAGGAAGAGATTCACTAGAGAGGAGGAAGAGAAAAGCTCCAACTCCATAACCAGTGGCTACATCAGAGTCATATACACAGAACGTTACGTTTGTTATTGGATCTTGGATAGATTTTCCCTGCCACAAAATAGTTAAAGAGAGACTATTAAGAAGCGTGCCACAACAGAGTATAAACACATGACTAGTTTACATATATGTATCATATTGTTCTTTAGTGACAAGATTTCCCTAATCTAGTGAAGAATCTTGAATTCAAATTGGAAATGTCATTAAATAAATAAACAAACACTTCAAATCAAAAGCAATAAGTCTAGATATAGAAATATTCCGCAGTATCGTCTCAATGGTGTTATTATTACTTAGAAATCGAAGTCAGAGGACAAAAAAACCCTAGTGAAGAGTGACTTACGATGCTCCGGCGGCGTTCGGCGGCTATGGAGAAGCCGAAGGCGACTAAACTAAGAGCGACGACGAGGATGAAAACAAGAGTCGAGGCCTTCCTCTCTCCCATTATCTCCGGCGAAAAATAGAGAGACTTGCAGAGACGATGACGAAGTAAGGAGCGTGAGTGAGAGATAGCTGGAAAAGAAGCTAGTGAAAACACAAGCTGTGACTATTGAGTGTCGTTAAAATGAAGAAGACGCTCGAAACAGCGCGTGTTTATCACGTTGAAGCGTTGATGTTGTATAAAAGCTTAAAGACCACGCTCACGTTGAAGCGTTGATGTTGTATAAAAGCTTAAAGACCACGCGTGAGGAAGCTTTTGTGTTTCTTTTTGGGAAAGTATATAAGAAATGGCCTTAATGGGCTAAAAAGCCCGAATCTTGGCCTCTTAAAGTTATTGTAAAGCCTGCTAAATTCATACGATGGTCTCAAGTTTTAGAGTGTGTTTAAAAAAACGTTACCTTCTATACACCAAATGGAATATTTTGTTCGTGTGCATTTTATGAATAATAAAACATATCTTATATTATAAAAAGTTGTGAATGATATATAAGATAAGCATAATACATGTGTAAGCTACTTTATGTGAAATTTACATGTCATTTTTTATTGATATTTTTATGTTGGTTTTTGTCTTCACTTTTTCTTTGGATGGCACTATAGTTTTTTAATGCTTATATCAATGAATTTAGAAATAAAGCGAGCGAGATTTAAGGCTACAAAGTTTGACGAATCTTTTTGTTTGATTGACACATCAAAAGCAAAACTTTAAGGCTACAAAGTTTGACGAATCTTTTTGTTTGATTGACACATCAAAAGCAAAACAAAAGAAGAACAATATAATATGACAATTTGATAATAGGAATAGATCCGGAGACAAAGAAATAATGAGTTGTCCTCATGTCACTTAGTACCCCTAATCACTCTCCGTGTATGTTCATTGTCCTAAACAATTAGTTTATTGTTTTCTGTACCTTATGTCGTTTCTTCTAAAAATAGTTTAGATATTTTTATTTGTATTCTATTAGGAGCAAAATATATGACCAAAATTTGATTGAATATATGCAAATTCTATTACCAAAAACTTATGTAAATTATGTTGAACGACGTATGCTAATTACACTTCAATATAATTATTTGTATAACTTGTTAAAACAGTTTTTTAAATTGTCTAATAAAACTAAAATATGTTATGTTTTAAATCATGTTGAAAATATGTATTATCTCCAATCAGATAAAATTGAAAAGCTATAAGTACTTTAGAAAACTTACTAATTTAGGAACGCTTAATTGATTTAAGATACCTATATCTTTTTGTTGCTTTAACTAATTCTTTGTTACAAGGAGTTGGAGAGAAAGAAGCAATGAAGCATAGCCACTAACCGAGTTTAGGAGATGATTTCATCTACACTCAGAATCACGACGATAAAACTGTATTCAGAAAACTGGAGAGACAGGGATGAGACGATAAAACTGTATTCAGAAAACTGGAGAGACAGGGATGATGTCTGAAGATCATAGGTTGTGAGGCCCGGTCCTTGGGCAATTTCAGTGAAATATTTGTAAAATATGGGGCCCATTATTTTAAAAATATCAGTTTTTACTAAATGAGATTCCAAAAGTTTTCGTTGTATAGGGTCTCAGAAACTTCTGGACCGGTTTTGTAGGTTGTAAAGATCGTATGGTACGAGTGATGAAAGAAACTTCTGGACCGGTTTTGTAGGTTGTAAAGATCGTATGGTACGAGTGATGAACACCGGCAGTTTTGGGAATTAATCTCGGTCGGTTAAATATTAGCATTATTTCATTTGAGAATTTATCGATGAACATATATTTTTTTGGAGAATACGTACTTCGAAAAAACCCGAAGAAAGAGATATATATATCTCACCATCATACAGGTGAAATTTATTACAATCATACTATTTGTAATGTAATACAAGAGCCCATAATATGATTTGTCCAAGCTAATAGGCTTGAATAACCGTCCAGTAGGCTATCCATAATCCGAGCTAGGGTTTTTGGGGATGTTCCATGGTTAGCACGAGACTCAAGGATAGTACAGTCGGTGATTATGTTGGTACGGAAGGGAAACATGGTTTAGGGTTTACGTGGTTGTTCGATAGTTTGCACGAGGCTCGAGGATAGTACGATCGATTATTATGCTGGTACCGGCATGAATTGAGGGTGCATAGTGGATTGTAACATCGTAACTCGACTTTCTTCCACAAAAACCCGAGATGAAGGGGGGATACATGACTCTTTTGGTAAAGAGCAGCGTGGTTGATCGAAGGAATGTTCAAAACTAGGTTCTTCGAGACATGTCCGAGAAAATCTCGTAGGTCAGCTACCAGACTTTGGCCGAGCAAGGGAGTGGATACTGCCATTGGTCGTGTTTGTGGACGGGATATGACTTCAGAAAGCTAGAAGGAGATTTCAACCGGTAGAACGAGATTCTCAAATGATCAATTTTAAAGGTATTTCAAAATAAGTAACCTCGTAGTTTGGCAAAACAATTATAATATATATTATAACATAGATTTTATAACTAAATAAACGGTTATTTGATAATATATTTATTTTTAAATATACTTAAATATAATAATTAAAATTTAGATACGCATACTAAACAAACGGTCACTTTTAAATATATTTTAAAATAACAAATTTAAACTTAGATTACCACACCGGTTGATATAGGTATGAATACACCTTAATACTAATGGTTAACAATGCCTCATTAGATCATACATCTTCTTGGCATATTCAGATAATAGGTAAGAGCATAAACTAAAATATTTTGAGATATAAAGATAGTTATTAAATCGTTAAGCATAAACTAAAATATTTTGAGATATAAAGATAGTTATTAAATCGTTAGTACCACGTAAAAATATTCTTCCTATAGTAACAGTTAATACAAATAAATTATCTATCTTAAATATCTTTTCATATTAACAATTAAACTTTGATAATCTAATATATCTATAAAAAGAGTTAAATACTGTAACTAAAATAAACTGTCACAAAGTGTATTCTAATCTAACAATTTTAAACTCAGATAATATTATCTAACATTATCTATAGTTAAAATATAAAAACATCGTACTAAGAATAAACGAGTCAATATACAAATAATTATAAATAATTTGTGATCAGAGGATCTAGATTCACAATTTTTTGGTTAAAAAAAACTTTATTTTTTCAAATTTTCAGAAAATTCAAGTTCGTGGGACGAATTTAATTTCTCCTAGATAACGACAAAAAACTAACGATAATCGGTAGATTTAGAAAATTCAAGTTCGTGGGACGAATTTAATTTCTCCTAGATAACGACAAAAAATTCAAGTTCGTGGGACGAATTTAATTTCTCCTAGATAACGACAAAAAACTAACGACTATCGGTAGATTTAGAAAATTCAAGTTCGTGGGACTAATTTAATTTCTCCTAGATAACGACAAAAAGCTAACGACTATCGGTAGATTTAGAAAATTCAAGTTCGTGGAACGATTTTAATTACTCCTAGATAACGACCAAAAACTAACGACTATCGGTAGATTTAGCACCTATGGTAAAATAACAATTTCTCCTAAGTAACGACAAAAAACTATCGACTATCCAAAGATTCTATCGGTAGAAATAACGCCTATTGTAATATAACAATTTCTCCTACCTAGCGACAAAAACTAACGAATATCCGTTACTTCTAGCCTAGGCGACAAAAACCTACCGAATATCCGTAGATTCTACCAGTAGAAGTAATGCCTATGGTAACATAAGGTGGCGACAAAAAACTAACGACTATCGGTAGAATTAACGCCTATAATAACATAACAATAATAACATAACAATTTTTCCTATGTGGCGACTGGCGACAAAAACTAACAACTATCGGTACAATTAGTGCCCTCTAGTAACATTCACAAACATTTTTGATTTTTACCAGTAGATTTAGAACACTCTGGTATGGAACAAGAACATGTAAAGATACTAAAGGATCAACACATTTGATATCTACATCTTTATAAACAGACACAAAGATTAAGAAAAGCAGGATTCATATCTCTACATTTCAAATCTCTTACAAGCTTTTCTTTTTGTCACAGTGATGAAATAACACTAAAGAAAACCAAATTAACATTTTCCTTTCTCCCCATTTTAAATTAACAAAATTTCTTCAGAAAATGTATAATCCCCAAAATAAAAACCCTAAAATTGTAGAATTAAAATCCCATTTTAATCCCCCTATCAACATTTACACATCTTTCCACCAAACAAAACCTTCCTCCACTGTTAATTATATATGCATGTTGGGGAAACCATCTTTTAAGCAAGAGTAGAGATACTCCTGTTGTTCCTACGCCTGTCACAATCAAAACCCACAACTCGAACAGCTGGATTGTTCACCGCCCTAACACAACCACCACCGTTTCTTGGAGAAGACGGTGTTGCTCGAGGAGAAAGAGGAGTCGATGGAGTCGCCATGCGAAGAAAAATTGGATCTTTTGTCATTGGGTTAGATACTCTACTGGGTGGTGACCCGGTTAAGAACGGGTTAGATACACTACCGGGTGGTGACCCGGTAAAAATTGGGTTAGAAGATACTCTACTTGTTAACGTCATCGTCGGATCTTGCTCACCACAACTCTGTAAAATCATCATAACCAATAAAAAACGAAACTTTAGAACAGATCTATAAGTAAAAAGATTTGGGTAATTGATTTTTATATATACCTTCTTGTCGATTGAGGTTTTAATGAGGCGAGTTGAGGTGTAGAGAGTAGCTTCTCGGTTGAGTCAAAGATCTAGGCAGTGAAGGTTTGGAGTCTTTGATATCGAGAATGCTATAGAAGATAGAATGTATTGTTAGATTGCATTATGCTGTATTTTGATTCCGATTTGTGGAAACTGTTTTTTTTTATGAATAAAATTTAACGTTCATACAAAAAAAAGAAAAAAGAAGATTGCATTATGCTGTATTTTGATTCCGATTTGTGGAAACTGTTTTTTTTTATGAATAAAATTTAACGTTCATACAAAAAAAAGAAAAAAGAAAAGCTATATAAGTACTTTAGAAAACTTACTAATTTAGGAACGCTTAATTGATTTAAGATACCTATATCTTTTTGTTGCTTTATCTAATTCTTTGTTATAAGGAGTTGGAGAGAAATAAGCATAGCCACTAACCGAGTTTAGGAGATGATTTCATCTACACTCAGAATCACGACGGTAAAACTGAATTCAGAAAACTAGAGAGACAGGGATGATGTCTGAAGATTATATGTCAGGTCCGGCCTTTAGACAATTTGAGTGAAACATTTGTAAAATGTGGGGTCCTTTATTTTCAAAAAAATCAGTTTTTTACTAAATGAGGCCCCGAAAGTTTTCGTTGTATAGGGTCTTAGAAACTTCCGAACCGGTTCTGTAGGTTGTAAAGGCCGTGTGGTACGAATGATGAACACCAACAGTTTTGGGAATTAATCTCGGTCGGTTAAATATTAGCATTATTCCATTTGAGAATTTATCAATGAACGTATATGTACTATGGAAGAAAACCGATGAAAGAGATATATATCTCACCATCATACTGGTGGAATTTATTACAATTATACTATCTGTAATGTATGATTTGTCCAAGCTAATAGGCTTGAATAACCGTCGAGTAGGCTATAGATAATGCGAGCTAGGGTTTTTGGGGATGTTCCATGGTTAGCACGAGGCTCAAGGATAGTAAGGTCGGTGATTATGTTGGTACGGAAGGGAAACATGGTTTAGGGTTGATAGTAAGGTCGGTGATTATGTTGGTACGGAAGGGAAACATGGTTTAGGGTTTACGTGGATGTTCGATAGTTTGCACGAGGCTCGAGGATAGTACGATCGATTATTATGCTGGTATCGGCATGAATCGGGGGTGCATAGTGGATTGTAACATCGTAATTCGATTTTCTTCCACAAAAACCTGAGATGAAGGGGGATACATGGCTCTCTTGGTAAAGAGTAGCGTGGTTGATCGATGGAATGTCTAAAACTAGGTTCTTTGAGACATTTCCGAGAAAATCTCGGAGGTCAGCTGCCAGACTTTGGTCGAGCAAGGGAGTGGATACTGCCATTGGTTGTGTCTGTGGATGGGATATGACTTTAGAAAGCTAAAGGGAGATTTCAACCAGTAGAACAAGATTCTCAAACGATCACTTTTAAAAGTATTTCAAAATAAGTAACCTCGTGGTTTGGCAAAACAATTTAATATATATTATAACATAGATTTTATAACTAAATAAGTGGTTATTTTATAATATTTCTATTTTAAATATACTAATATAATAATTTAAAATTTCGATACACATACTAAACAAACGGTTACTTTTAAATATATTTTAAAATAACAAATTTAAACTTAGATTACCACACCGGTTGATATAGGTACTTTTAAATATATTTTAAAATAACAAATTTAAACTTAGATTACCACACCGGTTGATATAGGTATTTTGAAAATACATCTTAATAACTATCAGTTAATGATGCCTCATTAGATCATATATCTTTTTGCTATATCGAGATAATAGGTATGAGCATAAACTAAAATATTATGAGATAGCTGTTAAAATATAGTTATTAAATCATTAGCACCATCTAAAAATATTCCTCCTATAGTAGCTGTTAATACGAATAAACTATCCATCTTAAATATCTTTTCTTAATATTAACAATTAAACTTTGATAATATAATATATCTATAAAAAGAGTTAAATACTGTAAATAAATAAAGTAAACTGTCATACAGTGTATTCTAATCTAAAAATGTTAAACTCAGTTAATATTATCTAACATTATCTATCGTTAAAATATAAAAACATCGTACTAAAAATAAATGAGTGAATATACAAATGATCATAAATAATTTGTGATTAGAGGATCTAGTTTCACAATTTTTTGGTTTTTAAAAAAGCTTTTATTTTTTTTTTTCAAATTTTCATAAGATTCAAGTTTGTGGGATGAATTCAACTTCTCCTAAATAGCGAAAAAACTAACAACTATCTGTTGAACTAGCGCCTATAGTAACATAACAATTCTCCTAGGTGGCGACAAAAAACTAACGACTATTCGTAGATTCTACCGGTAGAAGTAACGTCTATGGTAATATAACAATTTCTTGTAGATTCTAAGGGTAGAAGTAATGGCTATGATAACATAACAATTTCTTTTTAGATGACGACAAAAAACTAACGATTATTCGTAGATTCTACCGATAATAGTAATGTCTATGGTAATATAATAATTTCTCCTAGGTGATGACAAAAAATTAATGGCTATCCGTAGATTCTAACGATAGAAGTAACGGCTATGATAACATAACAATTTCTTTTTAGGTGGCGCCAAGAAGTAACGGCTATGATAACATAACAATTTCTTTTTAGGTGGCGCCAAAAAACTAACGATTATTCCTAGATTCTACCGGTAGAAATAACGTCTATGGTAATATAACAATTTCTCCTAGGTGACGACAAAAAATTAATAACTATCCGTAAATTCTAACGTTAGAAGTAACGACTATAATAACATAACAATTTCTTTTTAGGTGACGACAAACAATTAACGACTATCCATAGATTCACTTTCGTCTTTGTGGAAATAAAAACTAACGACTAGCGCCTATGATAACATAACAATTTTAACGATTAACGCCTATAATAACACAACAATTTTTCTAGGTGGCGTCAAAAAACTAATGACTATCTGTAGAACTAGAGCCCTCTAGTAACATAACAAAGATTTTTGATTTTTACCAGTAGATTTAAAACACTGGTACGAACACAAGAACATGTAAAGATACTAAAGGAGCAACTCATTTGATATTTACATCTTTATAAACAGACACAAGATTAAAGAAAAAGCAGGATTCATATCTCTACATTTCAAATCTCTTACAAGCTTTTCTTTTTGTCACAGTGATGAAATAACACTAAAGAAAACCAAATTAACATTTTCCTTTCTCCCCATTTTAAATTACAAAATTTCTTCAGAAAATGTATAATCCCCAAAATAAAAACCCTAAAATTGTAGAATTAAAATCCCACAAAATTTCTTCAGAAAATGTATAATCCCCAAAATAAAAACCCTAAAATTGTAGAATTAAAATCCCCTTTTAATTCCCCTATTACATTTACACCTTTTTCCACCAAACAAAACCTTCCTCCACTGTTAATTATATATGCAAATTGGGGAAACCATCTTTTAAGCAAGAGTAGAGATACTCCTGTTGTTCCTACGCCTGTCACAATCAAAACCCACAACACGAACAGCTGGATTGTTCACCGCCCTAACACAACCACCACCGTTTCTTGGAGAAGACGGCGTTGCTCGAGGAGAAAGAGGAGTTGATGGAGTCGCCATGCGAAGAAAAATTGGATCTTTTGTCATTGGGTTAGATACTCTACTGGGTGGTGACCCGGTTAAGAACGGGTTAGATACACTACCGGGTGGTGACCCGGTAAAAATTGGGTTAGAAGATACTCTACTTGTTAACGTCATCGTCGGATCTTGCTCACCACAACTCTGTAAAATCATCATAACCAATAAAAAACGAGACTTTAGAACAGATCTATAAGTAAAAAGATTTGGGTAATTGATTTTTATATATACCTTCTTGTCGATACAAAAATCAGAAATTTTTGATCAAAGGTATGAACTTTATTAAAGAAAAAGAGAAAAAGTCACTGACTTGAGGTCTGAACGGAGAGATCGAGGAGAAGAAGGTAGCTTAAGAACAGGGAGAGGAGAAATCACGGCGTTTCTGAGATTAGAAACGACGACGTTTCTCCTCATCTCTTCAGAGCTATTGTTCATCATCTTCTTTTGCTGGTGAGAATCAATCAAACCCACAGAAAAATATAAAAGTGAATAAGATTGTATAAAAAATTGTGGTTTATATAATAAAAAGATTGAGGAGGTGGTCAAATAGTAACGTGTTTTTTTATGGAGATCTGGTCATAATATTATATTAAAATTGATTAGTTTCTATTAAGAATGGTAAGTAAAATATGCAACTTGACAAAATTCTGTATTTCTTTACTATTTTAATTTTGTCCATTATAGTGAATTATGTTAAGTTTCAGAATAGAGACAGATTTATTTTTGAAGTAACAAATCTTTAAAAATTGGAAAATTTATGATAAAAAGTCTAACTTAAACAGTGATAAATGTAAAGATAATGACAATTATAAAATAATAATTAATTAATTAAAAAAATATAGAAACAGATTAGTAAAACTTATAGAGAAGAACAAAAATGAAAAAATTTATGTTTGTTTTTTTGTGATTAAACACAAAAGGATCAAGAATTGTTTCAGATCTGAATAAGAACAACGATTAACACATAAGGAAAGAAAAAAGATGGAAATTTTCAGATCCAGATCAATCTTGATCAAGAAATTAAAACGGATCAAGAAAGATACCTGAAGGTACCAGATCAATCTTGATCAAGAAATTAAAACGGATCAAGAAAGATACCTGAAGGTAATAAAAAGAAAGTACAGATCGTTAGAAGCTTGAGCTCTGTTTGAACAGAACAGAAGAAAATAGAGAGAGAGATCTGAAAGAGATGAGTCTAATGGAAAGAGAGAACTTTCAGACAACAACGCTATCAGAATCACGTATTTATTTATTTAAAATATTAATTAGTTAAATAAATAATATTGATTTTTTATGTGCCGTAATTGTAGTTACAAAACGCTTGTTTTAGCTGAAGATTTAAATAAATAATATTGATTTTTTATGTGCCGTAATTGTAGTTACAAAACGCTTGTTTTAGCTGAAGATATTTAAGTTCACTAATGAAAACATATGTTTTGATAAATTCGGATTTAATGTTTGTAGATTAGATTTCAGTTTCATTTTCTATGGATTATGATTTTTATTGTAGGGGACAAAGGCGGTGCCTAACCAACAAACTATGTCCTCGGAAATATCTTTTCTATTGGGTTATATTAATGTGACCGACGAAATTATAACAATTTTTATTTCACTTTCACAGTTTTCAAATCTCTTTCTTTTAACCATTGACAGTTTTTTTTTTCTTCAAGACTTTGACAATTTTCATAAAAGTGGGTTCTTTTTTTCAGTTTACTGCATGTCGACAGATGTCCAGTGAGATTTTATGTCATTTAGTTTTTTTTTGTTTGCATGTCATTTAGTTATATATTGAAAAAGTTAGATTTTAAAAAATTATTAGCATTTTATTACATCATATATCTTTAGGTGTTAAAGATGAATCTTCCAATTTTTAAATATTAGTACATATAATACAGCTGTTTCATTGCATATAAACAAAATTACAATCTAATTGGAAAAAATCAAATGTTACATTTGGGTTTGAAATGATAATGCAAACGAAAAATAAATAAAATAAGAAAATTTATATAGAGAACAAAAATAAAAAGAATATAATTGAAAAATAAAATAAAAAATAAATAAAATAAGAAAATTTATATAGAGAACAAAAATAAAAAGAATATAATTGAAAAATAATAATAATTTATATGGAAACTAAAAGTAATATTTAACAATAGAGAAAAATATTTCTCTACTATTTATGAAAGTAATAAATCTAGAGTAAATCTAGAGCAAAACTTAGTTTTTTTTCTGCTAATTCTTTTACATGCAGCTGGTTTTAAATATTTTTATTACGAATAACCAATCATATCCCTGTATATATTATTTGCTTGAAAACTCGATTTTTTTAATAGAAATGTAAATATCATATATAATAAAAAAAAGTTACATAAATAAGCCTAATAACAAACTTCTTTGCCAAAAAAAAGAAAACAAAGCTGATTAAGTGTGAGGTCTGAACGGAGAGATCGAGGAGAAGAAGGTTGCTTAAGAACAGGGAGAGGAGAAATCACGGCGTTTCTGAGATTAGAAACGACGACGTTTCTCCTCATCTCTTCAGAGCTATTGTTCATCATCTTCTTTTGCTGGTGAGAATCAATCAAACCCACAGAAAAATATAAAAGTGAATAAGATTGTATAAAAAATTGTGGTTTATATAATAAAAAGATTGAAGAGGTGGTCAAATAGTAACGTATTTTTTTTTTATGGAGATCTGGTCATAATATTATATTAAAATTGATTAGTTTCTATTAAGAATGGTAAGTAAAATATGCAACTTGACAAAATTCTGTATTTCTTTACTATTTTAATTTTGTCCATTATAGTGAATTATGTTAAGTTTCAGAATAGAGACAGATTTATTTTTGAAGTAACAAATCTTTAAAAAATGGAAAATTTATGAGAAAAAGTCTAACTTAAACAGTGATAAATGTAAAGATAATGACAATTATAAAAAAATAATTAATTAATTTAAAAATATAGAAACAGATTAGTAAAACTTATAGAGAAGAACAAAAATGAAAAATTTATGTTTGTTTTTTTGTGATTAAACACAAAAGGATCTTGACCAAAAAAAAAAAAAAAAAAAAAAAAACACAAAAGGAAAAAAAAAAAAAAAAAAAAACACAAAAGGATCAAGAATTGTTTCAGATCTGAATAAGAACAAGGATTAACACACAAGGAAGAAGGAAAAAAAAAAAGTGGATAATTTCAGATCCAGATCAAGAAAGATACCTGAAGGTAATAAAAAGAGAGTACAGATCGTTAGAAGCTTGAGCTCTGTCTGAACAGAACAGAGAAGAAGAAGAAAATAGAGAGAGAGATCTGAAAGAGATGAGTCTAATGGAAAGAGAGAACTTTCAGACAACAATGCTATCGGAATCACGTATTTATTTATTAAAAATATTAAATAGTTAGATAAATAATATTAATTTTTTATGTGCCGTAATTGTAGTTACAAAACGCTTGTTTTAGCTGAAGATATTTAAGTTCAGTAATGAAAACATATGTTTTGATAAATCGGATTTAATTTTTGTAGATTAGATTTCAGTTTCAGTTTCTATGGATTATGCTTTTTATTGTAGGGGACAAAGGCGGTGCCTAACCAACAAACTATGTCCTCGGAAATATCTTTTCTTTTGAGTTATATTAATGTGACCGACGAAATTATAACAATTTTTATTTCACTTTCACAGTTTTCAAATCTCTTTTAACCATTGACAGTTCTTTTTTCTTCTGAATGGCAGAAAATTAGACCTTTAAAATAAAAAAAAATAGATTTAGTATTTATTAAGACTTTGACAATTTTCATAACAGTGGATTCTTTTTTTCAGTTTACTGCATGTCGACAGATGTCCAGTGAGATTTTATGTCATTTAGTTTTTTTTTTTTGCATGTCATTTAGTTATATATTGAAAAAGTTAGATTTTAAAAAAATTATTAGCATTTTATTACATCATATATCTTTAGGTGTTAAAGATGAATCTTCCAATTTTTAAATATTAGTACATATAATACAGCTGTTTCATTGCATATAAACAAAATTACAATCTAATTGGAAAAAATCAAATGTTACATTTGGGCTTGAAATGATAATGCAAACGAAAAACAAATAAAATAAGAAGAATTTATATAGAGAACAAAAATAAAAAGAATATAACTTAAAAAAATAATAATTTATATGGAAACTAAAAGTAATATTTAACAATAGAGAAAAATATTTCCCTACTATTTATGAAAGTAATAAATTAGAGCAAAACTTAGTTTTTTTTCTGCTAATTCTTTTACATGCAGCTGGTTTTAATATTTTTTATTACGAATAACCAATCATATCTCTGTAGATATTATTTGCTTGAAAACTCGATTTTTTTTTATAGAAATGTAAATATCATATATAATTAAAAATTACATAAGTAAGCCTAATAACAAACTTCTTTGCCAAAGAAAAGGAAAACAAAGCTGATTAAGTGAGACGGGTAGTCTAAATGATTAAATCCATAACTGCATTAGGCCTCTGAATCTTTTCCTGCAGCTGTTGGTTGTGATAATGTTTCGAATCTCTCGTTGGACCTCTCAGTAAACCGTTTGTGGTGGTATCGTCAATTGGTTGTGAAGGAGATTATTCTGTTGCTTCCATGTCGCATAGACAATAGAATGGCTAATGATTTTCCTAAGGGTGGATAGATCTCGAATGAAGTTACTTTTGAGTAAACCTTCTTCAGTTTTTTGCCAATGGTTATGTCCTTTTAATTGACCATAATGCGTGCAGTTTTGTTGTCCGACTGGTTGATAGGGATAATTCTCCTTTCTTTTTTCTTGTCAAGAATTGATCATTGTTATTATAGATTTCAGCATTCTTTCATTCATAAGCATTCTTTCATTCATAAGCATCATGTTGTGCTTGGCTTAAAACTTTTTCCTATGTTGAATTACCAATAAATTACCACTTTTCCAATTTACATATTCATCACAAGTGAATTACCAATAAATTACCACTTTTCCAATTTACATATTCATCACAAGATCTATAAGGGGTAATGCCAAAAGTGAATTGTAGTATCATTCGAATTGAAGTCAAAGGCCGGGTTGTATAGTCAGAAAAGAGGGCAAATATGTATAAAACCATTAGTTTTACTGAACAGTGTAAATACCGCCTTTCTTGTAATGGTATCCCATAAGATCTTTTAATGCGAGATCTACCATTTCCACTAATTTTCCTAAATTTCATGCAAATTTAGAGTGAAAAGATCATCCACCATAATATCCATGACGTAGATGTTCTCCATCTAAGTGGAGCTCGTGGTAGATTGTGGGTAGCTAGAAGTCTAACCATGCATGCATTGTTGTGTCGTTTCTAATAAGATGCTGTTTGTTACCGTAGTCAGACGCCGCATCCCGCTTCAGTTTTTAGACGTCGTTCGTTTAGTTGATATTATCAACAGTAGCAAGATGCTGTAGCCAGATTTAATTTAGAAATGTATCTGAAAAAATCAGATTTTTGAGATGCTTTTGGGTGGAGCGTTCAGATACCCTAAAGTGTTTTTGGGTGGAGCGTTCAGATACCCTAAAGTGTATCTCAATATGAAAAAGACAAAATTACCCCTAATTTTTATATCACTATAAACTCACATCTCAATCTACTTTCGTTTCTTCTCTTCTTTGTCGCTCTGGCGAATCGTTAACGGTGATTCCTAAATCTATCTCTCTCGATTCTTTTGTTGCTTGTTCACGATTTCATCTTTAGCTCGTTGATTTTGCAGGGGTTTCTAAGTTTAGCTTGTTCTAGTGAGATGGCTTTGGTGAATCAGTATTTTTCTCTTTTGGACTTTGCGTAAATCACAGCAGACAAGCGAGATTAGGTATTGCTCTTTGAATTTGGCATTTAGTTTCCTCTGGTTCTTGCTGCTTCAAACTTTGCTTCTTCTGGTTGTTTTTCTTGTCGATTTCCAGTTTTTGTTTCTAATTCGTCTTGATTATGTGCGTTTTAATCTCCACATGCAGTAGTTTTGTCTTCGTAGTTGTTTTGAACGGAATATTCCCTCTACTATGTTATTCGCTGTTTAATTGCTCAGCTCTTCCAATCTGTTGCACTTCCTTTCTCCATGGTCTTACACAGAACAGAGTACGCATTCAGAGGTGCTGTTCGTTATCGTAGTCAGACGCCGCATCCCGCTTCAGTTTTTAAACGTCGTTCGTTTAGTTGATATTATCAACAGTAACAAGATGCTGTAGCCAGATTTAATTTATAAAGGTATCTGAAAAAATCAGATTTTTGAGATGCTTTTGGGTGGAGCGTTCAGATACCCTAAAGTGTATCTCAATATAAAAAAGACAAAATTACCCCTAATTTTTATATCGCTATTAACTCACATCTCAATCTACTTTTCGTTTCTTCTCTTCTTTGTCGCTATGGCGAATCGTTAACAGTGATTCCTAAATCTATCTCTCTCGATTCTTTTGTTGCTTGTTTCTTGTCGATTTCCAGTTTTTGTTTCTAATTGGTCTTGATTATGTGCGTTTTAATCTCCAGATGCAGTAGTTTTGTCTCCGTAGTTGTTTCATAAGCTTGTGGATAATCAACTTGTTTCATGAGGTAAAGTATTATGTGAGTAAGTCTAACTTTGATTATAGAGATGCTAAGTGGGATGTTAGTGGGTTA
>CM071717.1:46651712-46669355 GCA_036630335.1 Physaria fendleri
ATAAAAATATGTTTATGATTTTTAATAGATGTATTTATATTTCCTTTCTGATACGAATTTATGTTAATATATTTGTAATTAATGGTAACAATCATATATTTTTATCTCTTTAAAATAAATAAATTCTTTTTCTGAATTATCATAATTAATGACAGTGGCAAATGACGTAATATTCAAAGAAAACGAAGGTTTCTTTCGAATTGATACTTCACAAATACTATAAAAAGATAAAAAGATAACGAAGGTTTCTTTCGAATTGATACTTCACAAATACTATAAAAAGATAAGTAACTAATTTTTTTTAGTTATTCATTTATATAACTAAAAATTTTATGTTTAGTTTTGATATTTAGCTTTGTCAGCTCAACAAGGTTTACATAATTATATATATATAGCTACTTTAATAAAATGTTTACATAATTGTAACCATTATTCAAAGTATATTTTTTTTTTATTTTTTCAAATGCATCTGCACAAAAAATCTTCCCACAATACTAAAAATTTACAAAAAAAAATTATCTTAAATTTATTGATTTTATTCGTTCTTTTTTTTTTTGTGTGTGTATGTATACTAATTTACAATTTATTATTATTGATAACCAACTAACAAATATATAAAAAAAGAAGGAAATAATAAAACCCGGGCTATGAAAACCACCCACTAGTCCACATTCTAAATCACAAATTGCGCAACATCTAGAAAGAGAAAGAGAGAGTGTGTGTGGGGTTTAGTTACAGAGAAAAATGGCGAGATTGACGGTGATAGTTATGGCGGTGGTACTGGCTTTTCTAATGGCGGCACCAATGCCGGAAGTGACGGCTAAGAAGTATACAGTCGGCGACAACAAGTTCTGGAATCCCAACATTAACTACACAATCTGGGCTCAGGGCAAACATTTCTACCTCGGAGACTGGCTCTGTACGTTCTTTCTCAATCTACACTCTCAGATCTGATTTGAATTGGGCTTCTCTTTAAATCTAGATTAGTTTTATAAAGTTTTCAACTTTTCAATCAAAGTTCTTAGCTTTTCTGAGTTTCTACAATGTTTATGGAGACATATTTGATTCACATTATTGTGGTGTTTCTTGTTTTTCAAAATTGTTTCCTAATTAGTCCAGATCTGGTTAGAACACACGCTTATGGTTGTCTCAATGATTCTCGCTTAATACATTCTCTGTTCTTCTGTCTGCTTGTTGTCTGATAAACAGTGTCCCACTGAGTTAAAGTTGAGATCTTGAAATCAGAAATTTCCATTATAGCTCAAATTCCAAATTTTTTGAGATCTTGAAATCAGAAATTTCCATTATAGCTCAAATTCCAAATTTTTTATCAATCTCTTACTCCTTCCTCTTGTACTATACATCTTATAAAAGAAAGATCTTGAATTCATGTCAAATCTTTGGATTTGATGTTTTATGTTATGGTTTCTTTCTTTTCAGATTTTGTGTTTGACAGAAACCAGCACAACATTCTTGAAGTGAACAAGACAGATTACGAAAGCTGTATCGCCGACCATCCAATAAGAAACTGGACACGTGGAGCTGGTAGAGACATTGTGACTCTCAATCAGACAAAGCATTACTATTTACTCGATGGAAAGGGTGGGTGTTATGGTGGTATGAAGCTAGCTGTTAAAGTCGAGAAGCTTCCTCCTCCACCTAAATCTGCACCTGTTAAGAGCATTGGATCAGTTTCTATAGTCACTGGTTTCGCTCAGTTCATGATTCCTATGTCACTTTTGATCTCAAGTATGTGGTAAATGTTCTTTAGTCGAATCTAAAGAGATTTGAATCAAAATTCTTTTCAGGGAAAGCTTTAAATTTAGTTGAGTTTCTTCTTCCCCTTTGTAATGTTGGATTGTTGGTTTTGTGTCTGTTTGAATTAATTGTTGAGAAAGTTGTATTTGATTTATTTGAGAAATTAATGCCTAAAGTGTACTTTATTATTCAACAAAAAATCTCAATTAATTTTTCTTGTTTTGATGAAAGTTTAAGTTAAAGAGTTGGATCAATCAATGCATATTTAGATTATTTTAATTTGAATCGTATTTTTGGCTTATCTGTCCCATGTGATATACTATCTGTGATTGTTCGTATTGTAGTATCAATCCAACCACCACAAGTCCTTTTCATAAAGCTGTCAAATCTACACAACCAAAATGGATTATAAATTATAGCTTTGAAATATGAACATATACTTTTAGTTGTGTGTTTGAATTATGTTTTGGATTGATTTTGAGAAAACGCGTAAATTTTCAATGTGGACCCTCCCAATCTTGAGATTTTGATCGGTGGAGACATGGAGACATTGATGTAATAATGATTTTTGGATAAGTACATAAATTTTCAATCTTTTTTTTTATTTTGTATGTCTCTGTTACTTGTGTATGTGTGTACAATAAGTACATAAATTTTCAATCTTTTTTTTTATTTTGTATGTCTCTGTTACTTGTGTATGTGTGTACAAATTTAGATGTTAACGACTTTAACCGTTTTACCAAATTTTGATATAATTAGTGAAATCATGTCTTGTTCTCAAAACTATTTAGTGAGTGACTAATGACTCATTACATCGGTTTAGTCAAATAGCAAAACAAAAGAAGCATCAAATTTTATTGAGATCAGTGGGAAGGTCCAGTATCTTCCTTCTCTGAATCATCTTTATTCCCAGAGGAGTTTGGAGAGTTTTCAGCTGTTACAGTCTCATCATCTTCATTCCGAAGAAGCGATGAGAACGATAATGGATTATGCGTCGAACTAGCCTTTTGTAACCCTCTTATAGCTCTCATTGCAGCTAATGTACTCTTGTATATATCAAGATTTTCATCTCCGAGACTCGAAGAAGTCTCAGCTGAGATTCGTGGAGATTGGTTCGAGCTTGAGATTGCTTGAACTGTGGTGGAAGAAGACTCAACAACTTCTGCTTCAGAGGGAAAGAGAGATTGCTTGAACTGTGGTGGAAGAAGACTCAACAACTTCTGCTTCAGAGGGAAAGAGAAGCTCGAGATTGGCTTCGCATTCGCGTACTAATCTAGTAAGTGGCTCTGTTGTAAAGAAAGGTTGATGAAGAACAAATTGTGTGAATGGTAAACGTAGAAGTCCACCTGTTCTTTTATCATACTTCTTCAGAATCTTAACAAGTCCTGTAATCCAAAATGTTCTTAAGCATATAACATAACAGTACTGTGTCTTTTTTACAAGATTGATGATGATGATGATGATACCTGCAAAATTAAGGGAGCTATAGTTTTTGAGGAGAACCATCTCGCCATGAATGGTCACAAGGTCTCTGCGAATATCCATCATTTCTTCGCTGAATTCGCTTTCTGATGCGAATTCTCCATTCTTACTGTTCTTTTCCTTAATTTGCTCGATTCTTTCCTTCAGCTCCTGTTTGCAGAATAATGAATGAAAGCTCATGTCTTAAAACAATCAGAGATCATAGACCTTAGACCATCACAAATAATAAACACTATATCATTCAGATTATCCAGCTATAAGAATCATTCACCAGAGATACATCATCTAGTTCAATCGCTAAAACAAAAACTAGATCCGATTTAGCAGAATAAGGTTTCTTTGATTATAGATTATCACTAGAGTTCCCAACTTCCGATCCTGATTCTAATACAGCTCTGAATCAGTAAAATCTGCGGTGTATGTATTCACCTCGCATAAACCTTAAGAAAAAACCTAAATCTAGATTCAATCAAAAGAGATACGTGATAAACCTGTAATCTGATAACGAAATCTTCTTCTTTATCAACGAAAAAATCGTTAAACTTATCAAGTTCCTCATTAAGTATCCTAACAAACGATCCCTGCAGATCTTCCGATGGACTAACGCCAGGAACAGAAGAGATATTGGTAGTATCAGCAAAGACAGGACGCGAATCGGTCTGATCGGAGAAGAGATATTGGTAGTATCAGCAAAGACAGGACGCGAATCGGTCTGATCGGAAGGGTAAACGTAATGTTTGAGAAGCTTTTTCAAAGGTTTATAACAAAGGAACTTATCTCTCCACTCAGGTAAAGTTTCTTCAAGGTGAGTTCGAAACTCTTTTCCGAATTTCATGTAGTTTGAATCTCTGAAGAAGAAGACGAGAGATGGTACAGAACTGGATAAGAACAAGCGAACGAGCTAGAGAAAGAGATAGGAATCTTTACATTGAGAGATATAGAGAGAATCTGATGAAGTGGACTTCGATGGCTCTGATTAAATATCATTACATTTATCGAAACAAAGTAGTTTATGCTTGTTCTTCGACATTTGATTACATTAAATTCATCAACTTGTGTCGCCAAAAAAATTAAATTAAATTAGCAACTAGTAATTATGCGTTTAACTTTTTTTTTTTTTTTTGGTCAACAGTAATTATGCGTTTAACATAATAGTATTATCAACAAAATTATAATATCTTTCTCAAAAGTGGCTCTTAACCAGATATGAACTACCTGAGATGAACCTCTAACGGGTATGAAATGTCAAACATAACTTATTATATACAATACATAAAATCAATTTTATAAGATTCGTCATTCCATGTAATGAGATTCCTTTATATTTAACGTATATAATTAACACCAGTTCAAGAATAATTCCATGTGTATTTTAATATCGCTTTACACAGTTGTCAAAAAATTAGAAATTTGTTTAAGTTATAGTCACGACTCTAGGTTATAATTGGCTAAAACTGTGTGACCAAAGAATAAAACATCTTACCTCTTTTTGATAAATTAAACATTTTCCTTTTCTCAAAGAAATCTGGTTTAAGAGATGAGGTGAAGGAAAAATGTGTTATTGATTCGGGTTTTAAGCCAATGGCAAATTTTGGCTACAAAAAGGTCTTAAAACCATATAAGAAGATTTTCAAACACTTGATTTGTCTCTTCGTATGCTAAATATGAACCATGAAAGGGAAAAATACTAACCGGGGAGACATAACCCCCAGCTTTTGGCATCTTATTGTAAAGGGAGAATTAATGATGAGCATTTGCTTCAACCTTCTTCTGTGACATTGATTTGATCTGCAGGTTAAAAACAATTTGTTGTTACTTAATTAGCATATAGTAAGATTAAGGTATAGAGGTATCCAAGTTATGAAATATCTCTGGTTTTGCAAAGAGAGAATCAGTTGAAGACATTTACAATCAGGATGGGCAAACAATAAGTAAACCTTTTAGAGTTTGCAACATGGTGAATACATGGTGAATGAGCCTGATAATTTTCTAAATACATCACATCATGGATTAAGTGACTCGAAGATCTTCTTAACAGACTAAACAAGTAAACAGACGATCAAGTAAACAAGTAAATAGAGAACTCTGCAATTCACTAGAACTGCAACATTGTGGAAACGAATAATGTATGCTAATAATCAAGCTACACGAATAATGTATGCTAATAATCAAGCTACAGTACAAAAAGAATCCTCTATCACTCGAACTACGATCAAGGAATTTTCTGACAATAATATTTGTGTAGCCACCAATATGCGAAATATAAATCGCCACCAATACAAATGTCACATTCATCAGACGTTACCAAAAAATTCAGAATCAACACCGTATTAGAGATCAACCAGAGATACCGTATAGCAGATAAGAGCAATATAGTCAGAAATAGATGACAGTAATTAGATATAACGTCACCTTCAGAACCTTGAGCTTCATGTTCCCGTATACAAGACCCAAACCAAAAGCCGAAGCACGAGCCACCTGATCATCCAAGCGAAAGACTCGTTCAATCACACAAACTCTTTTAACAAAAACGAATCTGAAATACAGATCGAGAATTCTAGATAGAAAGATAATTAAACCAGAGCAAGAGAGCTGGTGCCGGAGTAGAGTCCTGGAGGTAGCGTCATTGGTTAATCAATGTTGATCCTTCGGAGTCGTCTTCAGAGAAAAATAAGAATCCCTAAAATCCCAAATCTCAAATTCGCAATACGTAAATGGGGGTCGTCTTCAGAGAAAAATAAGAATCCCTAAAATCCCAAATCTCAAATTCGCAATACGTAAATGGGGCAGGTGTGTTCGCTCCTTTTTGTGTTTTTACTTATTGGGCTTTAAATGGGCCTAACTAATACCTCTTGTATTCTCGAGAGATTAATGTCGTTTCTGCCCTTCACTGTTCATTTTTATTTTTACGGTTAGAAACAATTTAATTTTATCAAAGACATCCCAAGAGAATGATCAGCATCGTTTTCTGTAACTTCGGGATAGCTTTTGGCCCCACTTCCATGAGTTATATCCATCAATACTATTCATGTTTATTATTTCATTATGATTTTTCGGTTTGGTCTTTTTTAGTAAATAGATTTCGTGTTTCTTATATTAATTTCAAATTTAATTTGAATAATTAAAAAAAAATCGGATTCTAGACCCCCCAAGCCCACGGCAGAAAATGACATGAAACAACCAACATTTAATTGGTATAACTCTCAAATCGGTCTAATAAAAATATTTACTCAATCTCACTATTTATAGCATTTGTTGTTACTGGTTAATATTGGTTTGGGTTAATTAAGCAGTAGTTTGATTAGTCTAAAATAATCTAACCAAAGTTTTAAGGACAAGACTAGAAAACTAAAAAGAATAAAAACATTCCAAACAAATATCAACCCTTTGATTCAGAACATGGGAGGTGAATCGGACGGTGAAGGATCAACGAAATTAAAAAAGCTGTCTAAATAGTTCTTATTGTCCTCGTAGTAGTTACAGTCACCACCACTACTCTCACCGGCCGTCTCGTTTTTCTCGTCCGGAGAAACCATCGCCGCCGAGCAAAAGACTCGTGAACCTTTCTTCTGTTCCGTCCCCCATTTGTGTAGTTTCGAATTCACGAATCGTTAAATTGATCCAATCGTTTTCAGGTTCTTTCATCAAACTCAGGCCCGTGGATGATCCAACAAACTCTAGTTTTGTCGGGATTGGATCTTTCATCTCAGAGAATGATACTGTTGACGTTGGAGATTCAAGCTGTTGATTATCTGCATTGTCTTACACAAGATCAAACAAAGTTCCCAAATCAAAATTTTGGATTTGTTTTTTTTTTTTTTAGAAGCTTTGATTCTCTAGCTAATCTTGCTTCAGCTTCAAGCCTAGCACTTTCCCATTGAGCAGTATGGCTAAGAATTGCTGCGTTCTTAGATAAACCAAGAGAAGATAAAGGAGTCTCATTTTTGGGTTTATGTGTTACTGGATCAATCCCCATTCTAACTAAACGTTTCTTCAAATGAGTGTTCCAATAGTTCTTGATCTCATTGTCTGTTCTCTTTGGCAAATGTGTAGCAATCGCAGACCATCTAAACACAACAAAAACAGGAATCAGAAAGGTCAAAACTTTACGTAAAGATTCATGATTTTGTTGCAAAGACCAAACCTGTTTCCTAACAGAGCATGAAGTTGGATAATGGTTTGTTCTTCTTGCAAGTTGAATTTGCCTCTTTTGATGTCAGGTCTTAGGTAATTAGTCCATCTAAGTCTGCAACTTTTTCCGCAACGATGGAGACCTGATGATAAAGATGGAAGTTTTTGAAATATAGAACACAAAAAGATAGATGTAAAATGTCACTAGCTAACCAGCTTTTTCAGGCAATGAACGCCAGCTTCCATGACCATGTTCTTCAATATAAGCCAAAAGTTTTTGATCTTCTTCTGGTGTCCAAGGTCCTTTCTTCAAACCCAATTTGTCACAGCATGGTGATCTACCCATTTTCTCCAAAAGAAAAAACCAAATCTCTAATCTTCTTACAGAACAAAAAATAAGAATGTAAGTTGTGTCTTATTCATTACATGATCATCGCCATTAGAGTACAAAGCAATGCTCTTTCTTGGCTAGAGTTTTGGAAATGTTACAAGTGAAGCTAATCTGAGTGATGAAGGTTGATATATAGAAGAAAGAGAAAGACACAACAACAAATGAACCCCTTTTTTCCCGGCTCTTTCACATGGTTAAGCATTTATGAACAAGTGGGTCTTGAGAAGTTATTACCTATGTGGCTCAAAGACCTTGGTGGTCACTATGTGACTTTTATTAACTGCCACTGTAACTTTTCAATATCATAAGATAAAAGTTTGTTATTTCTTGTGCTAGAAGTAAATTTAGGTACCTATCTATCCTAATAGGCTAATAGCCCTCACTTTGATGATCTTGCAAATTACAATAAGACTGCTGTAAAATGGCGGTGACTAAGAGGAAACTGACAAGAGCATAAAAGCAAAGAGAAAACTTAATTAGGCATAGACTTTTCTTCTTTCTTCTCTATGTTCATTTCTCTGAAAATAGTAAAATTCAAACTTGTGTAAGAAAACATTAATTAAGATTTTAACAAAATTCACACGCAAACTCTATATTAGGCACTAGACAATCCCTTTAGAGCATATACTATAAAGTCTAAGTCTTGCAAGAAAATAAGGGTTTTAAGTTTGAATAGATCTTATAGGGCACATGGAACTATGTTTAAGTAAACAGTTAATATCTCTTTGTAATCTCATCTTATGGTCTGAACTAAGAATCTGAGACCTTGATTTGTTCTTATATGGTTTTAGTATAACTTTGGAGGTGTACAAATGATATCATAAAGGTAAATTATATTTGCCAAGAAAGGTAGATGATTTAAGAAGTACCAAACGGTGACATTAAAGATTGATTTTACAAAGACCAAACAAGAGAAAGAGAGTAGCTAAATGTGTTCCATGAAGGCAAAAGATAGGATTTATTGTAGTGGACTCCAAGCTAGTGGGGTAATTTACTTCCAAAATTATAATGGCAAATGATGTAATTATTTAATGAAATGAAGGTTTATTTTGAATTGATACTTCACAAATACTATAAGAAGATTTAATTTTATCCAAGACATCCCAAGAGAATGATCAGCATCGTTTTCTGTAACTTCGGGATAGCTTTTGGGCCCACTTGCATGAGTTATATCCATCAATACTATTCATGTTTATTATTTCATTATGATTTATTGGTTTGGTCTTTTTTGTTTGTGTTTCTTATATTAATTTCACATTTAAATTGAATAATGAAAAAAATCCGATTCTAGACCCCCCAAGCCCACGGCAGAAAATGACATGAAACAACCAACATTTAATTGGTAATAACTCAAATCGGTGTAATAAAAATATTTACTCAATCTCACTATTTATAGCATTTGTTGTTAGTACTGGTTTGGGTTAATTAAGCAGTAATTTTAGGAGATATGAGAAAGCAAAAAAATTGGTTAGTCTAAAATAATCTAACCAAAGTTTTAAGCATAAACTAGAAAACTAAAAAGAATAAAAACATTCCAAACAAATATCAACCCTTTGATTCAGAACATAGGAGGTGAATCGGACGGTGAAGGATCAACGAAATTAAAAAAGCTGTCTAAATAGTTTTTATTGTCCTCGTAGTAGTTACAGTCACCACCACTACTCTCACCGGCCGTCTCGTTTTTCTCGTCGGAGAAACTATCGCCGCCGAGCAAAAGACTCGTGAACCTTTCTTCTGTTCCGAGAAACTATCGCCGCCGAGCAAAAGACTCGTGAACCTTTCTTCTGTTCCGTCCCCCATCTGTGTAGTTTCGAACTCGCGAATCGTTAAATTGATCCAATCGTTTTCAGGTTCTTTCATCAAACTCAGACCCGTGGATGATCCGACAAACTCTATCTTTGTCGGGATTGGCTCTTTCATCTCAGAGAATGATACTGTAGATGTTGGAGATTCAAGCTGTTGGTGATCTGCATTGTCTTACACAAAATCAAACAAAGTTCCCAAATCAAAATTTTGGATTTGCTTTTTAAGGTTTACCTTCGTTTGGTTTAGTAGTCCAATTGGGTAACAATGACTTGTGGTGATGATTTGATGATGTTTTGGTTTGGTATTGTTGTAAATGAAGAAGCTTTGATTCTCTAGCTAGTCTTGCTTCAGCTTCAAGTCTAGCACTTTCCCATTGAGCCGTATGGCTAAGTATAGCTGCGTTCTTGGATAAACCGAGAGAAGATAAAGGAGTCTCATTTTTGGGTTTATGTGTTACTGGATCAATCCCCATTCTAACTAAAAGAGAAGATAAAGGAGTCTCATTTTTGGGTTTATGTGTTACTGGATCAATCCCCATTCTAACTAAACGTTTCTTCAAATGAGTGTTCCAATAGTTCTTGATCTCATTGTCTGTTCTCTTTGGCAAATGAGTAGCAATCGCAGACCATCTAAACACAACAAAAAACAAGAATCAGAAAGGTCAAAACTTTACGTAAAGATTCATGATTTTGTGGCAAAGAACCAAACCTGTTTCCTAACAGAGCATGGAGTTGGATAATGGTTTGTTCTTCTTGTAAATTGAATTTTCCTCTTTTGATGTCAGGTCTTAGGTAATTAGTCCATCTAAGTCTGCAACTTTTTCCGCAACGATGGAGACCTGATGATAAAGATGGAAGTTTTTGAAATATGGAACACAAAAAGATAAATTGTAAAATGTCACTAGCTAATAACCAGCTTTCTCAGGTAATGAACGCCAGCTTCCATGACCATGTTCTTCAATATAAGCTAAAAGTTTTTGATCTTCTTCTGGTGTCCAAGGTCCTTTCTTCAAACCCAATTTGTCACAGCATGGTGATCTACCCATTTTCTTTTTGATCTTCTTCTGGTGTCCAAGGTCCTTTCTTCAAACCCAATTTGTCACAGCATGGTGATCTACCCATTTTCACCCAACAAAGCTCTAATCTTCTTACAGAACAAAATATAAGAAAGTAAGTTGTGTCTTATTCATTACATGATCATCACCATTGGAGCACAAAGCAATGCTATTTTTTTGGCTACAGTTGTGTTACAAGTGAAGCTTATCACAGTGATGAAGGTTGATATATAGAAGAAAGAGAAAGACACAACAAGAAATGAATCCCTTTTTTCCCGGCTCTTTCACATGGTTAAGCATTTATGAACAAGTGGGTCTTGAGAAGTTATTACCTTTGTGGCTCAAAGACCTTGGTGGTCATCACTGTGTGACTTTTCTAAAAGCAGTCATCTTTTATTAACAGCCACTGTAACTTTTCCATGTCACATTGTTATTTCTTGTGCTAGAAGTAAATTTAGGTCCCTATCTATCCTAATAGGCTAATAGCCCTCACTTTGATGATCTTGCAAATTACAATAAGACCAAAACTCAAACCAAGTCTCTTTGGTTTGTATGTATATGGTATAACTAGTCATCATTATGAGTTTTATTTACACTATTTTCTGTCATGAATCTTTACTAAAAAGAGAAGATAGTAAATGCTGTAAAATGGCGGTGACTAAGAGGAAACTGACAAGAGCATAAAAGCAAAGAGAAAACTTAATTATGCTGTAAAATGGCGGTGACTAAGAGGAAACTGACAAGAGCATAAAAGCAAAGAGAAAACTTAATTATAGGCATAGACTTTTCTTCTTTCTTCTCTATGTTCATTTCTCTGAAAATAGTAAAATTCAAACTTGTGTAAGAAAACATTAATTAAGATTATAACAAAATTCACACGCAAACTCTATATTAGGCACTAGACAAACCCTTTAGAGCATATACTATAAAGTCTAAGTCTTGCAAGAAAATAAGGGTTTTAAGTTTGAATACTTCTTATGGGGCATATGTAACTATACTTAAGTAAACAGTTAATAAAACCTTGAATACCTCTGTAGTCTCATCTTATGGTCTGAACTAAGAATCTCAGACTTTGATTTGTTCTTATATGAATTTAGTATAACTTTGGAGGTGTACAAATGATATCATAAAGGTAAATTATATGCCAAGAAAGGTAGATGATTTATGAAGTACCAACGGTGACATTAAAGATTGATTTTACAAAGACCAAACAAGAGAAAGAGAGTAGCTAAATGTGTTCCATGAAGGCAAAAGATAGGATTTATTGTAGTGGACTCCAAGCTAGTGGGGTAAAATAATATAAAGAAGTATCTTCATCAAAGGATAAGACAAAAACGAATTGTACAAATAAACACAAAAAGAAAAAAGGAAAATGAATAAATGTGAATATGAAAGTTGAAGAAGAAGAAGAAGAGAGAGGTGAAGAACACAAAAAGAAAAAAGGAAAATGAATAAATGTGAATATGAAAGTTGAAGAAGAAGAAGAAGAGAGAGGTGAAGGAGATCATGGATCAAAGCAAATCAAATTGGCTACAAATGTTGCAAAGGACAATGGGGACAAAGCTCTTTAAATGTCTTCTTGCTGATTCCATATTTTTGCCAGCTCTTACACTCTGTATGGTCCTTACTTACTTCAATATTAGCCTTTATAAATGGTGCCACTTGTCTAAATTCTATCGGTCCACGATATCCGAAAATTTATAGAAAAAAAAAGACTTCCTATACTTGATGCGGCTACAAATCCCATGCATAAGAGTAGTATATCAGACAATGCAAAAAGCAAGAAGTCTCAGAGATATGAAATTATAAAGCGAGCTGTAGTCCATGCCATGTGAGAAAAGACTTCTTAGCATGCTTAAAATTTAGTGTCGATTCTCAATGGACCGACTAAATAGAAAGCTGAATAGTGACTCGATTAATTACTCGCACGGTACATAAAATTATTGTCAGACGACCAACCATTTAAGGCCGGCGAAGACTTGTCCGATCCGCTGACTTATTTTGTATCAGTCTTTTAAAAACAAATACTTGTGTCCAAAACCAAATAACAAATCGGTTTTCGTTATTACATTCAATGTAATCTACGGATAGAAGTATACAGAGAGTTGAACATAGTCAAATAAGAAATTGAAAGATTTTGTTGAAATTATTCGTTTAGATACTAGTAAATATAATCCAAAATTTCTTTTCCGCTATTTGTATTGTTATCCATTCTGTACCCGCTACTTATTATTACTTGTATACAAGTATTTTCTATCTTTTTTTTACAATTCATTATAATTTCGATCCTTTTTTTTTCCATTCTGTACCCGCTACTTATTATTACTTGTATACAAGTATTTTCTATCTTTTTTTTACAATTCATTATAATTTCGATCCTTTTTTTTTTTTTTGCAACTCATATAATTTCGATCTTTATAAAAATACTTGTGACACATAAAAAAATTACTTGATATCTAAATATATACTCATTATTTATAAATTATATTTTGATTATTTGCAAAATATATTTATTATCTACAAGTAAATATTCGTTATCTATTAATTTTTTTTTAAAAAAAAAAGCAAATACTTTTACACTTGTAAGCAAAACAATTACTCGTAAATCTTTTAAAAAAAATTACGACACTTATTTCGACAAGTATTTGTTTTTAGTAATCAAAACACTAAGCCAAAAATTGTCATTAAAATTGCAAGTAGTTACAAAGGAATATAAAAAAAACCGTAAACCGTTAGTTTTACTATACCTGAAATCCGAATTTCGGTTCGATTCAAAAATTCAAAATCCGAACTATCCGACAGGATCCGATCCGAATATGTTTATAAATACCGAAAGCCCATTGGTCACATTAACCAAATTGAAATGAAAACGCGATGATCAGGAATGTTTATAAATACCGAAAGCCCATTGGTCACATTAACCAAATTGAAATGAAAACGCGATGATCAGGAGACAAACGAATGACCGAATCAACAATCGCCACCGTCCAAAACTATGGCAGAACTGTACAAATTTTCGAACTTTGAAGCAAATACACGCCTTTTTGGTCATGAATGGTCTCATGTCTAATCTCTCTGTTGTTGGGGAACTAATTTACTCTGCTTCTTTGTCGGTTCCGGGTGCTCTTAAGTACGCACACAAGTTGTTCGACGAAATTCCTAAACCAGATGTATCTATTTATAACCATGTGTTGCGTGGCTCTGCTCAGAGCTTGAAACCGGAAAAAACGGTTGTGTTGTATTCGGAGATGGAGAAACGCTGTGTTTTGCCTGATAGGTATACTCTTACGTTTGTTCTGAAGGCGTGTTCGAAAATTGAGTGGAGAAGTACTGGTTTTGCGATTCATGGGAAAGTGGTGAGACATGGGTTTGTTTCAAATGAGTATGTTAAGAATGCTTTGATCCTTTTTCATGCTAGTTGCGGAGATTTGGGAATTGCAAGCGAGCTTTTTGATGATTCTGCTAGAGCTCATAAGATTGCTTGGTCTTCTATGACTTCTGGGTATGCTAGGAGAGGGAAGATAGATGAGGCCATGAGGCTTTTCTATGAAATGCCAGAAAAGGATCAGATAGCTTGGAATGTGATGATTACTGGTTGTTTGAAATGTAAGGAGGTTGATAAAGCAAGAGAACTCTTTGATAAATTTACAGACAAAGATGTTGTGACTTGGAATGCAATGATCTCTGGATATGTGCAAGAGAACTCTTTGATAAATTTACAGACAAAGATGTTGTGACTTGGAATGCAATGATCTCTGGATATGTTAATTGTGGGTACCCGAAGGAGGCTCTAAGTATATTCAAGGAGATGAGGGATGTGGGTGAGCACCCGGATATTGTTACAATGCTGAGTTTGTTATCTGCTTGTGCAGACTTAGGAGACTTAGAAACAGGGAAGAGACTTCATCTCTACATCACCGAAATGGCTTCCGTTTCACGCTCCATATATGTGGGCACTCCTATTTGGAACGCTCTAATTGACATGTATGCAAAGTGCGGAAGCATAGATAAAGCGATTGAAGTGTTCAGAGGAATGAAAGATCGAGACCTGTCAACTTGGAATTCTTTGATTGTTGGTTTAGCTTTTCATCATGCAGAGAGATCAATTGAAATGTTATTCAATGAAGATTGAGCCTAACGCCATTGTATGGCGAACCCTTTTAGCTGCTTGTAAGCTTTATGGGAATGTCGAGATAGGGAAGTATGCAAATGAGAAGCTACTTGGTATGAGAAAGGATGAGAGTGGCGATTATATGTTGCTCTCCAACATATATGCTTCCTCAGGTCAGTGGGACGGGGCGCAGAAAGTAAGGAAGATGTTCGATGATACAAAAGTGAAAAAGCCGACTGGAATTAGCTTGATCTAGGAAGACGATGATAAATTGATGATGAGATATAAGAGACTGTGGTAAGTGATCGTCAAACAACAACTTTTAGCAGAGTAACTCGTTACATATATAAACCACACAGACAATATCAATGATGAGAAAATACAAATACAAGATGATGAGGACACACGACTCAAAGCTCAAGTTAACATTTTTACACACCAAACATAAAGCACTCATATTTCAGGTTAAGAACAGGTCTTCAATGGCGTCGGGAAAGAGCAATAGCTGATAGGAGGATGAGAAGAATGAGAAGGACAACGGCGATGAAAGATCCAATCAAAGATCCGGAGATACGTTCACAGAAAGAGTTGAACTGTTGACATATAGCAAACCAGTTTGTTTTATTGTTCCCATTGTGTGCCAAGTATACAATTGTGTGCCAAGTATACAATAGCTGCTGCGGAGGATGCTCCAGCAGTTAGAAGACCCAACATAACCTAACACATGAGGAAGAATCAAAATATAAGCTGTGTGAAAGACAACATTGAATCATTTAGTGTTTTAAAAGAATGAGTTTGAATTTGGTGATGACTTACAACATCAAGGACGATAAGAAGGATTCTACTATTCTGAGTCTTGGTCTTGACGATGTGTACAAAGGCTAAAGTAAGGGACAAGATAAGGTAACCACTCACAACAGCATTTGCAACCACAAAGAACCTGATTGATCAGAAAACAAACACTTCAAGAATAACAAAAAACAGGTTAAAAAGAAGTATAAAAGAGTCAGATCACATACGTTAAGGCAGGAAGGTCGTTGTATTCAGCTTGGAACCGTATGAACTGAGTAAAGAAAGGCAACGTTTCATGTGTTGTTGCCATGAGAATCGCACTACCTATAGTGTTGAAGAATGCAACAATCCTGAGGATAAACTCAAGAACTGCAATCTTTCTGCTCATTACACCACTCTTTTGGATAGCTTTGTTTGTTTCAGTGATATCAGCCTGACCAGACTTCATTTTCTCTACTATAGTGAAGGTTTCTTGAGAGGGAAGTTAGGGTTTAGCTATGTAAGAAAGAGATGCTGTAAGAGTTTGATGATAAGAGCGATGAGTGAGTGTGTATATATAGTGCATGCTTTGGGACATATAGTGGTTATGCTATGATAAGGCCTTATCGCATTGTACTTGCTAAAGGTGTCTCCTTTTAGTAATATAATTTCATAAAGCTTGCATGAAAGTATATTCTATACAACCTTGATGATCTACCGAATCTGATAAAATTAGAAACATAAACTCTGTCCAAATTTGGATACAAATCTTTAGCTGGAACAATAAAATTAGAAACATAAACTCTGTCCAAATTTGGATACAAATCTTTAGCTGGAACATGTGGAGTAGTTACATGTTATATGAATGGTGATAATTTAAATAAATGGAATTAGTTATGTTCGCATATGATTAACCAAACCCATTTATTTTTAAAATTATTTTTATAATAGGAAATCTCAAGCTAGTGGGATATAAATCAAAGTTCCTAAGTGATTGGAGATGTTGAACCCAAATGTGTTGTATGTGTCAAAAACACTGTCTATTTAGGTCATTAATGGAATTCATAAACCTATTTATTAATTCATCAAATTAACCTTATTAAAATGAAGCAGGACACCTAAACCAAATAAAAATGTTTTAAATATTTACAAAAGTATGTTCGCTTTTTTTTGCTTAGGTGGTGGAGATGAAAATGATAATATTAGTCAAATGAACACTCTGGCTTTCTCATGCGAAATGGGGAAAATTATAATATTAGCCAAGTAAGCGACACCGTTTCGACTTATTGTTATCAAATATGCCAATCGAGAGTGAATTCTCATAGACAGAAGAGGCTCTGATTTTATAAGCCTTTGTATTAAAATGTCGGTTATTATTTTTGCAAGACAAATTAATTATACAACTATCAATTGGTCTAAATAATTTTACAAAATGGAAAAAAAAATCGTTAGTTCTAACTTCTCAAAAAGGTTGAACCAAAATAATTTCATCTACCAAGAAAACCGGACATTCATAGGCACGAAACCGAACTATCTCTGGGGCCGTCACCGTGCAAACTTACGGACATATGATGTTACCGACAATATAATGGTCAGAAACAATGATTTCTAAGAACCAGAGGATCTTCCAGATACAACAACCTGTCTTTTAACTACTGGCAGAGAACCATATGTGCAAAAAAATAACACAGAGAGAAGAAGTTTATATACCTTTCATGTTGACCAAAAGGGACATTGTTGCCCCAGATGGTTGATTAACCTGAATAGTGACGACAAGAAGTGATAGATTCTCACTATATCTCTTTCCCCTGCTTAAGATCTTTAATGACACTTGGGACACTATTAAGGTTATAGTTTGTGATATGGTAACCTGTCAGTCTGTCACAGAGAGGCTTAAGCATGGTGGAAGTGAAAAGCGTGTAACAGAGTCATATAATTCATACAAACGGGAACTACGCACAATCAAACTAAGGTTTTGGAATCTGATCAAAGATAAGACAGGTAATTTTAAAGATTTAACGGGTAGGAACTTGGCAGTAATTTGGTCACAGGCGGAAATGGAAAGTTTTGATAAAGATTTAACGGGTAGGAACTTGGCAGTAATTTGGTCACAGGCGGAAATGGAAAGTTTTGATACAG
>CM071717.1:46678594-46691784 GCA_036630335.1 Physaria fendleri
TTTTTTTTTGGCATTTAGAACTAAATCCCAAAGGAGTGACATAACATTACAAACTTAAGGAACAAAACAGAAACAAAAACATAGATCAAACTGAAATATATTTTATTATAAAGTAGGAACCATTAGAGTAAGATATTTCAAGGGCATTTTGGACCACCCTCTTGAGTCTTCCAGTTATTGTAGCAAGAGCAAACTTGTTTGTTTCCATAAAAACCAGGAGGCACACATAAACACTTTCTGCAGCATTTGTTACAGAACGTAATACACGCCTTGTGGTACTGTGTATGGCTACATCTTCTATCGCATTCCGATGGGCATTCTGTGTCATTTTAACATTTTCAAAATTCAGTCAACTGTATCATAACACAATGACAAAAGCAATGACTTTTTTACTGTTTTGTGGGTCTCAAGACAGTGGGTTGCTTTGACTCTTTGACTCTTTTGTAGGGGTACATTTGTCAATTTAAAGAAGTTCTAGATTCTGTAGATCTGACCAAACAGTCTACTTTAACACTCCACTTGTTCAACGATTTTATGAAACTCAAACAATTTACTTATTTTCTAATTCGGTCTATTTGTTGTCAAATACTAGTATTAAAAAACAATAATAGTTTCTATTTAAGAATAGCTATGAAGAAAAATACTTACGGGAAAGTGTAAGGCTTCCGGGTCCATAACGTTTCTGAAAATTAACCAAAAAAATGTAAATAATTATACACTTTTATTTTACTAAGATATAAAATAGGTATAAAAATACAGTTATTGACAAACAAAAAAGGTACTAAATAGTAAATACAGTGTAAAAGGTATTTTTTGGTCAATTTTAAAAATAAAACTTACAGGGTTCCACTTTGTTCTAGATCTACTTGGTGTTCTTGATCTAGATCCACTTGCCATAACCTACAATACCAAAAGAAATAGTTGAAAAAGAAGATTAATCAAGTATCATACAACCAAAATACAATAATATAACCTACATTGATCTTATATATTTTGTTAATAAGGGAAACTAAAAGACATTATCTCAACATTTACATACAAAAGAAGATTGAGATGTTTTACCATGGTTTGAAGCATGGAGAGGACAATGAGAGCTAAGAGGAAGATAGCTGCACAAGACTTAGCCATTTTCAGTTAGGGATATTGATATCAAGAGAACCAAACACTCCTCTAAATCTCTCAAACTAGTTTGGTCGCTTTTTTGTTTGAGGTTTGAAAAGAAGTGTACTGAAGAGGAGTAGTTTTGGTTGACGAGACTTGATGTTGCATATAAGCTATATATACACATATAGTTACTCCTATCAGTTATTCCCTGCGGCAACACATATCATTCTTACTGTATAACTCCTATTAAATCATGCCACGTATACCTCCAAAATCCAATGTTTTTCCTGATTTTATATTGGTAAAGTGTGGTTTGATGGTTTGCACATTGTTTGTTAAAGCTTATTGTCCTAAATATTTTATTATAATCTATTGTGGCAAGTTACATTTATTTTTATGACCTTTTAGGGTAATTTATGAATTTTTAGATAGTCTTAGGAGTATTGAAAATATAAAAAAAATATAGCTTACTATAAGTTTAAATTTTTTATATATAAGTAGTTTGGTTATTTAAAGAGCTTACATTGAAGAACGAGATAAGGAGTTAGATCTGTCCACCAACGGTCCCAACTGTAAATTAAAATCACAATCTTACTATATACTATTATTAAATTATTCCATGGCTTCATGATGAGTTTCATAAAGTTATAGATCAACAAAACTCGAGGTAAAGTGAAATAGAAGCTCAATGAATACTCTATTTAGATCTGTAATCTAGATACCACATTTTACTATACCTAATTTGAGTTATTAAAGAGTGCATAGAACCTTAAAAATAGGTAACACTAGGGAAATCAAGTTGGGAAATGAAATAAAACCATGATTAATGAAAGGATAAGCAACTTGAAACACATGTAACAAGTTAATGCGGATACACATCTCAACTTGTATAGTGTGTAAATATCAAAATCAAATAAAGTGGTTTCGAGTAAAAGAAAAACTTTAAAAAGAATTTTGAAAAGAAGAAAGAGAAGGCATGTGCAGTTAGCTCAGTTCCACATGCTAATCCAATTATTGTTTTTGAACTCGATCTACTCGGAGAAAATAAGGGAACATTGAGATATTTATTGGGTTTGAATAAGAAATGTTATCTTCTTCAATAACTCATTTTTACCCCTAAGTAGTACTAATAAATGTACTGAATGAGACGTGACCATACCCATACAAAAGGGTAAATGTGAAAATGGTTAAGGAATGAATGAATATCAACTGAAAATAATTACATTTGCAAATAATGTATATGATTCAAATGTATATGAAAAATGTAGTGAACTTGTAAGAAATGACAATAGATAAGCAAAAGTTCTTGAAGTTGATTAAGAGTGTATAATCTAGTTTTGGGTTTAATTATTTTCATATTTCTTAGATTCTCTGAGTTATAAAATACAAATATCCAGCAAAAGATGATGTTTCCTTGAGTATAGGTTCAAGTTTTGGATTCTGTTTACTAGAGAATTCAACTAATTAGATTATACAAAGCCAAACACACCTACTCATGTAGATGACATTTTAAGCTACTGATTCTTCTTATCTATGTGTCATGTAGATGACATTTTAAGCTACTGATTCTTCTTATCTATGTGAACTATATACTTTCTTCTCAAACTTAACGAGTTATCAAAACAAAGTCGGTGGGACACGATTGATTTACAACGGTGAATATAAGAAACTTGTAGGGTCGGAGTACGGCACGGCAAAGCACGGACCGTAGGACCCAATAAGAGAAAACATTGTAATATTTCCCAATATCTTATAATAAGGAGAAAAACTGAAAAAGAATATAAACATTTTGTTATTAATGTCATAAGAAATAAAGAGAGTGATCATTATTCATGATATCAACTTGTTCATACATACACAAGCTTAATCATTTCTGTTGTTGTGTTACATTAACCTTGATAAGTAAATTAGTTTAAATTTTGATCTAAATTAAAATGTAGGGGTTATAATGTAAAACGTCTAAAACATGAAGACCTTAGATTAACCTGGATGAGCAAATTATTTTCAATTTTGGTCTATTGAAAGTATAGGGGTCAAAATGTAAGAACCTTAAAACATCAGGATCCTCTGAGCGAATAGCTGACACTTGACAAAATAGGGTTATTGGAGTAAAACCCCTTCCCTTCTGCGCCGTTATACTAATCGCGTTTTCGTCGCCGTCGCCACTTTAGTCGCCGGCTTCTTCTCCGGTCACGTTTGTCATCAGTCTCTATCAACCGAAAATCTGGTAATTTTCTTTCTTTTTAACGGCGAGATTACTTGTATTGGGAACTGATCGCGTATTCTGAAATTATGGTTTCGATAAGGCTTTGACTCAGTTCTTTTCGGAATTTAGAGAAATTGAATCTGAAATGTAATAGACTTTGAGGTGTATCAGTTTATAGATCGTGAACACAAGATCAATGAACTTTTTGTTTGTGATATTGTTTGATCAAATTTGAAAACGGAAAAGATAAACCATTTTGCTTCAAGTAAAGATCTTGTAGTATGGTTTGTATTTGTATTGATTCTAATTGAATACTTTAGCTTGTTGAGTTGCTTAATGCTGTGTGCAGATTCTGGAAAATGAATTTCTTTAACTCAGCAGCATCGTTATGCAGAAGAGTTAGTTTAAGGCAGAAGAGTTAGTTTAAGGGAACTAATCACTGAGGTTCCTGCTTATAGTGGCAGTAGCATTTCAGGTATATTACTTATCAATCTGTATGCATTAATCTTCTTTTGGGGGTTAACTCGATTGCGTTATTGATTCTCATCTTGTTGTTTTGGGATGTATATAAGATGGTTCTTCTAGTGGGTTGAGCTTGGTCTTGAAGCGTTGGGCTACAAAGAAAACAGCAGGTTCTACAAAGAACGGTCGTGACTCGAATCCCAAGTTTCTCGGTGTTAAGAAATTCGGAGGAGAGGGGTGAGGCTCTTCTTCGTAGGATGAACCGTTATGGTCTTCTTGATGAGAGCCAGAACAAGCTCGATTATGTCTTGGCTTTGACTGTTGAGAACTTTCTTGACTTTCTTGAACGTCGTCTTCAGACTATTGTGTTCAAGTCTGGTATGGCACTTTCTTGAACGTCGTCTTCAGACTATTGTGTTCAAGTCTGGTATGGCTAAGAGTATTCATCACTCCCGTGTCCTCATCAGGCAAAGGCATATTAGGTATTGTCTTATATCCATCTGATTTGTTCTGTCTGATCTTAATTAGTATTTGTTATCTTAGTCTTGTCTAATTGATCTGAATTGAAACTAACACTTTCTTGATTGTCAGATCATGATGTCTTGTAGTTCTTTAACCATTTTTGTTTCAAATCTTCATACTTTCATGATTACTTTTGGTTTTGTATCTCGTCTGTTGCAGAACTTGATTTTTGATTCATCTTTTTCTAGATTAGTTTGTAATGATTTGACTTTGTCTTATCGATTGATTACTAATCTTTGTTTTGCTGTTCATATAGAGTTGGAAAGCAATTGGTGAACATTCCATCATTCATGGTGAGACTTGATTCACAGAAGCACATTGACTTTGCTCTCACCAGTCCCTTCGGTGGTGGCCGTCCCGGAAGAGTGAAGAGAAGGAACGAGAAGGACTTTGCTCTCACCAGTCCCTTCGGTGGTGGCCGTCCCGGAAGAGTGAAGAGAAGGAACGAGAAGTCTGCATCAAAGAAAGCCTCTGGTGGTGACGCAGATGACGGTGATGACGAAGAATAAACCTGAAGTCCCTTCGTTATAAGCTATGGAGCAATTTACTTTTTGATATTTTGTAGTCTGTGAAGTCCCTTCGTTATAAGCTATGGAGCAATTTACTTTTTGATATTTTGTAGTCTGCAACTTTGTTGTTCGTTTTCAGAGGATTTTGTTTTATGCTTTTTGTTACTGACCCTTTGGGGTTATCTTATCTCACATTTATCTTTCAAAGTTTTGTCGTATTTCCTAATCTATCATTACATTGATCCTAAAAGCATGAAGCTACAATTGGACAGAACATTTAACACTTTAGGCATTGTAATGTGTCTTGATTTACCAAAAGTCACCGCAAGAACATTTCCCATGACGAATGAAGTGAAACCTGTTATTGTCTCTCAGAATGATTTCTCGGTTATACACTTTTGATGCAAACTTTGCAAATGAATGACAATCAGAGCATACTCTTAGGTTCTTGACTATTCGTATAGGTGGATGCAAACTTTGCAAATGAATGACAATCAGAGCATACTCTTAGGTTCTTGACTATTCGTATAGGTGTGCCTTTGCTTGAGCTAATGAGGCCAAAGGCCATCGCAAGTTTCTCGCTATGTCGGCTTAGCATAAACATCTTCTCTTGCTCATCTACATCCATCAGAACATTACCAAGATCAGGTACATGGCCTAACTGACTCACTCTTTGACTAATTTCCTCAAGCATTGCTTCTATTTGTGGCATTTCAGGGTGTGACTCATCTCCTGACGTGAACTCATGGGTCTTACCATGAATCTGTAATAAACTAGTTCCTGGCGATTTGCGTAACCCTTTCTCCTTCATAGTCAGTCTCACTTTCGCCATATCGTTCCATCTTCCAGCTGATGCATAAACATTTGACAGAAGAACATAACTTCCAGTTCTCGCTGGAGCCAGGACTTGTATCATCTCAGCTGCATAAGCTGCCATTTCCACATTTCCATGAATATGACAAGCAGCTAAAAGAGAATTCCAAATCACATCATTTGGCTCCATTGGCATGTCCTTTATAAGTTGCAGAGCTTCCTCCAATAAACCTGCTCGACCAAGCAGATCAACCATGCATCCATAGTGCACATGCAGAGCTTCCTCCAATAAACCTGCTCGACCAAGCAGATCAACCATGCATCCATAGTGCACATCATTTGGAGCAACTCCATGAAGTTTCTCCATTGAATTGAAGATTTCTTTACCTTGTTGGACCAATCCACCATGGCTACAAGCTGTCAATTCTCCATTCTCCATTGAATTGAAGATTTCTTTACCTTGTTGGACCAATCCACCATGGCTACAAGCTGTCAAGGCTCCAACAAATACAACCGCATCTGGTTTCAACCCTTGTTCAATCATCTCACTGAAAAGATCTATTGCTCGCTTAGCGTTTCCTGCCATAGCCATTGTTCCTATAGCAGCTGTCCAAGCCGAGACATCTCTGTTTGTCATACTATTGAAAATCGTCATCGCGCTTTCAGGATCCCCGCACCTGGAAAACATATCTACCAAGGTTGTACCAAGTCTGACATCAAGCTGAATTCCTTATTTTGCAAGATCAAGAGCTCCCAAGTGCCCACAAGCTGATGCAATACTCATCATTGTTACTCCATCTGGATCAACACCATCTTGGCTTTGCATAGAACAGAATACTTCAATCGCTTTGTCAAACATACTTTCTTGCACTAGAGCGCCTATGATCGTGTTCCAAGAAACAATGTTTTTCTCAGGCATGGTTTTAAAAGTTTCCAAGGCTGCATCCACCTCTCCATTCTCTATATAGCCAGCAACTATCGAGTTCCATGTGACCACTGTCTTTTTCGACATATTATCAAAGATCTTGAACGCAGTATCTTGCCTATGACATTTCATATACATATCAATCAACGCATTGCATACGTTGTCCCAAATTTCAAACCTATTCCTTAGTACATAGCCATGACAACTCTTTCCCCACAGAATGTTTCTCAATTGTGAACAAGACGAAATCGCACTCAACATTGAAATCCTATCAGGTCTAATACCTGCTTGCATCATCAGAGTCAAGACACCTAAAGCCTCTTCCTTTAATCCTTGGCGTACATAATTTGATGCCATTGCGTTGTATAGATCCAAACTTCTAACACTGTATTGGTCAAAAAGCTGTTTCGCTGTATCATTGGCATTGCATTTCATGTACATATCGACAAGTGCACTGATCAGAAGGTCGTTAACTTCAATCCCAGAGTTACGGATAAAAGTATGAACCTTCTCACCCGTTTCAAGATCCTCTAGCTTTGCACAAGCAGATATAACACAAACCATTGTGACCGAATTGGGAGTCACGTCTTTGTCTTTGATCATTTCGAAAAACAAATCAACAGCTTCTTTAGCAAGATCCCTCCTTGCACACCCGCAAATCATACTCGTCCAAGAAACAACATTCCTCTCAGACATTTTATCAAATACTTTACGTGCACAATCAAGTTCTCCGCACTCTGCATAGAAATGAACCAGCGAATTCTGCACAAATAAATCCTTAGCGTAATCCATCTTAAAGATCAACCCATGAATCTGAATCCCCTCACGATTCGCTCTGCTTTTCGCACACGCACTCAATCCAAACGGAAACGTGTATCTATCTGGAGAAATTCCAGAGTTCATCATTCTAATAAAACATCTGGATCAACACCATCTTGGCTTTGCATAGAACAGAATACTTCAATCGCTTTGTCAAACATACTTTCTTGCACTAGAGCGCCTATGATCGTGTTCCAAGAAACAATGTTTTTCTCAGGCATGGTTTTAAAAGTTTCCAAGGCTGCATCCACCTCTCCATTCTCTATATAGCCAGCAACTATCGAGTTCCATGTGACCACTGTCTTTTTCGACATATTATCAAAGATCTTGAACGCAGTATCTTGCCTATGACATTTCATATACATATCAATCAACGCATTGCATACGTTGTCCCAAATTTCAAACCTATTCCTTAGTACATAGCCATGACAACTCTTTCCCCACAGAATGTTTCTCAATTGTGAACAAGACGAAATCGCACTCAACATTGAAATCCTATCAGGTCTAATACCTGCTTGCATCATCAGAGTCAAGACACCTAAAGCCTCTTCCTTTAATCCTTGGCGTACATAATTTGATGCCATTGCGTTGTATAGATCCAAACTTCTAACACTGTATTGGTCAAAAAGCTGTTTCGCTGTATCATTGGCATTGCATTTCATGTACATATCGACAAGTGCACTGATCAGAAGGTCGTTAACTTCAATCCCAGAGTTACGGATAAAAGTATGAACCTTCTCACCCGTTTCAAGATCCTCTAGCTTTGCACAAGCAGATATAACACAAACCATTGTGACCGAATTGGGAGTCACGTCTTTGTCTTTGATCATTTCGAAAAACAAATCAACAGCTTCTTTAGCAAGATCCCTCCTTGCACACCCGCAAATCATACTCGTCCAAGAAACAACATTCCTCTCAGACATTTTATCAAATACTTTACGTGCACAATCAAGTTCTCCGCACTCTGCATAGAAATGAACCAGCGAATTCTGCACAAATAAATCCTTAGCGTAATCCATCTTAAAGATCAACCCATGAATCTGAATCCCCTCACGATTCGCTCTGCTTTTCGCACACGCACTCAATCCAAACGGAAACGTGTATCTATCTGGAGAAATTCCAGAGTTCATCATTCTAATAAAAAGCAATATTGCTTCATTACATAACCCAGCAGATCCATATCCTCTAATCAAAGAATTGTACATAAAACACGATCCATACGTTTCACCATTTTCCTCCGAGTAATCAAACATCTCTTTAGCAAAGTTCAAGCTTTCACGTGTACCCAATTCACAACTCCGTGCTACAAGCTTGGTTATAGTCGAGACATCGCCCAAGCTTTCACGTGTACCCAATTCACAACTCCGTGCTACAAGCTTGGTTATAGTCGAGACATCGCCTTGATTCGATAGTGAACGATGAAACAACCTGAGTTCATCAATGGTTTTGCAATTCTTCAAAGACGAAGAGATACTAGTCGATGTGGTTTTGGTACGTAAGCTCTGGTTTGGAAGAAATGGTTTCGACGTCGATGTTGCGTTAGTTGACATATGAAGCGCCTCCGATTTGTTGAGAATCTCGGCAGTAGGATTCAGAACTTGCACAAACATCTTCGATAACACCTTGGCGTGAGCACACGGAGAGAAAAACTGGACACTGAACTAGAGAGCGAAAGCGGGAGAGAGCTTATTGTTTGGGGCTTTCTGGGTTTAAAATTAAAGCTCAAGGTTTAAGTCGCAATTTCCCCATAATATATGAAAGTATAATTATGGGTTTATAAAACAGGCATGAGGCCCATAACTATACGAAGCTTAATGTCTTTTACCAAATCCATTTAATGTCAAAAATTAAAAATTTAAAAAGTTGTCTGAACCCGGGTTCGAACCAGGGACCTCTAGTGTGTGAGACTAGCGTGATAACCGACTACACCACCCAGCCTCTAGTGTGTGAGACTAGCGTGATAACCGACTACACCACCCAGACTTGGATGTTCTTATAAGTATGAAACAGGTATTATTTAACAATTATATAAAGTGGTTTTTTGGATTTTATTTGCGTAGCAAATATAATCTTTTTAATAATGCAAAAGCAAATATCAACGAAATTGATTAAAATAAATTAGAAAACAAATTGAAATCTGTGGATTCATCTGGATTAGGGTTAATAAAGTTTCGTAATCTTTATGTAAAATAAAACTGACCCGTCTGCTTCAATTTGCCGTACGAACTAGGCTTCAATTTGCCGTACGAACTAGGTTGAAATTTGAAAGGTTAAAAATCTCGTGGGCCATCAGAACAATTAACGGGTTGGCTAATTTTAATCAATATATTTATTTTTGTCGAAAGTTTAACTTTATCTATTGTAGTAGATTAGTGTTTTTTTCCACAATCTTCTGTAATTTGTGGATTATTGTTTTTATGTATATGTATGAGGTTAATGTTGTATTTGGATAATGTTATAACAAAAAAAAAGTATAGACATTGAGTTTTGAGACACAAGTATGTCACATTATTATGACAGAAGTGTGTCGTTGGTTACAAGAAACCTACGATTTAAATTCGAGATAGGCATAATAAGTTCAAGCAATGAAGAAATATTTAGTGGTGTATATTGGATAGACATTAAGAATACAAACAGACGTAGACAAGCAATTCACAATCAATGTCTACATTTCCATGAGCATCAGTCCCCGTCTTGGATGATTTGGCCTTTATGATCATATCTATCAAAATTTTAAGATAGTAAGAAGTCCCCGTCTTGGATGATTTGGCCTTTATGATCATATCTATCAAAATTTTAAGATAGTAAGATTCATAAGTTGATTGCTATTTGACATGTGAGTCTAGTCCTCGGATCTTGAGAAAAGATGATCAAGATTTGGATATTAAGTAAGAACGATATTTTTCATACGTGATATATGATATAATTATACACATTCTTTTTGGGTCAAAGATAATCTTTCATTCGTTAGAATAGATCCAAAGTTCGTATAAGCAAATAATCAGAAATAGTGGATTTCCCTTTTGAATTAGTCTCTAAATTCTCCAAACGAGGTACAAATGAAAAACAAATCAACTCGAAAAAGGATATAATACGAATATCTGAAAAATAACATAATGTATATTTCGATGAACTTGTAAGATGAACTTGAAAGCATTTTGATAAGGTCAATATATTCTTATGATGCATAACAAATGTCAGCCGCGAAATATCCAATTCAATAACTCGCTGGAATCTCCGATAAGAGAGATCTACATACTTTTCAATCTGTGGGTCTTTAGATAGTCGGAAAACATTAAACCAAAATCAGCTACCAAAATACCAGGTCGCCGAGCTGGATTACAAAATAGAATTTGTTGTTATATTCTTGTGACTTAATAATAATTTGTGGCCATTCATAATTGCCACATCAGAGAATGTTAAAGTTTATGGGCTTCCAATTCAAAACCAATCGACAATGAGTGGATTGACTCATATCCTTTATATACTACTTTGTCTCTTCACATCTTTCCGATGTGGGACTTTTCTTCATACTCCCCCTCGAGATGATGGCTCGTATACCCATCAATCTCGACAAATCCTAAGCATTCCGCCTAGTTCGCATGGTATTCCGCACATGCTTTTTCCGCCTAGTTCGCATGGTATTCCGCACATGCTTTTTCCATTAACGCTCTCATACCATGTTAAAGTTTATGGGCTTCCAACTCAAAACCAATTGGCAACGAGTGGATTGACTCATATCCCTTATATACTACTTTGTCTCTTCACATCTTTCCGATGTGGGACTTTTCTTCATAGAGAACATAACTTTTAATAATTATATGCAATGCCTTGAGACTTAGGGTAGCTTGCAGTAGTGGTATCTAGAGAGTTGATATGGTATCCAACTTAACATGATTGGTTATATTTATATACTTAGAATAAATATATAGAATTTGGATAATTTTATATTCCTGACATTTTTCGGCAATATCATGTATTGTAACCTATTAATTTCGAGTGGTACATGACCATATTAGCACTAGCATGTATGCTACAAATTTTGCAAGTAAAAGCATATTTTTGGATACTATAAGTCTATAATCCTAGTAACCTTAAAAAACAAATGAAGCACAAAAATCAGCACAAAAATCAGTAGCCAATAGAGTGATCTTCTTCTTGTAGTGAATTTACCATATATTTTGAGCTTCTTCTTTTTTAATAGATAATTTGAGCTCAAATAATTTATAGACATCTAGATAAAGAACAATAATTCTAGATCTTTATATATATATAAAAAACTGGCCCCTACTATAACTGATTTAAAAAATATTTGGTTATGAGCGCCTTTACCCTAATCCGGCCCCCCTGAAAATTTATTAGTGATCCTCCCTTTGTAATGAATTTAACATGATTTGAACTTCAATCATTTTTAGTAAAAAATTTACAGAAGCGGTTCAAATAATTTATGAATTTTTAGGCGAGAAAACAATTATATGTTTATAAAAAAAAATCGCCCTTATCATAGATGATAAAAATATAAAAATTTGGACCCCTAATATATATGGTAATTTTCTTTGGATCCGCATTTTTGGACACTTGCCCTCTCGCCTCTACCCTGAAAACTTGTTAGTAATGAAAAAAAAAGATTTAGAGATCATGTGGGATAGGGGGGCCTGAAGGATTGGGATGCTACCTGATTAGAGGGGAAAAGGGATGTCCTATCATCACATGGGAGGTTAAATCTAGTTTTTATTTATAACAATTCAACATTAAAACATAAATAGTCCCACCTTTGTGTGCTCTTCCTAGTTTTTATTTATAACAATTCAACATTAAAACATAAATAGTCCCACCTTTGTGTGCTCTTCCCCAAACATTTTTCTTTAATGTCCAATTCATCACACCATCTCCTTGTTTTCTCAATGCATTCATATCTTTTCACATCATCATTTCATTATCATTATCATCTTGTGTTTAGATCTAACCAGTGTTTGTTGTTATGTCCAAAATAACAGATTAAGATGAACTGAAAAGTAAGAAATTACTGGCATAAGTCTTAGAACAATGGGTGTGCTTCAACAACTATCCCTCAGCTAATCTAAATGGTTGTAAGGTTTTGGAGGCGTAAATACGGTCTTCTAGACATTGATTACTCCGTTCCTGTTGTTTGTTGTTTTGGACTTCTGTGAAAAGACCTCATCTACACCTTGCTCTTTGTGAGCTTACGTCCTGATTTTTGTATTGACTCCTCATTTAATTTGCGTCTACAAGAGTTTTTTATATTGATTTTTCTTGCTCGACGTAACAATATTTTTCTAATTTTGAAATGTCAACTCTTTATGTTTCTATGTTTTTATTTTTTATTTTTTAGCATGAGACAATATAAAAATTTGTTCTAGTAACAAACTAATTCTTCATAATAAATTAGAAATAATTATAGAGCCTGTCATTTCTGTCTATGAGTCTTATGAAATTACCACTGTCTTTTAAAACTATCATGGACGGCTAAAACTCGCGTGCCACTGTCCACAGAAAAGACCAGCATGTCCCTGCAAAACGGGACGTGTTTCTACAAGTCCATTTCGATTGTTCGTGGACAGTACGAACCGTTTTACAGGGACACGATGGTCTTTTTCCGTGGACGGTGACACGTGAGTTTGTGCCGTCCATGATTTTACTCCAAAATTTTTAATGTCAATTTCATAAAATTCATGGACGGAAATAGCAGTTTCAAAAATAATCCCAATAAATTATGATATTTACCTCTATCCAAAAAAAAAAAGTCTTAGAAGAAACTCGAAAACTTTGGCTTCGTGGGCTTTAACATAAATAGAGAAAGCAAACATTA
>CM071717.1:46712604-46728896 GCA_036630335.1 Physaria fendleri
GGCCCGAACGACTTCGAAGGTATCGGAGTTCTTCGCGCCTGAACACCTTATCGCATTGTCGAGTTTGTAGCGTCTCTGGCTCAGGTAGAGTCAGGGGCGTTACACCACCTGTCATCATCTTCCAAGCTACTTGGTCTTGCTTGCAATCTCAAGTAATTCTGAATCCGAGAGAGAGTTCTGTCCCTAAACTGACGCCCCATCACCATTCTGTCCCATACTCCACATTCTTCTGCATCTGCAACAGAGGCTAGTTTATTCAGGCCCAATTTAACACAGCCTCGGTCTCCACATATATCAAAGAAGCTCAATTCATCAGCCCATTTATCAAACCAGAAACTTGTTGATTTGCCATTGTTGATGGTACTAGAAAGGAAGGTTTTAATGAGAGGTCTCAAATTAAGAATAGATTTCCACACCCATGAGTCTGTATCTTTGGCGTCCGCAGTCCATAGCCAGTTAGACTTGAGATAGCGCTCCTTCATCCAGTCCACCCATAAGGAGTCTTTCGACGTTTTCAACCTCCAAGCCAGTTTTAACAACAAGGTTTTGTTCCAATCTGCCAGATTTCTTAGGCCCAGACCGCCCTCATCCTTTGTTTTGCAGACCATGGACCACGATACTTTATGAGAACATACTCCATCAATCTTTCCTGACCATAAGAATCTCTGACACATCTGCTCAATCCTCTTGATACAACCCTTTGGGAAGCAGAAAGCTGTACCCCAAAAGTTTATTAAACCAGCTATTACCGACTTTAGAAGCTGAAGTCTACCTGCGTAGCTAATGTTCCTTAACTGCCAAGAGCCAAATCTCTTCTCTAACGAATTCATTAGGGGAGAATATTCATGAATGCGCAACTTCCTACACATCAAAGGTAGACCTAAATATCTGAATGGAAATGTACCTTTCTTAAATCCATGAGCCTCAAGTGTTCTCTTATCTTGATCGTCCATACCTTCTATAAACAAAGCGGACTTCTGAACGTTCATAGAAAGACCTGAAATCCATACCTTCTATAAACAAAGCGGACTTCTGAACGTTCATAGAAAGACCTGAAATCTGCTGGAAATGAGAGAGTGTGTCCAGAATACCATGTAAAGACTCATTTCTTCCATCAAAGAACAACAATATATCATCTGCAAAAGCCAGATGAGAGATATTGAGACATTCACATTTGTGGTGATAGCCTACTGTTCCATTAGCATATTGATGACCCAACATTCTGCCAAAGACTTCCATAGCCAATACAAACAGAAGCGGAGATATGGAGTCACCCTGTCGCAATCCTCTTCCTCCTTTAAAGTGACCACAAAACTCTCCATTGACTTTGATTGTGTAAGAAGCCGTTGACATACACTCCTTTATCCACTTAATGAAAATTGGTGGAAACTTCATCTCCTGCAATAAACATAAGATGAAAGACCAATTTACTGAGTCAAAGGCCTTTCTCAAGTCAACTTGAAGGCCTCTACTGCCTCCTTACCAACTATAGCCCACGCATCCATATAGAACTCCGCAGAAAACCCATCTGGCCCTGGAGATTTTCCTTTGGGTATTTTCCTAAATTCAGCTTCTATCTCTTGATTAGTGAAAGGGGTACTCAACATTGCTTTATCCTCAATTGAGCATTGGAAGTGAATAGAACTCTTCACCAAATCCTCATCCGCCTGAGACAAAATTGATCCTTCCTGTCCAAATAAACCCTTGAAGTAAGCCACACATTCTTCCTTTATTTGGTTCGGAGTGTCCAAAATTCTTCCCGCTTCATCACGCAAATACGGAATATTATTCTGGTCTCTCCTCCCTTTGATAGCTCTGTGAAATAACTTAGAGTTCATGTCTCCTTTATCTATCCAATCCACTCTCAATTTCTGACACAAAAACTTGTGCTCAGCTTCATGTAGTTCAAACCAAGTTCTGTGAAGATTTTTTTCTTCCTCCACCAACTCTTCAGATGGATTGGTTAATAAGTCATTCTGACAGATCAAAAGAGATTTTTCTGCTTGCATCACTCTTTCAGAAATTCCTGAGAAGTGCTGCCTATTGAGATCACGCAGAACCTTCTTCATCGCTTTCAGCTTCTCCGTGAAATTAAACATACGCGTACCAGGAATCCATAGAGAAGACCAGACACGTTCCAAGAGGGAAGAAAAGATGAGTGTCCAGCTAGGAAAGTCTGATAATGAAACGGCCTGAGAATCCTTTCCCTAAAAATAGCGAATTTCACACAGGATGGTGTATGATCTGAAACAAGAGGAGGACCATAAACCCTGAAAGAATCTTTGAAAGTTTCAAATCCACTTCTCGTTTACTAATATCCGATCAAGCTTCTTGACAATAGGAGATCTAACCTGTTTGTTCCACCAAGTATAATCATTCCCTTTGTATGCCAAATCCTCCAATTGACAATTGTTGATGCACTCCTTGAATTGCTCCATACCCTTGTTTAATTTCTTGGTCACTGGAAACGAATCCTCTAGGTCCACAATTTGGTTAAAGTCGCCTAACACCAACCAAGGGAAGTCCCTTGTAAGACCATTATTAAACAAAGCTATTAAATGCAGCCACAGGTTCTCTCTCTCATCAGCAGAATTATCCGCATAAACAAAAGTAGTAATAATGCCCCTCTCTCATCAGCAGAATTATCCGCATAAACAAAAGTAGTAATAATGCCCCTTGGAAACTCCTTAGCTACTATCTTACATGTGATTGACTGAGCTGTTTTACTTAGAACATCCAAGCAAACATCCTTGCGCCAGAAAACCCAAATCTTCCCTAATTCCACAAAATCATAATTTCCCACAAAATTCCATTTACCAAAAGAACTACTAATTATTTCCTGATGCTTCTCCTCTCTTATACGCGTTTCCACTAAGCATCCAACACAGAAACTAGTTTCTGACATCCATTTCCTCAAGAACCTCCTCTTTGCTGGTTTATTGCAACCTCTAATGTTCCAGCAAAAGATATCTGTTATCATAAAAACAGATTAGAAAGAGGGGCTTTTGCCCCTAGACTTACCACTACCCTTAGAACCAGAAGCTCTCTCCTTTCCTGAATTCTTGACATAGTAAGCTTCCTCAGCTAGAATCAGAGATTCATCTTCAGACACATCATAGCCGGAAGAATCACCCTCTAGACTTGAATCGGAAACAGCAGAAGAGGAATCCTGAGCAGACTTAGGTTTCTCTATGAATTTTGTGTGTTGCTTATCCGAAGCCTTCCCTTTTAACTTTTCCACCCATTCCACTTGAGCATACTTATTTCGAGAAGACGATCTGACATTAGCAGGTTCCTTGATTCGTAATTGACCCTGGATTCCCTGCCTTGTATCTCTCTGAATATCTTTGATATTGGAGTTGGCCTGCTGCTTCCCTTCAGCTGTTTTTTTCTTCCTTGATGTTACCTTTATCCAGCCTTTTTCATCTCCTATATCAACCCTGTTATCCTCCTTTTGTTGATTATCAGTTTCTTCAGATCTGTAAGTCTCCTTGTCCAGTCCTTTCTTTCCCCTATCCTCACCTTTTTTAGGCTTTTTAGGGCATGAAGCAGAGTCATGTATCGTTGAGTTGCAGGCACTGCAAAGAATGGGTGCTAAAGGGCACTTCTTCTTTGAATGTCCAACTACCGAGCAATGATCACATGAAGGTGGTAACCAAGGACAGTGAACATTAATATGCTTAGTCTCTCCGCATTGAAAGGCAGCACTAACAATCTCAGGTATAGGTTCCCGTAAGTCCACCTTTGTGAATACCTTAGCAACTTCTAAGTTCATCATCTTCTTCGTTTCCGGATGAAGATCTATTGGTTCACCAACTAAACTGGCAATGTAATCAAGTGCCTCAGGAAAATAGAATTGAGGCGGAACTCCTCTTAGCTCTATCCAAACCGGAGCATGAGTAATAACGGGAATCTGAGGAGAGACCCCTGGTTCCCACTTTGCAACAAACATAGTTTGTCCTTCAATATGCCACATTCCCTGATTAAGGACCCAATCTCTTGTCGGAACATGAGGAATTTTGATAAGGAAAGACTGTGAGGAAAGTTTAGAGACGGTGATATCTCTATATTTTTTACTCCATATCCCATTTACAATCGAGTGTAACTTCCCAGGGGATGGCGCATTACCATGAAACTGAGCCAATATATGATTACTCCATCTATCCTTATTCCTAATCAGAATCCCAGGGGATGGCGCATTACCATGAAACTGAGCCAATATATGATTACTCCATCTATCCTTATTCCTAATCAGAACCTCGTCAGGAATGGTTACACATAGCTCACCAGTGGGTAACCTATATGGCGTTCCTTTTCTCCTTGTCTCAGCTTTCTCCGATTTCTCTGAGACTAACTCACTCCAGGTTAGCGAAGTGTTCAGTTTCTGAGCGACCGACGAATCCGCAGGTAGCTCTCCCTCTTCCATTCCTTCATCAGATTGCGAAATAGGTAACGTTACAGATATTTGTGTGTCTGCTTGTTGAGAGCCGACAATGTCCTCCTCTATCGCTTCAGAGCCAAGCTGGTTTACACCCAAATCCTTCTGCGTAACTCCTTCTTCTTCCTGTGGAATGTTAATCTCCACAGCAAATGATTTTGTTTCTGTATCAGGATTGACCTGAGCCACCTCGTTCTCCACGGAATTAACCTGAGCCACCTCCTTCTCCACGAAATTTTCAGAGAGACGAGCCTTCCTCTGCAAATCTGATAACGGGATTTGCTTCTTCAATTTTGAACCACCAATCTTCTTCCTCGAGCTCGGCGATTTCTTCTGCTTTTTCGCCATAGCGAGGAGCCTCTCGGCCTTTCTGATTCCTCGAGCTCGGCGATTTCTTCTGCTTTTTCGCCATAGCGAGGAGCCTCTCGGCCTTTCTGAACTTCCACAGGCTTAATCTTCAAAAATCACAAGGATCGATTGTCCTATGAAGCAATAGATCGAAGATTTGGAGAAAATACACTGTAGCATAAAATCGCCCCTTTTTTCGCTCAAGATCCGCTTTTTTTATTGTCCTCCTTTTCTTTTGGGACAGAATTTTGGCGTCTCCTCTATCACGTCGTAATCGTTAAGACGTCTTTTTTATCTTGAGTAATGTGATGCGGGAGGACGAATAGATAACGTCAAAAGGACGCCAAATTAGGAATATCCATATTTTAAGACGGATATGTGACCACATGAGATAAGATACCAAACTGACAATTGACTATGATAAAATTCCGTTTCTGTTCTGTTTTAATAGGTTTTCGAAATGACTAAACCGAAATTCTGTTTTTTCTATTTCAATATTCCATAAATTGTATTTCTTCTTTTTAAAAGAAATCCGAATTTCGTCTCCAGCTAACTCCGAGATCTCTGATACCATTTATTATTTCGATATATGGACTTGTGTATCGATATTGATCTTGAGAAATAAAAAAAAAAGACGAAATGGCCTCTCGAGTTTAGCAAATCCAATAATTATCCCTTGTTTTAAATATACTATATCATGATTATTTTTGACGTATGAAATTTGTTGAAATTGTATATACGGATGATTTAGGGTTTCATGTATCCCATCATTTTCTCAAGAGATATTTACATGGAATAGCACAATCAAGGGGGAAAATTACAAAAGTAACACAACAAAAAAAATTATGTGTAAACAAAAAACAAAAACATGTGTAAACAAAAAAATAAACAAAAAACAAAAACATGTGTAAACAAAAAAAAATTGTGCTATTGATTTTGGGATACTTGTGCTATTGAGTGTAAATTTGTAATTTTATGTGCTACTAGATGTAATTTTTTCTTTTCTCAACTGTAACTTGGTCATAATAGGTATCGTCATTAAACTCTAGATCAGAGGCTAAATATTCTCTAACAAAATAATTCAAAAGGTTTCTTGCCCTTTATAAAATAAAACCCTAACCCCATATTTCCAAAACAAACTGTAAACCCTAAATCCTTTAGAGACTTGTGCAGTGATGATGGCCGTAAGGTTTGTGATTTTAATTCTCGCTTTAGCAATTAGTGGTGCTGCTTTGAATTTTCAGCCGATCTCAGACTCTCACAGATCTGCAGCTCTAGATATCTTCGTACCAGTAGATGGATCCTACAAAAACTTGGAGGAAGCATATGAAGCCTTGAAGTCTTTTGAGATTCTTGGCATTGATAAAAATTCTGATCTAATCACAGTGACATGTGAGAATGTGATTCAAGTTCTTGACTCGTCTTCTTCTTCTACTCTAAAGGATACATTCTATGCTTTAAGTGTTAATGAAATTCTAAAATGCAAAACAACCATTCCTAAAGATATTGTTTCTCAACTTCAAGCTGGTGTTAAAGATGCAAAGTCATTGCTTGGCTTTTACTATTCTGTCAAAGGCTTGGTCCTTGTGAAAGAGCAATTAACACTTGGTGATGCTGAAGCTATTTTTCGTTCTATTATGGCTCTTAGTGAGAGTGATGGAAAATGGCGTTACAGATCTAACAATCCGGAATCAAGCACTTTTGCTGCTGGCTTAGCTTTGGAAACACTTGCTGGAGTGATTTCATTATCACCTTCAGAGATTGATCAATCATTGATCCAGACATTAAAGATGAGTATCCTTAAGCTTTTTAACCTTATTGAAAAATATGAGGATGGAAGATTTTATTTCAGTGAGAAGTGTGTCCAATGCACATGAAAGTCAAGGCCAAATCTCAACAACTGCATCAGTAATTAGAGGGCTCAAGTCATTTGCAGCTTCAGAATCCAAAGGATTGAACCTTCCAGGTGATAAGATAGTTGGTTTGGCACAATTCTTTCTCGGTGTTGGAGTTCCTGGTGATGCCAAGGACTTTTTCAACCAATTAGATGCACTAGCTTGTTTGGAAGATAACAGGTACTGCTACTTTTGCCAAGGACTTTTTCAACCAATTAGATGCACTAGCTTGTTTGGAAGATAACAGGTACTGCTACTTTTGCTTCCTTTATAAAATTTCTCTTCAGTTTATTTCAGGTCATCTTAGACTAGATTTTAGTGAAGGACATAGAGTTACAATGACTTTGTGTTGCTTCTGTTTTTTATTTGTTCTATGGTCCTGGTCCATTTCAGGTTCTCTGTTCCACTCATCTTGTCTCTTCCATCTACTGTCATTTCATTGACAAAGAAAGAGCCTCTGAGGGTTAAAGTTAGTACTGTGTTTGGTTCTAAGGCTCCACCTCTTAGTGTGAAGCTCACACAAGCTCTAAATTCTTCTGGTTCATCTGTCATTAACAACCAGGTAAAAAATTGTAGTTACATTAGTAAATGTTCATTATTCTTTCCATTGGGCTAGCTGGTTTACATGTTGAGAATATTGTTTAAACTGCTATTTCTGTTTATGGACAGTATAAGATTGTAATTAAAAAACTTGATTTTTAAAACTGCCACAAACGTCCACAATATCTTCCACAAAACGGTACGTACTGTCCATGTCCATGAACAGTCGAAACATGAACAGTCGAAACAGACCGTTCTACAGCGACACGCTGGTCTTTTCTGCAGACAGTGGCACACGATATTGTGGACATCTGTGGCAGTTTTAAAAGATAATGGCAATCTTATAAGGTCCATAGACTGACAGTTTCTATAATTGTTTCTTACATGTTTCCATGACATTTTTGGGGGTACAGGAGCTTAAGTTTGAAGCTGAAAGTTCGACGTACTTGCTGGAATCTTTTCCCAAGAACTTTGATGTTGGAAACTATACATTTATATTTGAGATTTTGCTGGATGATTCAGCAAATGAGAAAGTATACTTAACTGAAGCTCAAACAAGATTTTGCTGGATGATTCAGCAAATGAGAAAGTATACTTAACTGAAGCTCAAACAAAAGTGCCTATAGTAGCCACAGGTGTTATTAACATTGAGAATGCAGAAATTAGCATTGAGAATGGAGAAATTGCTCCTCTAGACTGTGATGATTGGTGTGTTGAATATAAGAAAAAGCTAGATTTAACAAAAGATGTAGCGGAAACATTATCAGCAAACCACCTCAAAATACTACGCCTATCGGTCCAGTTAACTACTCCAGTACTTGGCCATGTGTTTAAGCCACACCAGGTTTGTTCTGATACCTCTTTGTACATGTTTTTGTAACACCCTACTCCGCTCACTTGATTCTCTCGTCTAATGTGGGAAATGATAATGATAAGGGTAATGATAATGGAATGATCTAACCGTGGAAAAAAAAGGTGATGATTGCTAGTGTTTTTCGAAATTGATAAGTTGTATGCTTAGTTTGTTTTATTATTTCTGCTAATATATACTGATAAGCATTGCACTTAGTCTATTAGTTCGAAAATAGACAAGATAACCTCGAGTGAGCGGGGTAAGGTGTTATAGTTTTGCTCTGGTCAATTTCTTGACTTTTATGAGTGAGCGGGGTAAGGTGTTATAGTTTTGCTCTGGTCAATTTCTTGACTTTTATTTACTGTGGTATAGGCATTTCTCAAGCTGAAACATGAGTCAAAGGATGAACATATCTTTCTTTTGAAAACTTCTCAAAACAAGTCTGAAGTTGTTCTAGTTAAGTTTCCTTTAACTACATTGATTTGTCTTCATTTTTTTATGGTGTTCTAGTTAATATAGTATTAATGATTATAGTGTTGATTTTTCTCAGGATTTTATTCTATTGTTTGAGAAGCTTAACTATCTCTCTGGTAAATACGAGATCCAACTAACTATTAGAGATTCTTCTATGGTAAGTAAGTAATGTTCTTTCAAATCTAATGTTGTTGGAAATATGAATAATATTATTTTTCTTTTGATTTTTCAGGAAAACTCTTTTCTAAGTAATATCGGTTACATCGAACTTGACCTACCAGAGCGTCCAAAGAATGTACCTATTTCTTGGGTGAAGAGGATTTAAGAGTTAACTAAAAAGAGATTCTTCGGGTTTGGAGATCGAGGTTTCACTCGAATATTTTTAAAGTATCGGTGATACTAGGTCTGTAAGTGAGCTGATCCGCCCGACAAAAGACCCCAAAAAAAAGTAATATCCGAACCCGTCCCGCATAATATGCGGATAAAAAAAAATCCTAATCCGCATCCGCAAAACTCGTGGGACCCGCGAATAGCCCGCAAAGTTTTTTTTAAAAAAACAAAAATGTAATTACCTGCCAAAAACCCGCTAAAAACTTGGTAAAATCCACAAAATCTCGCAAAAACTCGGCAAAACCCTAAACCCCGCCAAAAACTTGTACCGAAACCGTAAAACCCGCAGGACCCACGAGTAATCCGCAAATTTTTTTATAAAAAACGTAATAACCCGCTAAAAACCCTCAATGATCGTGTTCAGAGGTTACAATATTAAAGCTAAAACATTTTTATGTGTATATATGAAAATATCTTGAAATTCTTGCAATAAAAAATAAGTAATCAAGATTTCGGCCCAAAACCAAAACCAAGCCCAAGAAAATTAAACGGGCCTAAAAATTTAAGCCATATAAGGCCCAATAAAGAAAATTCGAGTATAGCGTTAGAAACCCTATTAATTATTTTTCGTCGCCGTCTTTACTTACTGTGGTTGCCCTAGTTATCCAGATCGCCGATTATCAGTAAGCAGACGAAGCAATGGTGCACGTTTGCTACTACCGCAACTGTATGCTTCTCCTCTTCTTCTTATACTGTTTATATCAATACACTCATAGCTGATTCAATCTAAGTTCAGAGTTGTTCGTAATGACTATATAGATTAGTGATTATTTGATGTTTTCACTCTCTGATGTATGTTTAAAGAATATGTTAAACAATTTGATTCAGATGACTACTCATTGCCTATTCAAGTTATGTAGAGATTTATGCTCGAAATTACTCTATAGATTAGTGATTATTTGAAGTTTTCACTCTCTGATGTATGTTTAAAGAATATGTTAAACAATTTGATTCAGATTAATGCTCATTGCCGATTCAAGTTGTGTAGAGATTTTTTGTTCGAAATGACTTAATAGCTTAGGGATTATCTGATTGTTCGTAATGACTATATAGATTAGTGATTATTTGATGTTTTCACTCTCTGATGTATGTTTAAAGAATATGTTAAACAATTTGATTCAGATGACTACTCATTGCCTATTCAAGTTATGTAGAGATTTATGCTCGAAATTACTCTATAGATTAGTGATTATTTGAAGTTTTCACTCTCTGATGTATGTTTAAAGAATATGTTAAACAATTTGATTCAGATTAATGCTCATTGCCGATTCAAGTTGTGTAGAGATTTTTTGTTCGAAATGACTTAATAGCTTAGGGATTATCTGAGATATAGATATATGTTTGAATTTGTGAATCTAAGTGGTTTTTGTGACTCTCTGAGATTTCAATCTCCTGTAATGAGTCAATCTCAGAATCCGTATTAACTATGTTGTTGAATAGATGGAAAGACGTTCAAAGGACCTCGTCGTCCATACGAGAAGGAACGTCTTGATTCTGAATTGAAGTTAGTTGGAGAGTATGGTCTTCGTAACAAGCGTGAGCTTTGGAGAGTGCAATATGCTCTTAGCCGTATCCGTAATGCTGCTAGAGATCTTCTCACTCTTGATGAGAAGAATCCTAAGAGGATCTTTGAAGGTGAGGCTCTTTTACGTAGAATGAACCGTTATGGACTTCTTGATGAGAGTCAGAACAAGCTTGATTATGTGTTGGCTTTGACTGTTGAGAACTTCCTTGAGCGTCGTCTTCAGACTATTGTGTTTAAGTCTGGTATGGCTAAGTCTATTCATCACTCTCGTGTCCTTATCAGGCAGAGGCATATCAGGTATTTTCTTTCTTCTTCTGATGTTCTTCAGTATTAGTTATCCTTTATTATGACAATGGGATATGAATTGAAACTCAGCATTGTCTTGATTGGTTTCGACATACTGTTTTGCTCTTTTGGTCAAGTCTACTATAGTTTGTCTTGATTTGGGTTCTTGTCTAACATCTACATGAGCCAAATGCTTAAACCTTTTAATAGTGCTTGACTTAGTCTTATGAATTTCGAACTGTTTCTTCTAGGGTGGGAAAACAATTGGTGAACATTCCATCATTCATGGTAAGACTTGATTCACAGAAACACATCGACTCCATCATTCATGGTAAGACTTGATTCACAGAAACACATCGACTTTGCTCTGACCAGTCCCTTCGGTGGTGGCCGTCCCGGAAGAGTCAAGAGAAGGAATGAAAAGTCTGCCTCAAAGAAAGCCTCTGGTGGTGATGCAGACGGGGATGACGATGAAGAGTAAATACAAACTCCCCACAGGTTTAGCTATAAAGCTATTTACTTTTAATATTTTGTAGTATGCAATTTGGTTGTTCGTTTTCACAAGATTGTTTTAAGGTTTTTTTTTTGTTCTTTTACAAGTAAGACTAATTTAACCTTTTTGGGAGCTGGAAGCTAGATTGATCATCCAAATTTTTGCTAAATGTTGGTTATAAAAGAAAGACTTGACATAAATTTTTTTTTTTTCTTTTTGATAAATAGTTATAATGTATCGTGTTTTATCCTTTTATATTTGTTTTAAAAATATAAGAGATTATTTTTTTTATGCAAATTTATTAATTATTTCTCGTAGAAAAATATATTGATAAAGTGAATTTTGATTTAAAATGAAAAGGTTGAATTTTTGTCATAAATTGTATTTCTATTAAACAAAGGCTAATATATATATATATATGTTTTATAGTTTTTTAAAATGTGTGTTTTCCTGTAAATTGTAAAAAGCCCTATGATATAAAATAGAGGAAGTAAAACATAAATATAACTGAATTTACAATTTAACATTTATTGGAAATTAATGCATTCATTTCACATAATATTTTTTTAACCAAAAAAAAAACAAAACACATTGATAATAATAATCACATGTTGGTTTGCATTTTTTTCTTAGGGTTGTCGCGTATTCGGTGTCTAAATTCGGATCTCTGTCTCCTTTGCCTGTGAAATTGTAGAGCCGGTTTGTGACTTGAGCACAATGTCCGTTTCCTATTGTATGTCCACCTATCAAAATGTGTATACATATTTTATAACTTATTTGATGCATCATTCTAGTTAGTCCTAGGCAAAAAAAACTTGGCATCGAAAATTCGAACTGAACCAAACCAGAAAAATAGAAACCGAAGTCGAACTAAATTCTTCAAATATTCGAATGCGTCCTAATTTTTAGAACTGAAAATTTGGGATCAGGAACCAAACCGGAAATATTATAAAAATTAGTATTTTAGATATTTTGGTTATAATTAATAATAATATACTAAGTAACCATAAATATGAACCGGAAAATCTTAACGCATTTTTAGTTATTTTTACGTATTTTTGGTTTTTTTTGGCATGAATGTATTTTTGGTTTAACTCGATAACTATGGTTAAAAGTATCACAAAAAAGCGAATCGAATAGAACTGTTTTTTTTTGTTTTCGTTACTAATTGGTTTCATTTTTAGTAATCATACCGAACCAAACCAAAATTTAGTATATATCTAAATGGTTACTAGTTTTTAAGAATAAAAAAAATAGAACACCAAAAGAATTGAACCGAATCGAGCCGAAAAATCGAACGACCATGACTGATTCTAGTTTATTTTAAGAATTTTCTGATACCTGAAAGCACAACGAGGTCTTTTTTGTCGAGGCCTCTGGATCCAAATTGAGTGATAAGGCTAGAGATATTGTTAAATGGTGATGGCAAGTTTGATGTGGCCTCATTTATGTTTGTAACACGACCATCTCTTCTTCCCGTTTCAACTTCCCACGATGGTCCATTGATCTAAACATGTCAGATAATATATAATATTTTAAGTAATCTAACATATCATATATATGAAAAAATTGGATTATACAATGTTTTTAAGACAGGTCAAACAATGTAATCAAACTTAACAAGTCTCATAGTCAGAATTTTGTAGCACTAAAGAAACATGTATACTATCTAATTTCTTAGGTCTTGTTGTTAAGATATATATGCATTCAATTCAAAAGCAATTGGTAACGATTGGAGTGACACATATTTTTTATATATTAATGTTAATTCTTGAAAAAAAAAATCGGATATGTCCTCTCGAAATGAAAACTCTTTCCGGTCAATTTCGAACCAAATCCTATTTTAGAACAGACAATAAACTTTTTTCTAGGCCATTTTATTTAGGCGGAATATCCGATAATATATTAAGATTTATGATCATTCAACTCAAGACCAATTAACAATGATCAGAGTGGTTACATATAATATATATATATGTTATTTCCGTTATGTTTTCGATGATGAATTCTAATACTTGTAATAGTATTAAAAAAAAAAAAAAAGTCAAAAGAATTCTCGACAAGAAAATTTGATCATAACATATTTGTACATAATTATACCATATAACTAGATAATTTTTTCGTTTTAGATCTTGATAATTTAATCATTTTATAGTTGATTTGTGGTTATATATCTAAAACAGTTTTGTGGTTATATAAAATTATTTAGTAGTACTTAAAAAAAAAGTTCATACTTACTGCAACCATTGCATCTCTAGCAACAAGAGCCAAGACATCAGAGCAAGAAACAACGCCCGGACACTCCTTTTCTAGATCTGCCTTAGCTTCATCTATGATCTCAAATCCGCGAAGACTTAGGTTCGCAATTGCGTTCTTCTCATCTTTTTTGTTCTTTAGCTCTAGCAAAACCGATCCTTCACATCCCTAAAACATCAAGATTCAACCATTAGATCAATAAAAACCAAAACGACTCTTCTTATTGTATAGCTTTTGGGAATAGGTTGTGTTTTTTTTTGGTGTAAGGGAAAGGTGTTAGTATGGATAGGTTGTGTTTTTTTTTGGTGTAAGGGAAAGGTGTTAGTATGGTTTAGTTTCCCCGGGTAGCTTGCTTCTTGTCATAGTTTAGAGGTGAGTAGCTTGTGGTTCTAAGCTCTAGAGGTTCTTCTCTTTCTCCGTTTTGGATTCGGTTAGCCTTAGGAGAGTTCTCCTGTTTCCCGTTAGCATATACGTTAGGTTTGGTCAACTTTCCGCCTTTAGATCGTGGATTTTGACCTCTTGTAAAGGGATTTTTTCCTTCGTTGCCTACTTGCCATACGTCTCCCGCCCGCTCTTTTCCTTGCTAGTTATTTGCAGTCTTTGGTTGCTTGTTTAGGTTTATACTTTATCGCTTTAACCTTTGGTAGTAGATTCGCCTTTAACCAGTTTTAAACCGATCTTTATTGTTTTAATTTGAATTTACAGAAGAAAATTAAACAGACCGATCTCTTTCGCTTTCTATTTTTTATCTTTTTTTTTTTTGTAAGAAACCGATCTATTGATCGTACTTGTCTGATCTAAACTATTATTTTCATTAAATACCCAAAAAGGAAAGGAAGAGTTGAAATATAACAGGGTTGTCAAGAAAGAATAGTACCCGAACGAAACAATCGTGGAAGAACAATCTAAGCAAAGGAGCTCCAAGTGTTAAGTCTTTCTTCACTGCTTTGAAGACATGATTTTTGACAATGACCTCAGCTTTTGGACATGTTTTGTCATAGAACCCAACTTTTAATCCTTGCGTATTAGTTGAAGCAAACAATAATAATATGTGAAAGAAGAAGAAACAAGAGATAGTCATTTCTTCAGAGAAGCTATGTATGTATTGTTATTAGCTTCTCTTTTGATCGATGCTTAATGAAACTATATATATTGAAATAAAGATCGGTGTTGTTATTTATACTATATAGAAATAAAGATCGTCGTTGTTAAAATAATAACAGATTAATTTTTATATAAGAAAAAACATTTCTATGATTCAAATAAAATAAGAAATATAAGATATATTTTAATAATAAATAAACTAAACTATTTCTTTATGTTCTTTAAATATATTTTTTTTTAAAAAATAACATAGAAAATTATTATTAGGTTATCTTTGGATCTATGCTTAATTAAAAAACTATAGATTGAAATAAAGATCGGTGTTTTTGACAAAAAAAAAAAATAAAGATCGGTGTTGTTATTTACCAACATAATCTTCATGTACTAAAATTATATAAGTGTGGAAATAATATAGTTTTAAGATAAATAAACTCGTGCTAATTGCATTAAATTAGGACCAAGATGTTGCCTAATAGTTTCGTTAAAATATATTATAATTTTGTTTAAAGTTATTAATCATTGTTTGTAGAGTATATGATTCACAACAAACTTGAAATTGACAAGTAAACCACAAGAAAAAACTATACAATTTTACTAAAAATTAAAATTTAAGTAGATCATAAGTATCAATGACACGTATAGAATGGCTTCTAGGTACGATAATTAACAATGAGCAATGTTTTGCTTGTGATGTTAAACTTCTAAACAGACAAAGTGACAATGATCGTGTAGGAGAAAATAATTAATATAATCTTGACAGAATCTTACGAAGGCTTTGGACTTAACTAGGTCTACTCTTGTTTAATCATTGGACTTTATCACAAGTTGTCTACAATTATGACTATGTTCTTGTAAACAATATGAATGTTCATCCTAATCACAGTCATTTGATAGTAACATTTCAACTTAATGTTCATATAATTGTTCTTTGATCCTATCTACATTCTATGTACGAATTTGTATTTATAGAATACATGCAAAAGTCTGACCAAAAATATTCTAATTCAATTTTATCAATATTTATCCAACAGTCCCATTTAATCGGATGACCCGATTAAGTCTATGCACAAGTACTTGTTACTCGTCCAATATTCGTTATTCATCCGATACTCATTACTTTTCTTGTATCCGATTTGTTTTTTTTTTTTTTTTTTTTTTTTTTTTTTTTTTTTTGTAATTACCCACATAAAATAATTCAAATATCAAGTACATAATTTTAATTATTTGCAAATACGAGACAACTAATAAGTATACTACTTGCCTAGTTACTTGTCACCAATACCGAAATTATTTGTTACATGCAAAATGTTATTCATTATCTATAAGTATTACTTGTTATCCGGAAGTAATATTCGTTACTCGTAGTACTACTCATTACCCTTTAAAACTACTTGTTAGTCAATAAAAAACTTATTACTAGTTAAAAGTTACTTATTATTTGTTATTATTTGTTATCCGGAAGTACTTATAATGAAGCAAATAATCGGCAAACTTTAAAATTTAGGACAGGTATTCTCATATGACTAAATACTCGTTTATAACAAATTAAATACAAATTTAAAATGTGATACTTGCAATTAACAAGTATAAAATTGGCCGAAAACAACAAGATTTTGCCCCGAGACCTAGTCGCGAAAGAACTTCTATGAACATTAGGTTAATTAAATCCATTGATAAATGTATTTTACAAA
>CM071717.1:46757668-46790321 GCA_036630335.1 Physaria fendleri
TCTTCAGAGACAGTCGACGCACAGGTGAAGAAACAACTGCGTCAATATTTTGTAAGTGCCATTTGTTTTCTGCAATTCTTCTCTGTTCTTGCGTCGAATTCTTGCTTTTAAAGTTTTTGTTCTCTCATCTGTTTCTGTTTTGCGTCTCTTCTCTTTATTTCAGACGAGTTTGTGATGATAATGTGCCGTTGAAGAATCATTCTGTAACAACCGCTCAATAGGACTAGGTTACAGCATTTTCCAAATTGTTATATCTAGTTCGAGTCAGTACGTCCCAGTGACGTTTCTGATTGTTCACGCCAAATTGTTATACGTAATTGGGCCTATGATTGGCCTATTAATATGGATTTTCATTAATTCGGTTCAATCAATGTACTTATCTTGGTTTTACCAAATTGCATTAATGTTTAACCCTAAAACATATATGTCATATATCTAATCATATTTATAAATTTAATCATTTTTCTTATTCTTACAGTTCATATAATTTATTATATAACAATGTAGGAGGATACATGTAGACTTGGAACACTTGGAGGGAAAAATAAGAGAAAAAATTTGCCACACCAAATCAAGCTTGATGCTGAAACTAGACCCCAACAAGACATTGATGAAGGTTCATCAAACTCAATGGACCAAAAATTTCCAATTCCACAGGTAATATTTATGAATTTTCATATCTTTTTTTTTTCTTTTTTTTTTCAAAATGATTTTTTATATCTATATATTAGTATGTTATGAATTATTATTTTTATTTAATTATAATTTTTTTCCTTGTTTTTTTTTTCGAACTAAAATGAGAAATAGTTTTCCTTCAATTGGTTTTTATGGTTACTGGTCACCAAATTGATTATTACTCATTTGAATCTAAGATACATAAAAATATCTAAAAGGTTATTTAAATTATTGTAACTAACTATAACCAGAATATCCAAAATACAACTTAATTTAATATATTGTATATTAATTCGGTTTTTCTTTTGGTTCGGATTTGATTTTAGTTTTTTTTTTTTGAAAATATAATAACCATTCAGACACTTAAAAAAAATCCATTTAAATTATTATTTTGGATTCAATTCGGTTAGTTGATTTTGGTATTTTTCCTTTTCATATTTTCAAAAATCGATTTTTNTACAAAGACATCACTCAAATTGCTGAGCAAAAGACTTTATCAATCAACTCACTGGTCAAAAGTGTGATACTAGGGAATGACAACAAGAAGTTAGACGATAAAAGTATGACTGTCCTATCGCTAAAGGGAGATATTGACTACATTCGCAAAATAGGAATTGAAAAAGATTACGGAAAGCAGGTTTCAATCGGTTACTAATATAAGGAATATTCATGTTTTTTTCTTAAATATGTAACATGCCTGATCATTTTTTATCTATTTGTGCATAATATGTGTATATTTTTTCTAACAAATTAAGCATATATCTCTTTTTATGCAAATGTATAAAATCAAGGCAAATTTCCTTACCAACATTAAAGCAACTCCCAAAGAGATCCAAAGACTACTACATACACAAGGTCCAATTGGTATCACGGTTGATATTGAACAAAGACATCACTCAAATTGCTGAGCAAAAGACTTTATCAATCAACTCACTGGTCAAAAGTGTGATACTAGGGAATGACAACAAGAAGTTAGACGATAAAAGTATGACTGTCCTATCGCTAAAGGGAGATATTGACTACATTCGCAAAATAGGAATTGAAAAAGATTACGGAAAGCAGGTTTCAATCGGTTACTAATATAAGGAATATTCATGTTTTTTTCTTAAATATGTAACATGCCTGATCATTTTTTATCTATTTGTGCATAATATGTGTATATTTTTTCTAACAAATTAAGCATATATCTCTTTTTATGCAAATGTATAAAATCAAGGCAAATTTCCTTACCAACATTAAAGCAACTCCCAAAGAGATCCAAAGACTACTACATACACAAGGTCCAATTGGTATCACGGTTGATATTGGTATCACGGTTGATCTTGAAGGAATATTTCTCAAAGAAGGGGTACGTGGGTATAGACTTTTTTAATCTCATAAGGAATTAAATATTATTAACCAATAAAAATCATGATTGTTTTGTGGAACAGTACTTCAATCACGTATATATTCTACCTGAACCAAAAGGAGGCAATGAAAGACATGCAGTGATCATCGTGGGTTATGATACTACAAAAGACGGGGATAGTTTTTTCATAATCCAACACACGTGGGGTACACAATGGGGATTACACGGATACGCAAGAGTTATTATTGAGAAAAGTTGTCCCATATTTTACGTGGATAGTTTAGTTTAACTATTGCGAGCTTCCGTGGTTTAAAAAACACAAGTGTTCTTTCTTGTCCTTCTAATTATGGTGATATTTTAGGATTAGTTTTTCTATTTCTTTTTTTGCATTACCAGTATCACATGATAAATGATTCGAACAAATATTCCAACTTAACTTTTTTTTTTTTTTATTAAAACCAAAATAAAGTCAACCAAAAGGAAACACTTACATTATACATATAGGTCTCTGAAAGGGCCAAAAAATAAGGCCCCTTAGCTCAACAAGACAACAAATGTGATTTCGAGGCTTTTGCGTCGTGGGTCGAAAATACAGGCCCATATGTAAGACCCAGCTAGGCCCATTTCTAAAATAAATAAATAACCGGGAATACATTTCTAAAATAAATAAATAACCGGGAATACTAGTGTTTCTTTTTAATTTATTCGTTGAATCAGGACATTTACAATTGCAGTTGGAATTACACGTATTGTCAAAACCGAACATAGACGATTGTAGAACCTAATCACTAGAGTTTACACCATCTTTTAAGAGCGAAGAGATACTAATTCCACTTTGTAAATTTGAGATGATTGTAATAAGAATTTCTAATTGCGGTATATAAGGAATTAATTAAAATTATTGGGTTGGTTATTTAAATTACCACCAAAGTGTACATTTGTTTTTTGGTTGAAAATTTCTCTAGAATGTTTACGGGTGTCAAATTATATTTATATTTTTTTTTGTTCTAGATATCAGGAAGTATATAAATTAGAATTTACATTAAATTTCATATACGTTTTGAACTAATGAGTAACATATAGCATCTTCATGACAAAAAGAGAGAGTAATATATAGTAGAGAGTTTTATTAAAACTGCCATATAGTATCTATTTCAAATATCAACTATTATGATATTCATTCTAACATGACCTAATCCAGTTCTACTCCAACAAAAATTCAGAAAGAGCATCTCAAATCTCAATCATCATGTTACCAATCAATATCTCTTATCTATTTATCACACTCTACAATGAACTTACATCATAGTTTTTGATTTTTTGCTCTCACAAAGTTTGAATGTTTTAAGTTTTTATTTTTTTTAAAAAACCCTAGCCCAAGTTAGGAATAAGCATTTCTACATTATGAGCTTTGAAAAAGCTTTATTAGAATTACTATGATTTATAAATGATAATTATTAAAAAAAGTTAGCTATATATTAGTATTATTTAATTTTGACATAATTAATAATTATCAGTTATTACCATGAATCTAAAATAATAAGACAACAAGTTTAGTTTATGTAAGAAATACCTTAGGTCGGTGCATGGTGTGAACGCATTTACATGGTAAGAAGAACACACATGCGTTTAAGTTGTACTGTGGAATGTTCTTACAAAAACTAATGAGTGTAAACCTTTTAATCATTTTAAGAAAGAAGTGATACATGTACGCAACAGTACGTAAAATGCAATAATTTACGACTTGGTGATCGGTGATCTATATGGACTAATAGTATATACCTTAGACGTACAAAATACAGTTAGATTATTCGAAAGATATAATATATAATTGGATAATTTAATCATTATTGATTAGACCTGATATTAGCATTTTTTTCCTAATGATACGCCTATATTCGAGGACTGATAGTAATGGGTGTGTCATCATTTATTTTAATTTTTTCTTATATATATATATTCTTAAGCTGATTACATGTTCGTATATATTAATAATTATCTCCTTGATTTCAATTTATTATGCCCTAAAAGCTTTAGAGGGTATAAAGGGTGGGTCCTATACAAACCTCCTATGAACTGATCTCTTGCCCTAAAAGCTTTAGAGGGTATAAAGGGTGGGTCCTATACAAACCTCCTATGAACTGATCTCTTTCTTCTTCTTCTTCTCATTAATTCTCTCTCACAAGAAAACTTCAAAAATCTTTTGTAATTGTTCTCCAACAAGTTCTTGAATCTGATCTAGGAAAATTGATCAGCTTCAATTTCACAAGTGTTGATCGTTTAGTGGAATTTGAGCATTTGTGTATATATATGTATGAGGAGGGAAGGAACTATATCAGTAATAATCAAGAAGGATTGAGATTGGAGATGGCTTTTCCACAACATGGATTCATGTTTCAGCAACTCCATGAAGACAATTCTCATCACTTACCTTCTCCTACCTCTCTCCCTTCTTGCCCTCCTCACCTCTTCTATGGTACCCCTCTCTCTCTTTCTCCTATGTAGAATTTTGGTTTTTTAAAGAAAAAGTGATAAACTTTGTTGTTCTTGTTTTGGTATAGGAGAAGGAGGAGGAAACTACATGATGAACAGATCAATGTCATTTACAGGAGTAACAGATCATCCACATGATCTAACTCAAAAAAGCCTCATGACCACAACAATCAACATGAATGATCAAGATCAAGTAGGGGAAGAAGACAATCTATCAGATGATGGGTCACATATGATGTTAGGAGAGAAGAAGAAGAGGCTAAATCTAGAGCAAGTTTCAAAACAGGAGAGCTAGGTGGAAGACAAAGCAGCTCGAGAGAGACTATGATTCTCTTAAAAAACAGTTTGATGTTTTGAAATCAGACAATGATTCTCTTCTTGCCCATAACAAGAAACTAAATGCTGAGGTAAGTAATATAAACACAAATTCGATTAGTCTTTGATTATTATCATGCATCTAGCATCTTAGAATGGCTTATATATATGTGTATAGTATATAGTATGATATAGTTTGCAATTAGATTATTGAGAGGCTCTTGATCCAACGCAAAGATGTTTGTCAAAAGACATTAATTATAAACTCTTTTTTTTTGTTTAATTATTAATAAATAAAGATTCTTGTGTACGTACATTTTTGATAAGTAAACTTCCCATGTGCATCTAGAGTTGACATCACGATAATTTATTTTATTTAACAAAATATGTTAGTTAATAAATCTCACCAATGACTTTGGTTTACGTGTAATGATAAACAGTTAGTGGCATTGAAGAAACACGACAGTAAAGAATCAGCAAAGATAAAGAGAGAACTGACAGAAACATCATGGAGCAACAATGGAAGCACAGAAAATAATAATTCTTCAGACATAAATCATGTGAGCATGATCAAAGATCTTTTCCCTTCTTCAATCCGATCTACCACTGATCATCAGATGGTTCAAGGAGAACAAGAACAAGGATTTTGTAATATGTTCAATGGTATTGATGAAACCACTTCGACTAGTTATTGGGCATGGCCTGACCATCAGCAACAACATCACAATCATCAGCAGTTCAATTGATTACAACATCAAACTCATCTTGTTATTATTATTATTATTCTCATCAAAAGAAAATTTCCTTAGGTTTTTTCATTATTGAGTCTTTCAATTTTGTTAATTTGGCACTCTTTGAATTAAATTGAATTGAATTTTTATGTTTTTTTCTTTTCCTTTTGGATTTGTAGAGAATTGGTGTATAGAGGGTACTCAACAAATTTGTAGTTTGATATTTTCTTGTTACTTCAATTACAATGAATAATTTTTTTTCTTTCATATCAAATATATAACAAAACAGTGCACTAAACATGGTTACTAAAGATGTGAAAAAAAAACATGGTTACTAAAGATAAATAAAGAATTTTTTTTACAGTGCACTAAACATGGTTACTAAAGATGTGAAAAAAAAACATGGTTACTAAAGATAAATAAAGAATTTTTTTTCTAAATTATAATAACTCACAAACACATACACACAAATACATATATATACAACATTTAAATTTTAAAGAATTTGCTAGATTGGAACAGAAAGCTAAAAAGAAAACAACAAAAACATATGAGAAAATTTTTCAGAAGCATGTGCCTTCGAGTGGGATTCCAGCTCTGCCATTGACACAACATGAGCCATGAAAATATATCTTACATCTGACATTTTTCCATCCACCTTTTAAATTTTCTTTTATAAAACAAATATATATACAAATATTACAATACAAATAAATATTTTCTTTAATAAACATATTGATAACCCATGTAACCAAAATCTAAAACAATCTATGAAACAATTGAAAATTTGTAGAGCATCATGTGTTTGTATATTTGCCCTGGCTTAATAATCTGTGAAGGAAATTTAGGATTGTTTACTGCATCTGGATAACCTTGTGTTTCTAAACATATTCCACTGTAAGGTTTGTAAATTGTCCCATTCTTTCCTTTGATATCTTTTAACATTCCTCCGGTATAGAATTGTAAACCCGGTTGGTTCGCGAATATCTCCATTTTTCTTCCTGATTTTTTATCTACAAGTTCAACTACTTTTCTCATCTGATCTGCTTTACCATCTAAGCAATAATTTATATCATATCTGCAAAAAAAATTACAAGAAAAAAACATTATAAATAACTCGGAAATAGGATGTCGAAAATTGGTCGATTTATCAGTGGTCGAAATTGGTCAAAATATTCTGACCCAAAATCTTTAACGACCAAATGTAGTTGGTTGTAGTTTCGTCGTAATTTTTTTTTCCGACCAATTTCTCACCAATATTTTGGTCGGTTTATCGGTGGTCGAAAATTGGTCAAAATATTCTGACCAAAAATCTTTACCGACCATAATAATTTTGTCGTAATTTATTTTTTTCCGACCAATTTCTGACCAATATTGTGTTCGGTTTATGCGGGTTTTCTTAGTGTAAGTTATATTATAGCAAAGTATATGTGTTACTCACCCTGATTTAAGATCCTTCATATTATCTTTGATAGGACGAAGTTGGAGAAAATCGTAGGGTGTTCCTTTTACCGGAGAGATTTCTCCGGTGGGAATAAGTTCACCGTCAACAGGAGTATAATTAGAGCCAAGAATTTGAATTTCTTCAGACAAAATATCTCCGGAGTTATGACCACCAAGATTCCAATAAGTATGATGAGCTAAATTCACAGGAGTTGCTTTATCTTTAGGTTTTGCCTCCATCTCTACACTCAGTTCATTATCTTTGTCAAGTTTATATGTCACCGTCACATTAAGTTCTCCGGGAAACCCTATAGTAAGGATCAAATTTGTCCTTAATTAAAACTTTAGGGTGAAATAACAAATTGAAAGATAATGTGAGGGTTGTAAAATCAAAAGACCTTGATCACCATCAGGACTTGTGTAAGTGAAGACAATGTGAGGTGTCTTGCCATCATATTTGTGTTTTGAAACTCCCCACACAACATCTCCAAATCCTTTCTTACCACCTAAATTAACAAAACAGATGTTGATTAATTACACATAATATCTAATTATGTTTTAGCATTTGTATTTTAATTTACCATGAAGTGTGTTTTTGCCATCATTGGCAATAGTCTTGTAGTCTTTACCATCCAATTTGAATTGGGCCTGTTTTATTCTATTTGCTACTCGGCCCACGGTTGCTCCAAGATATACCGTATCAGTCTAATTAGTGATTACAAATTACATTAAAACTATAATAATCAAATTAAAAGATCATTAAAACTATAAAAAAAAAAAACAAAAGAGTTTTCAACATACCTGGTAGCTTTTGACACTATCATATCCAAGAACAAGATCGTCACTTTTTCCTGAAAATTCCATATTGATTTTATATTAAATCTTTTTAAGTTATATATGAATACTATATAATATGAATTATTCACTAACCATTTTTATCAGGGAAATGAAGAGATATCATTGAAGCACCCCAATTTGTAAATTTGACCGTTAGATTTCCTTTCTTAAGTTCATATAACCCTATAGTATCCTTCTCATTATCATCTCCATCAACTTCATCTTCATCATCATCATCGTCATCGGTATCATCATCAGTATCATCATCAGTATCATCATCATCATCATCATCATCATCGTCATCATCACTAACATGACCGTTATGTTCATCCTTATGCTTCTTTTCAACATCATCTTTTTTGTGACCAACACCATTATCATCAATCTTTTTCTCTTTATCTTTATCATCCTTTTTATGTACTTGATCATGTTCTTTCTTTTTATCCTTCTTATCTTTTTCTTCTTTTTCAGAAGAACCTGCTTCTACCTTTTCTCCTTCCTTCTCTTTATGATCAACATGTTCTTCTTTCTTACTAGTTTCTACATCTTTAGATTTCGCTTCATTGGTGTGGGCAAATGAAGAACTTATCACAACTCCTAATGTAATCAATAGAACCAATAACAAAATAGAAACTCTCGCCATATTGAAAAGGAATTTTAGAAGTACTATGAGTCTTGAATTGATCTTGGTAAGTATTTATAGGTTGAATGTTATTAAAGATAAGTTATGATAAAAATAGAAAATTGTGACTAATTTGTGATTCACAGAGAAGTTAGGAGATAAAACCGGAGTGTTTTTTCCAATTATAATTTATTTTTCTTCCCATAAATATTGACTTACTAAAGATAAACACACACCATTTCTATATACTATCATTATATTTCAGTGTAAAAAGAATTTGAAAACTATATTAGCTACACAAGAAAACATTGAAATTGTACATTTAATTTGGTTTATTTGAATTCGGTTACAATATTCTCCTAACCTTAAAATTAAAAAGAAACACTTTTGGGAAAAGGACGAACAAGAATCAAAAACATCTTTTGATACAATACCTAATTTAAAAAAAAAAAAAAAAAATATACCGTATCAGTCTAATTAGTGATTACAAATTACATTAAAACTATAATAATCAAATTAAAAGATCATTAAAACTATAAAAAAAAAAAACAAAAGAGTTTTCAACATACCTGGTAGCTTTTGACACTATCATATCCAAGAACAAGATCGTCACTTTTTCCTGAAAATTCCATATTGATTTTATATTAAATCTTTTTAAGTTATATATGAATACTATATAATATGAATTATTCACTAACCATTTTTATCAGGGAAATGAAGAGATATCATTGAAGCACCCCAATTTGTAAATTTGACCGTTAGATTTCCTTTCTTAAGTTCATATAACCCTATAGTATCCTTCTCATTATCATCTCCATCAACTTCATCTTCATCATCATCATCGTCATCGGTATCATCATCAGTATCATCATCAGTATCATCATCATCATCATCATCATCATCGTCATCATCACTAACATGACCGTTATGTTCATCCTTATGCTTCTTTTCAACATCATCTTTTTTGTGACCAACACCATTATCATCAATCTTTTTCTCTTTATCTTTATCATCCTTTTTATGTACTTGATCATGTTCTTTCTTTTTATCCTTCTTATCTTTTTCTTCTTTTTCAGAAGAACCTGCTTCTACCTTTTCTCCTTCCTTCTCTTTATGATCAACATGTTCTTCTTTCTTACTAGTTTCTACATCTTTAGATTTCGCTTCATTGGTGTGGGCAAATGAAGAACTTATCACAACTCCTAATGTAATCAATAGAACCAATAACAAAATAGAAACTCTCGCCATATTGAAAAGGAATTTTAGAAGTACTATGAGTCTTGAATTGATCTTGGTAAGTATTTATAGGTTGAATGTTATTAAAGATAAGTTATGATAAAAATAGAAAATTGTGACTAATTTGTGATTCACAGAGAAGTTAGGAGATAAAACCGGAGTGTTTTTTCCAATTATAATTTATTTTTCTTCCCATAAATATTGACTTACTAAAGATAAACACACACCATTTCTATATACTATCATTATATTTCAGTGTAAAAAGAATTTGAAAACTATATTAGCTACACAAGAAAACATTGAAATTGTACATTTAATTTGGTTTATTTGAATTCGGTTACAATATTCTCCTAACCTTAAAATTAAAAAGAAACACTTTTGGGAAAAGGACGAACAAGAATCAAAAACATCTTTTGATACAATACCTAATTTAAAAAAAAAAAAAAAAAAAAAAACCTAATTTAAAAAAAAAAAAAAAAAGAACCAAAAATTAAGAAGAATCACTAGCTTTTCTCTTCCTTGTTCACAAAGCTAGTCGTAGAAGATGAAGAAGAAGCATTCTTGAGCATAGAAAAGGGAGAAACTTGTGAAGATGGTTGCTCCATTGATCCACTCGTTTGATTATTAGCCATTATGTTAGACATCAATAAGCTGCTAAAATAGCCTCCACATCCTTTGTTATTATTCGTAGTCGTCGAAGTGGTTTGTTGAATGTTATTACTAATCTGATTTCGTGGACCGACGATCTGCTGTTCCCCGTTAGATCCGACCATAGTTGAGATCGCTGCTGCAATAACCGAATGGAAACTTGGGTCGGAAGTAAGCGCTTTAGTTAGGGTTTCTGTTAAGGACGGGCTATTTTGAACTGTTTTGCCTAGGTTTGACGTCCCAAATTGAACGTTATTGTAAGGATATGGAGTATAAGAAGAATACCCATTACCCCAAATCGCAGGTAAGCTAAGACTAGACGTGTTTGCTGATGATGATGGATTCGAAGGAAGTTGCTGTTGAATCGCTATTTTCGTTTAATTTTAAATGGTGGTTTATAAAGGAACGATGAGTAGAGGGTGTTTTACAAAGAAAAACCTTTTTTAGGGAGGTCTTTAGATAGAGGAAAAGTTCAGGTGGGAAAAGTGAGAAACGATATAGTGCAGGGTGGAATAATGCGGAAACCCTATAATTTTCGACTACTTTTCTAGGTTTAAATTTTTAAAAAGCATTATATAAATTAATTCTAATACAGTTCTAAGTAAACTAATGAAGATTTTTACTTGAAAAATGTGATGAATTTTGAAGAGAACCTATAATTTTCCTTCCTATTGATTGAACCAAGTGTAGGCTTAAGCCTATATGGATCTTGGTTATTAAATTTAGAGTGTTATTTAAATGTGAAAATGTAATAAATGAAAGTAATGCATAGAAGAAAGAGCCTAAATGTACGGCGTCAAATAGAGATAGTAGAATGTGAAAGGATATGTCCTTGAAGCTTCATCTGAGAAGACTTCTTCTATTACACATGTACATGAGCATTCGTCAACTCTTTAAATCTTTATATTGTTTCTTTATTGTCTGTATTTATTAGTCCGCTCTCATCAAGCACATGTTTCATAGACATCCATAGATAAAATTTCTGATTTATGATCGACATAATTGCATAAAGTAACCATACAATTCTTCAGATTTTGTGTTCTACTTGATAAAAATGACATTCTATGTTTTCAGTGTTTCTTAAGTTTAGTTACTTCTTTACTTAGGGTTTCTAACATTTTTATTCGGTATTTTATTATCAACAAAGCTATTAAAGAGAAACAAGATTTATATGGTATTAATAAAACAAGTTGGTTAATCGTGTAAATGTGAAACAAAGTTTGAATTAGATTGGAATATAATTCAACAATAAGTCATTAAGAAACAAATCAAAAAGTCAAATCATGCAAGAAGGTAGACAAAAATGAATACAGTATTAGGGCCAAAGGGTGCGTATACCGGTCAATACGCTAGTCACACACGGTAATTATATGATTTTGTCAACTATTGACTTTGCTAATTCGAAGATTAATCCATTATTATCATATTCTTGTTACATCTAGTTTCATTTTATAACCAATATACGAATTAATGTCAAATGCTTCACATAAGTTGATACTTTGTCAAATTTCGTCAGTGACGTAACGCTGTGTGGCGTTGAAAAAACAACATGCATTATTTGTTCTATTTTCTTATAATTATATTTATAAATAATATAGTTTCAACATATAACGAAATACATACTTTTTTTAAATAATGATACAAATACAAAATACAAATGAGAGTTACTCGTAAACTACCAGTTAAACTATGTCGTCTGTTCCTGTCTCCAATTCTGCAAACCTGACAACTTATTAGTTATAATTTTCAATTTATACTATTATTGTTTGTAGTGCCTTATCTTAAAAAATATATACTATATGTTATCACACAAACTTTAATAATTTTATTTCGTGAATATGAAAAAAGGTCTTACTGTATTTAGATTTTAGAGGAAAACAATACTCTTATATATTTAGGAAAATTAAGAGTAATAAAAATTTTACATTTTTCTTTCTTTTTTTTCTCAAAAATTAGTCACACCTAAATTTAGATATTGCCAAGTTGGATTTTTTTTTTTAACATATAATCCAAATTGAATCTTGAATACTTGGTCTCTCGATCCAAGTTTCCATTTTTTTATTTTATATATTGGGATCTGAGCTCCCACAGATTTTTAATCTAAATAAGGACTTAGTGACTTAGTAAACATTTTGATCAACTCAACTTACATCATCCATTTGTTTTTTGGTACTAATTTATTTATTAAATATATAACAGAAAGACTTTCTTGTTAACTATCATAAATGTATGCAGTTCATTATATGGTTAAGTAAACAATCGTGGTCGCAATGTGGCTTTTGTTTAATTGATTAAATAAAGTGCTACAAATATTGAATTAATTATGGGATATTACATTAGTTAGCACGTCCCACATGATTAACTCCCTTGTAATTACTAATTACCTTAATACTTTAAAGCATTTCATGATAAGTTTTGAACTTATATCCATTTTCCATCTTTTTAATATAAAAAAAAATGTTTGATTTTGTGATAATTAACCCTTGAGGTTGATCGTAACCACAGTGATGCTGAAATTAAATTATTTTTATGTGGAAAACTAATGATGCTTAATCATCCATAATAAGATCAACCTTTTAGTCTTATTCAGACAGTTAAAAGTCTTTGGTCAACTGTTTAATTTTAATCATCCATAATAAGATCAACCTTTTAGTCTTATTCAGACAGTTAAAAGTCTTTGGTCAACTGTCTTAATTAATTTTCTTCAAATTAGTGATAATTTTATTTAATCCATTCCAGTGTAATAAGTTATGTTTGTGTGACCGCACTGTAAATAAATTGATTTATTCAGACAATTAGTGAATGAAGTAATAAGTTATGTTTGTGTGACCGCACTGTAAATAAATTGATTTATTCAGACAATTAGTGAATGAATAGGTCAACTAACAACATGTCTTCTCAGAAAATAGCAAAAACAGATCAGAGATCTTGACCTTAACGTTTAATAGATTGGTTTTAAATCTTGTTATTTGCATAATGACGAAGAGTTAGTATTTGTTGGTTATTAAAAAGAAATACAGTTATACTAAACTTACAAGTTTACTTTTGGGGTCATCAAGTTGTATTATAAAAACTAATCCTACTGACCTAAGGTCAATGGTTTGGATTTAGACATTGAAATTAAACAATTAAAATAAAGATTTATAAGTTTAAACACAAGTTGGAGATTCTCTATATTGAATTTTAGGTCAATGGTTTAAGATTGGTCATTGAATGAATGCTTATTTTATTACTATTTTTTTTTTTATATTGTTGGATTAATAATGCTCCCATCTCTTTTATGGAATATATCAAAGTTCAGTAGACTATTTAAAAGTAAGGATTAGGCTGAAGCCCACCTACAGAGTTTCGACGGATTGGGCCAAATCCCATAAAAGCCCACGCACATATTGTTTATAGGGATTGGGCCAAAACAATAAATATTCGAGAGTAAGAAGATTAAAAACAGAGAAAATGGAAAAAGCCAAATAAAAAAAGGGAAAAATAAAGTAAAAATGCCTTGGGCAATGGGAAAAAACTGGAAAAAAAATACCTTGGGCAACGGGAAATAAGTAAATCAACGGTTGTTAAAGAGGGGACACCAACTCACAACATTGATCTAACGGTTGATATATTTTCTTTTGATATAGCAGAGAAAATATTAAAAAATAGTTAGGTTTTTTTTTCTCCGTTTATATACACAAATTCACATCACACATTTTGCTCAGCTCTCTTCAACTTCGGAATCAGAACATCTTCGATTTTTTTTACCAGAAGCAATCATGGTTAAAGGCCCAGGTCTCTACACCGAAATCGGGAAAAAAGCCAGAGGTACTCGTTTCGATCTCTTTGTTATCTCTGACGCGAATGTGAGTTGTTTAGATTTCGTAAAATTTGAGGTGTTTTGGTTGAATCGTTTAGGTTTTCTCAATCTTGGTTCATTTTTCTGTTTCTCGGTCACGCTTAGGTCGTAGATTCAAAATTTGTGGATGCATCTGAAATCTCCGTGTGTATGAGCCTGTTTGGTCGATTTTATGCCATCTATTTCGTATATTCCTTTAGCTATATAGTGAGACTAGTTTTCTGTGTTCAAATGTTTGGGCCACTCGTTGTATATCTGTATTTGAAACTTTATCTTGGATTAAGGACAATGTCTATCAACATTTGGGTAAGGAAAATGTCTATGAAATGTTTGGGCTACTCGTTGTATATCTGTATTTGAAACTTTATCTTGGATAAGGACAATGTCTATCAACATTTGGGTAAGGAAAATGTCTATGAAATGTTTGGTCCACTCGTTTATAGCTGTATTTTTGTTTGTAGATTGGTGTTGTGTTTGGTCCACTCGTTTATAGCTGTATTTTTGTTTGTAGATTGGTGTTGAAACTTAAGGTTTTGAATGTTGTTGTAGATCTTCTGTACAAGGACTACCAAGGAGACCAGAAGTTCAGTGTCACCACATACTCTTCAACCGGTGTTGTAAGTTTCTTGTTAAATTTTTCTTACTTCATATTGGTTTGCCTATTTGTTGGTGGAGATGGGCTTGTAGTTTCTTATAAGATTGTTGAGACTTGAGATTTAAAGTTGTTTTAGTTATGAAACTGAGATTTGCGTTCTTACTCGTTTCCTGTTTAGATTTTAAGCTTGTTTATCTCTGCCGGTTGAATTCTTTAGCATTGTGATTCAAATTTAAATATTTTAGAAGCTTTTTTTGTGTTCAAATTTAAATATTTTAGAAGCTTTTTTTGTGTAATTTGGTTTCATGTGGATCTGTGTTTGTCATGAACATAACTCTTTCTTGTATGTTGCATCTTTTATGATTCTTAGGCGATCACTACAACTGGAACAAACAAAGGAAGCTTGTTTTTGGGTGATGTAGCTACCCAAGTGACCACCATATGAAATGATGATAGATACATATAAGATTGAGCTTTTCATTTTGCTGATGTAAATAGAGAATGTTTTTTTCAGGAATGACAAAGGTGAGAAACTGATCGGGTCTTACTACCACATTGTGAACCCTTTGACCAACACTGTGGTTGGAGCTGAGGTTAGCCACAACTTTACTACCCAAGCCAATGCCATCACCGTTGGAACTCAACACGCGATTGACCCATTGACCATAGTGAAGGCACGAGTGAACAATGTTGGTGTAGCTAACGCACTGATTCAGCATCAGTGGCGTCCAAAGTCGTTCTTTACCGTTTCTGGAGAGGTTGATTCTAGGGCGATTGAGAAGAGTGCTAAGGTTGGGATTGCTCTTGCTCTCAAGCCTTGAGAAGAAACCAAAATCGCCTCTGATGGGTTAGAATAGTCATTTCATTCTCGGCTTTAAATCTTTGGACAAATCTCTGTCTGGTTTGCTAAACAATCTTTCATTTATTTTTCCTTTTTTTTTTGGGTCCTGTGTTGGGATTTAAAAAATACTATTGAAAGGATCTTCTTTTGAAGATGACGAACTAATATAAAATGTTTTGTATTTGTTGGTTATTAAAATGAAGTACAGTTATACTAAACTTACAAGTTTACTTTTGGGGTCATCAAGTTGTATTATAAAAACTAATCCTACTGACCTAAGGTCAATGGTTTGGATTTAGACATTGAAATTAAACAATTAAAATAAAGATTTATAAGTTTAAACACAAGTTGGAGATTCTCTATATTGAATTTTAGGTCAATGGTTTAAGATTGGTCATTGAATGAATGATTATTTTATTACTATTTGTTTTTTATATTGTTGGATTAATAATGTTCCCATCTCTATGCATTATCCAAGATATTTGAATTCAAAATTAATCCAATTTGAATTAGCAGGAAAAAAATTGATTAAGTTGAATGATTCATAATTACATTGTCCATGTACAGCTAGTACTACTCCTAATTATTCTTCTCCGTGGAAATTTAGCATATCGGCCGGTTTAATTCGATTTTTTATACCAACTATTCGGTTATTTAATTGTTACAAAATTCAAGTTGCTAGATGATTTTATGGAATATATGTAAGTACTTGGTCATAAACAATATCATACAACCTCTACAGTAGATGATTTTATGGAATATATGTAAGTACTTGGTCATAAACAATATCATACAACCTCTACAGAAAAGCAAACTTCAGAAAAATGAAAATGCTGTTTTTTTTTTTTTTGATTTTATGGAATATATCAAAGTTAACTAGACTATTTAAATTTAAAAGTAAGGATTAGGCTGAAGCCACGTACATAGTTTCCACGGATTGGGCCTAATCCCATAAAAGCCCACGCACATATTGTTTCTAGGGATTGGGCCAAAACAATAGATATTCGGGAGTAAGAAGATTAAAAACAGAGAAAATGGAAAAAGCCAAATAAAAAAGTGAAAAATAAAGTAAAAATGCCTTGGGCAATGGGAAAAAACTGGAAAAAAATACCTTGGGCAACGGGAAATAAGTAAATCAACGGTTGTAAAAGAGGGGACACCAACTCACAACATTGATCTAACGGTTGAGATATTTTCTTTTGATATAGTAGGAAAAATACTAAAAATAATTAGGTTTTTTGTTCCTCCTTTATACACAAATTCACATCACACATTTTGCTCAGCTCTCTTCAACTTCGGAACTAGAACATCTTCGATTTTTTTCTCCAGAAGCAATCATGGTTAAAGGCCCAGGTCTCTACACCGAAATCGGGAAAAAGGCGAGAGGTATTCATTTCGATCCTTTTGTTATCTGTGACGCGAATGTGAGTTCTTTAGATTTTGTAAACTTTGAGGTGTTTTGGTTGAATCGTTTAGGTTTTCTCAATCTTGGTTCAGTTTTCTGTTTTGGGTCACGCTTAGGTCTTCGATTCAAAATTTGTGGATGCATCTGTAATCTCCGTGTTTATGAGCCTGGTTAATCGATTTTATGCAATCTATTTCGATATATAATAAGTGCTGGCCACTCGTTGTATAGCTGTATTTGAAACTTTTATCTTGGATAAGGAAAATGTGTATCAACATACACTACTTGTTTTGCTTTTGTTTTATGTACATTTGAGTCTCATTTTGAGATTTTGTTTGTAGATGAGTATTGATACTAAGGTTTTGAATGTTGTTGTAGATCTTCTGTACAAGGACTACCAAGGAGACCAGAAATTCAGTGTCACCACATACTCTTCAACCGGTGTTGTAAGTTTCTTATTGATTTTTCTTTTTCTGAATCATTCTTCATATTGGTTTGCCTATTGGTAAATGAAGATGGGTTTGTGGTTTCTGATATGCCTTTTTGGGAGTTCAAAGTTTTTTTGGTGATGAAGTTAAGATTTGCCTTTTTTTACTAGTTCTCTCTCCACCATATGAAATGATGATAGATACATATAAGATTGAGCTTTTCATTTTGCTGATGTAAATAGAGACTGTTTTTTGCAGGAATGACAAAGGTGAGAAACTGATCGGGTCTTACTACCACATTGTGAACCCTTTGACCAACACTGTGGTTGGAGCTGAGGTTAGCCACAACTTTACTACCCAAGCCAATGCCATCACCGTTGGAACTCAACACGCGATTGACCCATTGACCATAGTGAAGGCACGAGTGAACAATGTTGGTGTAGCTAACGCACTGATTCAGCATCAGTGGCGTCCAAAGTCGTTCTTCACCGTTTCTGGAGAGGTTGATTCTAGGGCGATTGAGAAGAGTGCTAAGGTTGGGATTGCTCTTGCTCTCAAGCCTTGAGAAGAAACCAAAATCGCCTCTGATGGGTTAGAATAGTCATTTCATTCTCGGCTTTAAATCTTTGGACAAAACTCTGTCTTGTTTGCTTAACTATCTTTCATTTATTTTTCCTTCTTTTTTGGGTCCTGTGTTGGGATTTAAAAAATACTATTGAAAGGATCTTCTTTTGAAGATGACGAACGAGCTAACGCCGGTGGGAAATCCTCGGCTGGCATTGCAAATGGACGTATCATCTTCTCCATTGTCTCCAGGGTCAAACACGAACCAACCTCTTGAAGCCTCTCTGGTCCCATTATCGGAAGTGTGTGTTCCCTGAGCAAAGATTCTGCTTCCTCGTCCTTCTTCTGATGTAACGTAACAACAAACAAACAAACAAAAACACTCTTTTTAGTAATTGGGACTCATGCTCAACTATAAACAAAAGGGTCTTGTTTTTGATCTTTTACCTCTAAGGGAGACAAATCTGCGCCACGGCTAAATGTTAGTTCGATTCTGAATCTTTTCGGGTCTTCTAGAGATATCTGCAAGCAACAAATTTTTACGTTTAAATGTCTGGTTTCAGATGCTAGTGAACATAACAACCTGAAAGTAAAGAGTGAAAGAGATAAGGCGGTGTATTGTAAACCTCAGTGTTCTCAAACAGTCTTAGGACAACGTAGCTCATGTAATCAAGTTCTTTGGTTTTACATAATCGCTCCAGCGCGCTTTGACAGACCAGACTTTCTTCTCCTTGAAGAGATTCGTCGAGGTTACAATACCGTAGCACATTCACCAGTGAATGGATGTGTGATTCCTGTCAATAGTTACATACAGAAATTCATCAAGTAATGCTCTAACCATAAATCAGAGTCTAATTCTAAGAATTCAAACAAGAGCCAGAGTCGCATTAAACAATGTCAAAATAATTTTCCCCATATTTTCCAGCCGGATGGTTGCATGTAAGAAAGAGAGCAAATTGGAAGAAGGAACTCACAGAAGTGAAGTAAAGACGTGTCCTCACATGACGTTCAGGCGTCATGTGGAAGAAGGAACTCACAGAAGTGAAGTAAAGACGTGTCCTCACATGACGTTCAGGCGTCATGACATTTGCATACCTAAAAGAGAAAACAATAAAGCGATGAAATTAAGAAAGATGATGCTGCCCCTTATAATCTAAAAGAGAGTTTTCTGTTACTTTGGATCGAGGCGGTATTTGGTTTCTTTATCCTCATCATCATCTTTACTCTCTCCAGTGATAGTTCGTTTCAACTCATCGCTTTTAATGAAAAGTTTTGGTTGACTATACCTCTCTTCACTTGTCGACGAATACAACGACATGGAGACTTGTTCTTCACTGTTCTTCAGTTCAGCAACACTCAACGCCTCTTCTCGAGTATTCCTCAAGTCAATGAGGATTTTACCCAGCAGGCGCCGTGCAATCTTTATGTCGAATACAAGAAAACAAACAAACACACATGCATATGGTAAGCTGTGAGATAATAAGAGAAAACAATTGCATATGGTAAGCTGTGAGATAATAAGAGAAAACAATGGGCCCTGAGGTAAATTCAAGAGGAAAACAAACATTCATATGTTAATGCTGAAGTTGGAAGGCCAATTTGAGGAACCCACACCTTTGAACCGATTTTCAGTTTTTGCTGTGGATTGATCCCATACTCATTTGGGATTACACCATCTGCAAGTAACTGCATTCACATAACACATAACCGGACCTAATCAACATAGTTCAAGATCGAAATGCGAAACAGAGATGGGCAATATAAAAGGCTCAGTTTGAATCTGGAAATCTAGAGATCTAGTAATAGTAAAGTAAAATGGTATCAAAAAGACAACTGGTTGTTGGTACATTGAGAAATACATTTGATTTCAGATAGTGGAAGAGACACTACCGCCTTTATTCAGCTCATACCTGCGCAACTTTGAAAAGTTCATCTAGTCCTTTTAGATCGAGATGAGAATTATGTAACAGGTCATACCTGGTGTTTGACAACATATTGTACGTTATTCAGAATGGAGCAATAACAGCCGGGATCAATCTAGTTATACATTAAAATATCAACACAAAAGAATGAAACATATAGCTTACTTGCATGAATCGTAAACATCAGGAATCTGCGTTATGTCAAACCGGCTGCATTTAACTCCAACGGTCAATGACATTCATAAAAAAACATAGAGAATAAAAAGGCATATGGCCATACACTTACCTTCTTCTTTCGTTGTAGAGATCCCTTTCGAGTTTTCTCCACCGAGCAAACATCAAAAGGAACCCTTCATTACCACAAGGTAATCCAGCAGCAATCCGACCAACGTCAATGTTTGACTTGCCAAGGGCCTTAGCTTGGTCATATGGAGGGACTACATCATAAGCGCTAGGTTCAGTGAGATTCTCGTGTTCATCTTTAGCAAGTAGCCTTACTTGTTCAGTCACCCTTTTAGCTAATTTTACCTATTTATGTAAGATAGGCAAACAAAGTATACTAGTAAAAAATGCAGCTAGAATATGGTAAACTATACTGACCATGTCTAGTAGCACAAAGACAATTCATAAAACAGACAGAAAGCCCACTATCCAATTAACAAGATGCCAATGGATTACAGTTAACGTCGGAAAGACATGTGAGTACCAATTCAGGTAGGTGCTCATCAGCGTGAGGAGGAATTCCAGCCCCATCAGTCATCCAAGGTAATTCAGAAGATACATAGTCATGTATCATCTTTGAGCCAGCGGTAATGATCTCATTCAGTTGAGCCTGCAGGAAAGTTGGGAAAGCAATTAAAAACTGTAAACAATTACACATGATCGTCAATGTACACATGATCGTCAATTAATTCTCCCTACTTTACGCAAATGAAATTCAACCAGCTAAGCATGCAAAAACCCATAATATCAAAGATCAGATGAGTAACTGCATTGGAAAGGCCTCTATTTAGCCCCTTCGGAAATAATTTTTTTGGAGTCTATCCAATCTAGAAATTCATGAGCGTCACTACTGATTATTAATTGATGCTTCTAACTAATACCAATTTTTGGAGTCTATCCAATCTAGAAATTCATGAGCGTCACTACTGATTATTAATTGATGCTTCTAACTAATACCAAAACATCATTTCCTTCGTCTCATACAAACAGAAGCCACAATCAAGATGTCATTAAGAGAGGGACAAACCTTAGCTGCTTCCATTTCACTGCTCGCATTTTCAAGGCCATCCAACATGGAAGAGTCCTTACTGACCAGAGAAACCTATAGGAAAAAGATTAAGATTTAATGATTATAACATTGCCAAGTATTCTACTAGCTTGGTAAAATGAGACGGCAAACCAGAATTGGGGTTAGCTGTCCTTCTAGGTCAAGCAGGCCTTTAGCAAAAGCAGCTGCAGACATCTGCAAACAGTGCAATTATATATATTTTTTCCTTTGATATGGGGAACTCTTATGAAATCTCTGTGCAACCGATGATGGATATACATAAGATATACTGAATATCTTAATGTTCTTCGGTAAACGTCACTACTAAATCAGCATTAACTTGTACCTGAACACGTCCCTCGTCAGAGCTGTAAATTTTGAGGTCATGACGGTATGTACTATGGAGACGAAGCAAACCTACCTGAACACGTCCCTCGTCAGAGCTGTAAATTTTGAGGTCATGACGGTATGTACTATGGAGACGAAGCAAACCTGTACCTTCACCTGAAAATCATATCCCCTTTTTCATAAGCCGCTCATATATATATATATTGACCGACAGAACAACAATGGACTGTTTCACCAATATTCTATGAAATATATGGAAGGTAGAATATAAAATGATCGAACAAAAAAGCTGATCAGGTGTCGTCACCTGGATACATATTGTTTCGAAAGTATCTACCAAGTTCTTCGGCCTATAATAAAAAATAAGCAAAAATTAAAGAGATCAGAGATTTTATCAATAGCCTGAACTGGTGTTAATATCCTAACATGAAGTAATTGTCCCTCCATAAACAATACCATTACTGAACTTTGATTTAACACAATCTTCTGCTCCCCAAAAAAAGTATTACCTGCTTTCTACCCGCATGAGTTAGAACACCCCCATATTTCAGAACCATAAGAGCTTCCACTGGGCGTTCCTCTTCACCTTCACCATCACTTTTTGGTACGTTAGCCCATTTCAATGGCTTCAACTACATAGAGAATAAAAAGGCATATGGCCATACACTTACCTTCTTCTTTCGTTGTAGAGATCCCTTTCAAGTTTTCTCCACCGAGCAAACATCAAAAGGAACCCTTCATTACCACAAGGTAATCCAGCAGCAATCCGACCAACATCAATGTTTGACTTGCCAAGGGCCTTAGCTTGGTCATATGGAGGGACTACATCATAAGCGCTAGGTTCAGTGAGATTCTCGTGTTCATCTTTAGCAAGTAGCCTTACTTGTTCAGTCACCCTTTTAGCTAATTTTACCTATTTATGTAAGATAGGCAAACAAAGTATACTAGTAAAAAATGCAGCTAGAATATGGTAAACTATACTGACCATGTCTAGTAGCACAAATACAATTCATAAAACAGACAGAAAGCCCACTATCCAATTAACAAGATGCCAATGGATTACAGTTAACGTCGGAAAGACATGTGAGTACCAATTCAGGTAGGTGCTCATCAGCGTGAGGAGGAATTCCAGCCCCATCAGTCATCCAAGGTAATTCAGAAGATACATAGTCATGTATCATCTTTGAGCCAGCGGTAATGATCTCATTCAGTTGAGCCTGCAGGAAAGTTGGGAAAGCAATTAAGAACTGTAAACAATTACACATGATCGTCAATGTACACATGATCGTCAATTAATTCCCCCTACTTTCCGCAAATGAAATCAACCATCTAAGCATGCAAAAACCTATAATATCAAAGATCAGATGAGTAACTGCATTGGAAAGGCCTCTATTTAGCCCCTTCGGAAATAAATTTTTGGAGTCTATCCAATCTAGAAATTCATGAGCGTCACTACTGATTATTAATTGATGCTTCTAACTAATACCAAAACATCCTTTCCTTCATCTCATACCAACAGAAGCCACAATTAAGATGTCATTAAGAGAGGGACAAACCTTAGCTGCTTCCATTTCACTGCTCGCATTTTCAAGGCCATCCTTCTAGGTCAAGCAGGCCTTTAGCAAAAGCAGCTGCAGACATCTGCAAACAGTGCAATTATATTATTTTTTTCCTTTGATATGGGGAACTCTATGAAATCTCAGTGCAACCGATGATGGATATACATAAGATATACTGAATATCTTAATGTTCTTCAGTAAACGTCACTACTAAATCAGCATTAACTTGTACCTGAACACGTCCCTCGTCAGAGCTGTAAATTTTGAGGTCATGACGGTATGTACTATGGAGACGAAGCAAACCAGTACCTTCACCTGAAAATCATATCCCTTTTTCATAAGGCGCTCATACATATATATTGACTGACACAACAACAATGGACTGTTTCACCAAAATTCTATGAAATATATGGAAGGTAGAATATAAAATGATCGAACAAAAAAAGCTGATCAGGTGTCGTCACCTGGATACATATTGTTTCGAAAGTATCTACCAAGTTCTTCGGCCTATGATAAAAAATAAGCAAAAATCAAAGAGATCAGAGATTTTATCAATAGCCTGAACTGGTGTTAATATCCTGACATGAAGTAACTGTCCCTCCATAAACAATACCACTACTGAACTTTGATTTAACACAATCTTCTGCTCCCCAAAAAAAGTATTACCTGCTTTCTACCCGCATGAGTTAGAACACCCCCATATTTCAGAACCATAAGAGCTTCTACTGGGCGTTCCTCTTCACCTTCACCATCACTTTTTGGTACGTTAGCCCATTTCAATGGCTTCAACTCCATTTCAATGGCTTCAACTGAACCTTTCTGTAAATGCCAGAGAAATGTCCACCCTGCAGGATTTACACATCTTCAACATGAGACTGAGTTTGCAATGAAAGTTCAGTTCCCAACATCCTTCCAAAAACAAGAATCATAGCTGTTACTGTACAGTTAATTGCGAAGATTATAAACAATAGAACGACATGGCGAATGCATCAAGGATACAGAACTCAGAGAAATGACAGGCAAATTCATATTATTAACGAAAACTACCTCTTCAAGGACTGCTTTAACTTGCCTAAGCTTGTCGGCATGTTCATGGTCTTCTGCATCACTATCACTTTCACATGATCTAAACATCAGATATGAATACAACAAGGCAGCTGCCAGATTACATCACTAGTTATTGAAGCATATGAATCAAATATATAAAAAGCTTCATTGGCAGAATCATAGACAAAAATCCTCTTCAGGAAAGGAATTTGTAACAAGTACAAAAGTAACATAGGAAAGCCACTACTAGGTGACTGCTAATTTATTAAATTACTTAGGGACACGCCTCACTGGAAAATATATTATTGATTACCAAAAGGAAGTTAGATTCCAGTTAAATTTCTTTTAATTCATCCCCAAAATCCTTGAATTCAATGGTTCTCTTATCAGCAACGAATAGCACTCAAAGGCTTAGGGCTGTAAGAATAAAGCAAGTCATAAGATCATTATCAGGGGTCTACCTAGTACGAGGAACTAACATTCTTGTGGCGTCCAATAGATCTTGCAATTCTACGGCACTTTTAAGTTTTGTCTGCAAAAATTGAAAAAAATTACACAGCATAAGAAAAGAAGAACAGGCTGGACGAAGTGAAATATTAACGAAAACTACCTCTTCAAGGACTGCTTTAACTTGCCTAAGCTTGTCGGCATGTTCATGGTCTTCTGCATCACTATCACTTTCACATGATCTAAACATCAGATATGAATACAACAAGGCAGCTGCCAGATTACATCACTAGTTATTGAAGCATATGAATCAAATATATAAAAAGCTTCATTGGCAGAATCATAGACAAAAATCCTCTTCAGGAAAGGAATTTGTAACAAGTACAAAAGTAACATAGGAAAGCCACTACTAGGTGACTGCTAATTTATTAAATTACTTAGGGACACGCCTCACTGGAAAATATATTATTGATTACCAAAAGGAAGTTAGATTCCAGTTAAATTTCTTTTAATTCATCCCCAAAATCCTTGAATTCAATGGTTCTCTTATCAGCAACGAATAGCACTCAAAGGCTTAGGGCTGTAAGAATAAAGCAAGTCATAAGATCATTATCAGGGGTCTACCTAGTACGAGGAACTAACATTCTTGTGGCGTCCAATAGATCTTGCAATTCTACGGCACTTTTAAGTTTTGTCTGCAAAAATTGAAAAAAATTACACAGCATAAGAAAAGAAGAACAGGCTGGACGAAGTGAAAGTGGAAAATACAGAACCTCTCACCTCTGCTCTTGGTTTTCCTCCATTGTACTTCAACATGAGATTTAGTGGAAAATACAGAACCTCTCACCTCTGCTCTTGGTTTTCCTCCATTGTACTTCAACATGAGATTTAACAGTTTCTCCTCTGTAACTTTTAGTTTCACTTTCTGCTTCGGGGTTCTGTCACCGCTGTCATGATACGTAGAATACAACTCAGGGTCTACGTGAACAGAGAGTAATTTAAAGAGATATGATATATGCGAAGACATACTGCCGAACAACAGCAATGACACAGCGTAGCTCCTCTGACTGCCCAAAAGTTCCAACAATGCCACTTCCTTGGCGAGTTAGACCTTCGTTAGATTGGACAGGTTCGTTAATTTTCCATGGAAGAATGGGAGGAACTGTTGAAGAAAGATGAGGAGCCTTTTCATCCAAAAACATTTGCCGTAGCACACAAGCAGCATCGTCGTAGTACCTTTTACAGTGAAAAAGATCTGGTGACATTTCTGATTAAAACTCCAATTGAATACAAAGCTAGAGTTCCAAAAGAGGATATGATGGTGACACAGTACTTATATCAAATAAAAGCCATGACCTCTGCCTCAACTAGCTTATAGCCAAAATGTATGTTCTTGGTGACACAGTACTTATATCAAATAAAAGCCATGACCTCTGCCTCAACTAGCTTATAGCCAAAATGTATGTTCTTTTTATGGCAAAGGATACTGCTCAAAAACTTTAGAATTGAAATTTGTGAAGATATAACTCACACAACAATCAGAACACAGAAGAAAAATAGAAGTCAAGATTAATGTCTCACTTATAAGAGTTCTTCACAAAACTCCATCCATTTACGTCACAAACATATGAACTTCCATCAGACCGTAGCAGATCAAAACCACAGACCTGCAAACATGTAAAAAAAATCCGTTAATACATTATGCAAGAATATCTTTAACGATCTTCAGTCTAGCATTATGAGAAACTCAGGCATGTCTCCTTGTTTACTGCTTCGCAAATAAAATTATGAGACAATAGAACTCTGCAAGACAATGAGAGCCAGATAACCGGAATCAACACATACCGCTTGCCTAAATGCAATGCTAACGTCTCTCGCCATTTGCTTCTCAGCAGGTGTGAGCAAAACTGGATATCTCACCTGTTCAATTACAATATAGTTCCTGGTCAAAGTTTGAACATCAGCATTCTATACTTTCACAAAACGTAGGCTGCAAATCTTCTATGTAATCAACAGTCTTTGGTACCCTTTTAGCCATAGCTCCATTGTTCAAGAAAGAGGGGCCTAGTAAGATTTCATATGTGGGATGATTTGGTAATGATCAGAAGACTTACTTCCTTCCCATCTGGATTCCTCATTACTACACCATCAACAACTGGTGACTTTCTTGCTTCGGCATGCGCATATTCGGGACCCACAGTGTAGACCTGTATTTCAGGGTACACTGTCAGTCGAAAACTCGTTAAAGGAACATTGACATGGCAATGTTTTAAGATAGGTTAATTAGCCTGGCCATAGGTTAGAAAAAACAAAAAATAGCAAATCTAGATGGAAACACAATCACAACCTTGACATCAGTCCCCCCAGTAGGCAAAAACTCCTCGTATATGTAAGAACCTTCCCTCCTTACTCTTCTGACATCAGGATGAAATTCACTTGATCGATTCCCTACCTAAAACCAAAAATTGGGTCATAAAAGTTTTTGATACTGATAATGCTAACAACAGGATGTGCCACATATTATTACCAAACCTTTAACTATACAGTTCAGCCCTAGAATAGCCAGGAAGACATTAGGTAGCAAAAGAGCCAACTACAGTAATATGCCACAGTTTTTACCAGTTATACTAGACCAAATTCAATGCACTGGAAGTCAATTTCTGCAGAAATAGTACCTTACGAAACAATTCTTTCTTTTGATACTGATAATGCTAACAACAGGATGTGCCACATATTATTACCAAACCTTTAACTATACAGTTCAGCCCTAGAATAGCCAGGAAGACATTAGGTAGCAAAAGAGCCAACTACAGTAATATGCCACAGTTTTTACCAGTTATACTAGACCAAATTCAATGCACTGGAAGTCAATTTCTGCAGAAATAGTACCTTACGAAACAATTCTTTCATGCCCCCACCTGCTGAGCTAGGGTAGTATATCATTATACTATGGTCATCACCTTTACAAGAATAACATGTCAATCATTAGTAGAAAAGAAGTAAAAATGGGAAAAAATATTTGGATCAAGGCTGATAGCCTAAAACTAGGAAGGAAAAAATTGAAACTCAGAAAAATCACTTTATTCAAGTTAAAATCACATTTCTTGAATGTGTAACAAGCACTCGGCCAATTAAGATTCTTTACTATTTACATATCAAGCATAGACTAAACTCCAGTTTAGACAAAATATGAAAAAAGATTTTACCTAGTACCCTAAAAGTAAGAACATTTCCGTGACACAGAGCAGTTTAGACAAAATATGAAAAAAGATTTTACCTAGTACCCTAAAAGTAAGAACATTTCCGTGACACAGAGTAAGGCTTAGATTTTTAGCTTATGGGTAGCTTACGGATGTTACAGGCCAAAAGAGCAAAGAAAGAGAGATTAAAGATTCAAAAAGAGAAACTCACCATTGACTGGCTTTTCCACAAATGGCTTCCAGAATCGTTCACCATTAACGTCAACAAAATCTTCTTCCTCGACGAAGTAATCAAGGTCTTCGTCTGGTACTTTTCTATTGACACAGGCATATCTCGGAACAGGGATACCATACAATTCAAGATGCTATAGATGCACACAAATATAAAATTTATTAATTACGGATAAAGTATGTAGCTCTTCTTTTTAATGAACCAGTGATATATGTAGAAAATGAGTACGAGACATGAAAAGATAAATGACAAGGTGATCAGAAATGAACGAGCCAATTCTCCTGCAGTTTTAAATGCATACCTCATAAACTTTCCGGCGGTCATGAAGAAGATATTGTGGATCCAGGTCATTCACTAAAAATGGCCTGAATCGTTTGAAAATGTTACCTCAAACGCCAAACTCAGTTTAATTACTTAACTATCAACAAAAGTTAAAAAAGAAGAACTCACTTTCTCAAAGAAGAATATGCTTGAACTTTCTCAAGTGGATATCCAGGGATAAAGTATGTAGCTCTTCTTTTTAATGAACCAGTGATATATGTAGAAAATGAGTACGAGACATGAAAAGATAAATGACAAGGTGATCAGAAATGAACGAGCCAATTCTCCTGCAGTTTTAAATGCATACCTCATAAACTTTCCGGCGGTCATGAAGAAGATATTGTGGATCCAGGTCATTCACTAAAAATGGCCTGAATCGTTTGAAAATGTTACCTCAAACGCCAAACTCAGTTTAATTACTTAACTATCAACAAAAGTTAAAAAAGAAGAACTCACTTTCTCAAAGAAGAATATGCTTGAACTTTCTCAAGTGGATATCCAGAGGAATGGAAAGCAATCAAACAATCACAAATCGGCCAACTGAAACAGTACAGACCCTGGTGATTTTGTGGTCCAAGAATATAATTGTACTTGATAATCATTAACTATACTTTACCAAATAAACTAATCGAGAAAAATGTTCCAAATCCATGCATCACGTGAATTAAGTACGATGGAACATGAGCATTAAAAAAACAAAAGTAAAATCGATATTCATACATTTGTTAAGAAACATACCTTTCTATTGGGTCTTCAAGTATAACCTTATCCCCAAAATGTATGATCTAGTCATAAAGTGGTAAGAAAAAGTCCATGATATGTGACAAATAAAAGGGGAAATACTTAGTTGACGGTATAATCCACATAGACTACAAATTAGGAAAGATTACTCGCATAACATTTTTCTTAATCAAATTGAAATAATTGAAATCACAAATTAGAGCCACGTCTAAAGAAAGCAATAATTGCTCCAAGTGGAAAACAAATTCCATTTCCACAAATAAAAGGGGAAATACTTAGTTGACGGTATAATCCACATAGACTACAAATTAGGAAAGATTACTCGCATAACATTTTTCTTAATCAAATTGAAATAATTGAAATCACAAATTAGAGCCACGTCTAAAGAAAGCAATAATTGCTCCAAGTGGAAAACAAATTCCATTTCCAGAATCACCAAATCCAATGAGAAAAATCCAGAAAGTGAAAACTACCTCAAATTCGCCAAATGCTTGTATCCTGTCCATAATTTGTTCCATTGGAGCTGAGAAAACCTAAAAATCCAAATTCGCCAAATGCTTGTATCCTGTCCATAATTTGTTCCATTGGAGCTGAGAAAACCTAAAAATCAACCCGAAAATCTCTATAAGCGAGACAATAAAGTGAAATAAACAAGAAAAACCCCTCATCGGAGCAAAATCCATCGCAATCTGTTCGTCGGAGCAAAACAAAAAACAAAAAAAACGCGAAGCACGAAAAGAAACAAAACCTCGGGGCCGCATTTCACCTTCTTTTCCATGACGCAGACTCCAATCGTTATCTTCTTATCAACGCCTGCTTCTTCTTCCACCCCCATTTTCGGTAATACCTCTCTCCCGATTCGTATCTCTTTCGGTTTTGTTCCTCGATTTTACACAACGACGTGCTCTATCTGTCTCGCGCTCCTATCACATCATATATTCACAACAACAGCAACAACAAAACACAACGAACAATTCGTTCAGAGAACAGAGACTTCACAACAACAGCAACAACAAAACACAACGAACAATTCGTTCAGAGAACAGAGACTAAATCGCTTAAGTTTCGTATCAATTTCCGGATCAAGGCCACGACTAAGATACGATCATAACAAGAAAGAGCAATGCGAGATCTCACAACGAGAAAAATAGAGGAGAGACGTTACTGGGGAAAACGATGATCAGAGCGCAATTAGCTAGCGATAGATAGTGCGGCACTGGCACGAGGAAAGAGAGAAGATTCATGCGTCAGAGACGTTGCTTTTAGTCAAAATAAATAAATAAAATGATTAATTATGGGTAATATAGATTTAGCTTTATTATTAAAAATTAGGGTCAGTAATAATCTGATTAGTCAGGTACATAACGATTAGTCATATGGACGGTGTATGTTTTAGGAAGTTCTAATAATGCACTAGTAAATATATTCACAATGTCTAATGAGTAGGCCAAGAAGGTAATCAAAATGGTCCATGTATAGCCTATCAAACATATCATAACCCAATCAAATGAAATAACAAAATGTTGTAGCAAAAAAAAGAGATATTGTTAATGTGATTTATAAGCTAGAGACATTTGTCCAAAAGCTTAATTATAAAATATTGGTGACACATGGTTCATCCACTAATTATGTCAGGAAAAATGCCAACAGATCTCAACTTACCAATTTATCTGTAAAAAGTCTCAACTTTGCTTAATACAGAGTCAAATTTTATTAATTTTTCAACTTATTAATAATATTGGTATCCTTGTTGACCAAAAATAAAATAAAATAATATTGGTATGAAAACTATACCTGGTACCAATTTACACGTCTTGTTGACCAAAAATAAAATAAAATAATATTGGTATGAAAACTATACCTGGTACCAATTTACACGTTTTTTTCATATATACACGATACCATATTTTATTGTTTTGTTCTAATGATATTTAGAAAAAACAAAAGATTGTTTCTTTCTTTTTGGCATGAACAAAAGATATTATGAATCTTTCCAATTTCGGGGTGAACTATTGTCAATACAGAAAACTTTGGTTTTTTTTAAAAAATAACATCTAACTCGTCTGTCTTTTTTTCTTTTTTTTCAACCATTTTTCATTCATTAAAGGTCTGTTACATCTTGGGGGAATAAGAATCTAGAGACTCTATTCAAAAACCCAAGCCCATTTTACAATTAGAATAAATCTTTAACAACAGCAGAAGCCCATATATCACAATATTAAAGCCCAATAAACTTATGTGAATTTCCTTCAAAATGATTTTGCAATTGGGCCCAAAACCCATCCGAATTGACATCCCAACTGTGACAAATTTTGGCCCACGGCCCAATATCCAAACAGTTCGCCCTAATGCACTCTAGAGGATGTGCGCCGTCGCCTGAATAGCACCCTGTTTCCGGTAGGTTTCCGATTTGGTAACACTAATCGTACTGTCGGTGAAATTTGTGGCTTTATCGTGGCTAGACAATTCCGAGATTGGTTCATCGAGAAAAAAGCTCGAGAAAGTGGCCGNNNAAGACTATATCTAACCTCCAAAAGGGGATTGAGTACGGGTCAGATCTAGCGTCAGGGTTAAACATTAAAGGCTCTTTGACCTCAGATCTGTGCCCAGCAAGACCCGCCACACGCGAACAAAGAAGAAGATGAAGCTCAATGGCGGATCTGAGACCTAACGGAGTGATGAGTCGAACCCAGGAAGTTTCTTGAGATTCATTCTTTCTTCTTGTCCACATATGGAACGGGTTCTTCTTCTTGTTCTTCTCTTTGGAATAATACAAAATACTCCATTATTGGTTGATTGAAATAACTTCTTGTTCTTCTTCTCTTTGGAATAATACAAAATACTCCATTATTGGTTGATTGAAAATAACTTCTTCTTGTTCTTCTTCTCTTTGGAACGTTAGGAAATACTACATCAAAGTCATATCTTTGAATCTATGGAATCTATGACTTTGATGTAATATTTCCTAACGTTCCAAAGAGAAGAAGAACGAGTTCCATAAGTGGACAAGAAGAAAGAATGAATCTGAAGAAACTTCTTTATGCTAGTTATTTTCAATCAACCAATAATGGAGTATTTTGTAATATTCCAAAGAGAAGAAGAACAAGAAGAAGAACCCGTTCCATATGTGGACAAGAAGAAAGAATGAATCTCAAGAAACTTCTTGGTGCTAGTTATTTTCAATCAACCAATAATGGAGTATTTGGTAATATTCCAAAGAGACTCTATTCTAAAACCCAATAAAACTTGATCTGGGGTGGATGGTGGAGTAGGGGACGAAATCAGAAGGAAAAATAAGAAAAAACAGGTAAAAAGGAACCCGGGGCGGCGGATCCGCCGCTGTCCACCGTCCAGAACCGGTTATCCACGGGAATATTTAAGCCCATGGACCAGAAAATTAACCCATATAAGATAACTAAATTTGTTTATCATCAATCCTAATCATAGAGATGTCAACATGAGTCATCAAGTTATGCTCTTTTTTTTGTCAGGCATCATATTATACTCTTCTTCCAATTTTTCATAAGCAAGTAATCGTTCTATA
>CM071717.1:46843209-46861956 GCA_036630335.1 Physaria fendleri
GTCTCATTTACTATACTTCACTACATGATTACTATCCCATATAGGAAAACTGAGAGATTGCTTCGCTGGTAATCCGATCATCTCGAACTGTAGCACCATTCGTCTCCTTATGCTTCTTGTCATTATGAACAACATTCTTACTGTTCTCTGCTCCAACTTACCTTTGAAGTTACTAAACGTATTCTCATCTTCTGCTTACTAAAACCTGACAATATCCCTTGTTCTTTAGGCTTCTCTTGCTATTGATGCTGATTGTGATGTTCGTCAATGTCAATTTCATATTCACATGTTAAAAAGAGACACAAAGATCAGATACATACGTACCAATGTCCAACTCTTCTTTATCATGAACTCTAGATGTACATATCAAGCTTTGCCAAACAATACAAAGAGTTCCATGATCCTAAACCAAAATTAATCCTTGCACAATCTTCCATCAAGAACCTAAAACCGAAACAGCTCAAAATGGAAGAAGTGAAGCAGATTAATTTTTATTTTTGTCATCTGAATGCCAAAAAGGAAAAGGACAAAGCATCTTACAGAATCCTTGTCGAATGTGCCGAATCCAACACCAATAGCAAAGACAGTCAATCCCTACTTGATATAACACACCAATTAACCAAACCTAAAGATACAAACCAAAAAGAAGAAACGATGAACAGCAATAAAACATGTTTAATAATTGAAAGAACAAAGAATATACGAAATCATCTGAGGGAAAATTATACCCTCTGAGCCTCTGAGGGAAAGGTGGATTATTTCCTCTTCTTCCTATGCAGCAGCCTTGTTAGAGACACCACTATCTTTACCGATTGCCATATCTTTCTTTTTTTTCCTATGCAGCAGCCTTGTTAGAGACACCACTATCTTTACCGATTGCCATATCTTTCTTTTTTTCTTCAATGGCAACCACTTAGACCCTTCATTTCATCGATATAGTCAATGGCAACCACTTAGACCCTTCATTTCATCGATATAGCTAGCATTAAACATTAGAATAACCAGATTCTTCAGTGTTTTCTTTATCTCAAAATTGGAAAATAATGAAAACCATACTTACAGAGTTTTTGTAAATTGGATTGCATATTTTATCTTTCAGTTCTTCTGAACGGAAAAGAAGAAACCTGATAGTGACGTTATTGAATATATGCTGATAAGCATCATCATTAGCAGAATCATTGATCTCAAAAGCTTCTACTTCTGCAAAGACGACAGATGTTATTAAAGAGTATTTCTAAGAACCAACAAAAAAAACTCTGTAATGTAACAGATTCGGTTATTCTACTTCTGCAAAAACTCTGTAAAAAAAATCGAGAAAATGATTAAATTTTAGCACTTCCTTAACATTGCTTGAGAGACAAAGCAAAGTTCAAATCTAAAGAGAGAGTAGCAGCAAAAGGACACCATATAGATTAGAAAGAGAGAGAGACCTTCTTTTAATTTCAAATCTAAAGAGAGAGTAGCAGCAAAAGGACACCATATAGATTAGAAAGAGAGAGAGACCTTCTTTTAATGACGTTGAGAAGAAGAAGAAGCAGCAGCAGGATTAGTAAAGGAGGTACTTTTCTTCTTCCTCATACTCAGCATCATCAGTCTGAAGCTGGAATCTACAAACAGGACAAGAGTTCCTTGTTCCTAACCAAACAGGACAAGAGTTCCTTGTTCCTAACCATGGCACAATACAATCTGTATGGTAACCATGACCACACGGTAGCTTCTTACCAGTTTCATTCTTAACCATTCCATCTTTACACACAGCACAAACAATAACCATCTCTCCTTCTAAAGAACTAACCCCAGAACTCTCCAATGCTTCTATGGCCGATTTTGCTGCAGGTGGAGCGCCTCTCCTTCCTCCTCCACCGTCTCCTTCCGCTAAATTCTCAAGCAAAGCTTCGTATCTGGCTGCGTCATCCATGTAATCAGCTGGATTTCCTGTGTCTCTGTCCGATTCAATACGGAATTCAATTGAATTGTTTTCGATTCCCATCAAAATCTCGGCCCAGTCCAGAATTCTGTTTTGACCCGTTCGTGATCGGATAGCAAGAGCACCTCGATTTCTCATCCATATATCATCTTCCTCTTCTTCCTCACCAGTTCCTGAACGGATCGCAAGAGCTCGTCGATTTCTCATCCATATATCATCTTCTTCCTCGTCGTTAACAAACTAATCGACTAAGCGGAGCTGGGTAAAAAACGCAATAATGACTTTGGGAAAAAGGAATACAAATCGAAGGTGTGAAACGGAAGAGATAAGGCGTGAGAGGCGACTTTTGGGCTTTTTGGTTGGAGAAAAAAAAAAAAAATAGAGGACACGTGGATAGGCTCAGAGTTGAGTATGGATTAACTTTATATATATAGATATATTTGGGCCCAAATTATTTTAAATGTATGTGAAAAATATTTGTCTCGGATCTCCGATATCTTTAAACCGGCATTTACCCTCATATTTACGGCCAAATAACAAGAACATAAAATCTCGGATCTCCGATATCTTTAAACCGGCATTTACCCTCATATTTACGGCCAAATAACAAGAACATAAAATCTTCCCTAAAAAGACAGAAATTTTGGATTAGTCAGCTTTATGTTACAAGGGCCAAGGCTAAATGAAAAAAGCAACAAAAACAACTTTTCGAATATGGTTCAATAAAATATGAAAATATATTCTTTAATGAAAATGCTAGAGTATCATACATGAGAAATGAAAATAAATATGAAGTTATATAAGATAATTAATTTTGTCCACTTGAATTTATTAAATGGGAAATCTGATGATTTTGAATACAAACAAACACATGCATAGTGGAGTTCGATTCATGATGTCATATATATAGTACGATGAAGAACATGCATAGTGGAGTTCGATTCATGATGTCATATATATAGTACGATGAAGAACATTTTAACTAATACAACTTGGTTTGTTAAATGAAAGCTTTTGCATAAATACACAATTAAGATTTGATTTCTGAAACAACAATTTATTATATTGAGCTTTGAATATCTCCATACTGGCATAGACTAAAATAAACTCAAACCTGTCCAGAAGGCACAAATATTAGATTCGTTGTTTGTTTATAGTTCAAGAGAGGCTATGGAGAGAGGTCAACGCTTTCCTCGAATTTGTCAAACATTAACAATCTTTTTACGTATCAAAAGTCAACACCTATCTCTCTTTTGCCTATTGGTGATCTTACGAACAACAATACGTTAATCTGTTGTTTCTCTACGATATCTTTCTGTTGAATTATCTATTAAGCCACGCGCATACTCTTTTTACATTGATCATGTTAATCTGCATTAATTACGTTGAATTATCTATTAAGCCACGCGCATACTCTTTTTACATTGATCATGTTAATCTGCATTAATTACACTATTATTAAACTTTTTTTTGGGTAGAATATTTGTTATTGAAACTCGTGAAAACAATGTGCCATTTTAAGTAGGTCAAACTAGAGATTTATTGCTAGTGACGAAAACATTCATTTAGGTTTAAACCGGATAAACTAGAGATTTATTGCTAGTGACGAAAACATTCATTTAGGTTTAAACCGGATTTAACTGGTTCGGTTATAGTATAACAATTACGAATCATGACCTTGGAACTCAAAAAAGAAATTCAAATAAGTTTTGGTCGAAAATGAAAAGACTAGTCTTGTACGTTTGTTTCTCGGGGAAGAATGCACGTCGTTTAATTGATTTTCAGCTGAATGCAGGTTGTTTTATTTTCAAACAAACGTTTTCATATTTCTCAAACGGCAATCAAAAAGATGACAAACGACATCGTTTGCCAACCAGAGACCTCTCTTGATGTCACGACATGAATCAGGGATTGGGGTAAATTACGAATTTGGGGAAAACATCCGATTCCAAGGTTAACAGAGACACTAGGGTTCTCCCCCAATTAGTCATCGATTGGAAGAATTACACAATGGATCTAGAGATTGTAGGTCGTCACGCTCTCTTTTTCGACGATGATTCAATGGCAAAGTTTGTCAACTCTCCGACGGCGCTCGTTGACTGGAACAGCCTCTTTATTGACCGCTACGATGTTCGTCATCTCCTCTCTTCTCCTCCTCCTCCACGTATCAAGCGCCGTCGTCCAATTTCAGACGATCCTGACTTGGAATCGGAGCTCGATCACGAGCGTTATCTTGATTTACCGGCGGAATGAATTTCGTTCAACAATCTGGATTATCTTTAGTTTATTGAGTTGGCGGGGCGAATCGAACTAGTTGTGCTAGAGACATAAAACGTTCTAGAGGATGATAATTAAAATCATAGGTCGAATCGTAAATTGTTTGCCTCTTCTAGATTTTTTTTTTTTTTTTATCGAAACATCATGTTGAGTATGCACTTCTGTGAATAGAGGATCGCTGAAACTAGTTTTGTAGTGAGCTCCACGTTTTCTGCAGTTGATTTGGATTATGTATTTCTGATATAATGTGAGTTCTGAAGCTAGTATCCCATAAGAATCTTGTAAGTCATGTTAGAGGGGCATTGGACGCCATTTTGTGAGCATATCTCTGTACTCTATCGTTCATACTAAGCATGTTGATGTATTAATTCCTTAGCCTTCAATACTTGCTTGATCTCCTTAACTATGGGCATGTTAGTTTGATGCGTCTGGATCTAAGTCCCAGGTTACAAAACAATTTTTTTCTGTTTCTTCTGTTCTGTATATCAAATTGTTGCATGGAGATGGATTGGTTGAGGGAGTACTTTTTCTCCCAAACTATTTTCATTTTCTAGGTTTCCTTTTTTCTTTACTCTTCAATTATTATCCAGAGAGTTTAGCATTTATAATTCACTTTGTGCCCCAGATATGAATGAAGATGTAGCAAATGGAAATGCCAATGGTTTTCGTGCTGTCCCCTTTTTCACTTTGTGCCCCAGATATGAATGAAGATGTAGCAAATGGAAATGCCAATGGTTTTCGTGCTGTCCCCTTTTCATATGGAAGCTCCAGTGATTTCAATGACCAGAAAGATGCTGACATGGAATCTGGATTTCACCCGCCTTTCCCCGTGCCTGATTATTTACTTCAAAACCTGGTAAGTTACTGTTGTATCAGATTGTTCCCTTTAGTAATAACCCTGTTTTGCTCACTTTTTTGGTGCTTAACTGATATTGGCCACATCAACATCTGAAAGGTGCATATGTTATTCTAAGGACTACCATATATTGGCCACATCAACATCTGAAAGGTGCATATGTTATTCTAAGGACTACCATGTCTAAGTTTCAGATGATCGGAGAAGAGATGGAGTTGTCTAAGGTTGTCTTTCACATGCACCTTGTTTCTTCTAGCTGCCATTACAAGGGGCAGTGCAGGTGGGATTAAGATGATAGAAATTCATGACTTACCAAGAACCTAAAAACTGAGTGCACATCAGATGATACATATCTATACAGCTGATATTTACAATTTATGGTTCTCGATACTTTTTAAGTGAGATTTTAATATGTTTATAAGTTGCTAAAAGTTCATTCGATCATATTCACATCACTTATTTTTTGTGTACTTTTTTTTCCCCTCTTTCAGCCTCCAACTGAGAAATTACATCAGATCATCTCTAGAACTTCAAGCTTTGTAAGCAAACATGGTGGGCAATCTGAAATCGTCTTGAGAGTCAAACAAGGAGACAACCCAACATTTGGGTTCTTGATGCCAGACCATCATCTTCACCCCTACTTTAGGTTTCTTGTTGATCATCAAGAGCTTTTGACAGGAAAGTCTTCTGTAGAAGAGAAGAAGAACAAAAGTGAGAAGGATGGTGGAGCTTTGTCTTTGCTTGGTTCGGTTTATGGGACAGTAGAAGATGAAGATACTAACGAAGAGTCTGCAAATGATTATAAAACAAACCAGTCTGCCAAAGATGATGATGGTGTTAAGGTAGCTGATTCCAATGGACCTGAAGGGTTAAAAGGAGCTGCAAAGATTTCGACAGAGAGAAATGCAGCTTCTAAGCATTCTCTGTCATTAAATGATCAAGCATCTTTCGTAAAACTAAATCCTTCTATCAGCGCAGTAAATGTTGTAGAGAGGAAGCAGACCAATACAGAAGATAATGGGGTTAAAAGGAGCTGCAAAGATTTCGACAGAGAGAAATGCAGCTTCTAAGCATTCTCTGTCATTAAATGATCAAGCATCTTTCGTAAAACTAAATCCTTCTATCAGCGCAGTAAATGTTGTAGAGAGGAAGCAGACCAATACAGAAGATAATGCTGCAGAAAAACTATTGACATCTGATAAGTCGCAGTCTTCTGCAGTGCTGGCACAACCAAAGCTTGAACTACAGATTGTGGAGCCGACTACTGAGATGAAAAGAGTGATTGATAAGATAGTAGACTTCATCCAGAAGAACGGGAAAGAATTAGAGGCTACTCTTGTTGCACAGGATGTGAAATATGGGATGTTTCCATTCTTACGCCCAACTAGCTTATACCATGCATATTATCGGAAGGTTCTCCAAGAAGCCGAAGAGGTAATTCTATTCCAAGCTCCCAAAAGTTCCTTTCTCCAAGAAGCCGAAGAGGTAATTCTATTCCAAGCTCCCAAAAGTTCCTACTACAAATTTGGTGTGTTTTCATGTGCTTTGAGAACCTTGTGATTGTAGCTTTCATTAATAATATAACATGTTAGTTTATTTCATATGCAGTTAAAATCATGGGACAAAGGCATCATTACCAGAAAGGAAGACATGAAGCAAGAGAAGGTGGGCAATGCTGGAAAAGATGGCAAACGTGTGTTCGAGAGTGTTTTACCAGATGATTCAACCAAGAAAGAAAGTTTAAAAATGGTTAGTGACAAACCAAAGGTCGAGTTGCACAGCGAACCATTCAAACCTGTCCAACCACAGATGAGAGTCAATGTGGATGCGAATACTGCAGCTGCTATTCTTCAAGCAGCTAGAAGAGGCATAAGGAATCCCCAGTTAGGGATTTTATCAGGAAAACCCATGGATGAGACTTCTCAGAGCCTCGGAAATGATGGAAGTTACCCTGCATCTAAGCCCCCTGATTTGGCCAAATCTACAGGTCAATTGAACCCTTGCTCTACTGCCAGTGACACTGATTCTTCTGAAGCAGGCTTGTCTAAGGAGCAGAAATTGAAGGCAGAAAGATTAAAACGTGCAAAAATGTTTGTGGCCACGCTAAAACCCGATGTGCAGCCATTGCAACGAGCTGAACTGTCACGAAGCATATCGGTTGAACCATTAGACTCGGAGATTTCTGGATTAGGTGCTAATGCCATCAAAGAAAGAGAAGGTAACTCAATTCCTTTTGTAGCTGAGACGAAAGTAGCAGTTGATGGTAACAACGAAAGACGATCAAAGAGAAATTACCGATCGAGATCCCAGAGAGATGAAGATGATAAGATGAAACAAGAAGGTGAAGGGGAAGAGAGTAGCATGGATGAAGCTGCTGAAGAAACCAAGACTTATAAGAAGCATTCATCTAGTATAAAACCCCATAATAGGCACAAACATAAGACACTTTACTCTTCCAAGGACAGACATTCCCGGGACAAGCGCAAGCATGAGGGCTCCTCGGATGATGAGTATCACAGTCGTTCACGTCATAGACACAGCCGCAGCAAATCTTCAGATAAGTATGAGTTATATGATTCTTCTGATAACGATGGTAAATACCGACACAGATCTAGTAAGCAATACAAAGATGGTGATTATTCAAAGGACAAGCGTAGCCATCATCACAGATCCAGGAAGCATGATAAGCATCGTGATTCATCTGATGATGAACATCATCGTCATCGACACAGATCCAGTAGACACAAGCACGAGGACTCTTCAGACGTTGAGTATGGTCATCGACACAGATCCAGTAGACACGACCACGAGGACTCTTCAGACGCTGATCATGGTTATCGACACAAGTCTAGTAAACGTATGAAGAAAAGTGAGAAAGGTCATCGACACAGATCCAGTAGACACGACCACGAGGACTCTTCAGACGCTGATCATGGTTATCGACACAAGTCTAGTAAACGTATGAAGAAAAGTGAGAAAGGACTCTTCAGACGCTGATCATGGTTATCGACACAAGTCTAGTAAACGTATGAAGAAAAGTGAGAAAGCAGTGGAAGAAGAGACTGTTTCAAAGTCAGATCAGTCTGATCTTAAAACTGCCGCTGAAGATAACATAGGGTACCCGCAAAACGGAGCAGCTCAAGTATCGGATGAGCTAAGAGCCAAAATCCGTGCTATGTTAGCAAATACCTTGTAAGTTTCTTTTAACTGAAGTGTTAGTGTCATTTCGGTGTGTACTAGTATTAAGTTGACAATGTGAATGATAGGGCCTGATCAATCATCGTGCTGGTTCGGTATTCAGTGGAGATGAGATGGTCGGTGAGCATCTAAACCATTAAAGGTCATTCATAAAGGCGATGTTATAAGCCCTCCTTAACTTCGAGAAGAAAAGTGGGAAAACCAAATTTTATGTATTTGTAAACTAATTCATGTTTTCAGAAGTCCGAAAACTAGTTTTTCTTATAAACTAAATGTCACAAAATAACACTTGGAGAAAGACATAAAGCTTTACGATAAACTGTGTGGCTGTGTGCTATTATTGTTAATCAGGTCCACTACCATAGAAGTCTGTATTATATATTTTGTCAAACGTGTATATGTATATCAGAAAAGATAAGACTCTGCATTGCGATACTAAAAAAAAAAAAATTGATTTATAATCATTTGATTCATAATACTTGGTTAATGAGAAAGAAACATATACATGTTATTTAGAAACTTGAACACAGGATTTTGAAGTTAGCCAAATAACTGAATAATATATTAAGAAATAAAAGATGCTAGACAATCCCCAGCCCCAACTTATTCATCTTCTTCGAGTAAACTACTTGTCTACCTCTCCTTTTTTTTTTTTTTTTTTTTTTTTTTTTNACATTCTTTAAAAATTTCCTCGATACTTCAAAAAATCTGTCTTTCTTTAAAATATGTCGTCTCGAGGAAAACTTGCAAGTTGCAAGGATGAAAAAGATATACTAAGTTAATAAATAAAAGTGAAAGTAGTATTCAAGAAACCTTACAACAACAACAACAAAAAAGCTAATAAAAACATAGCATATGATTTTACTTCACGTTTTGAAAACAGTTGCCTTTTAGATCTCAAGTCACATGTATGAAACCTCATTTGTTTTAGCCGTCCATCACCCTAAACGCTATAAAGCTAAAAAAAATTAACAAAAAATGATTCCCAATCATTTAATACTAAAAGATATATATATATATATATATAGCTATATTTAAATAATGAATTGCAATCCAAATAATAATTTAAAAAAGAAAAGAAAAGAAACCAGTATGAATCCAACTGTATATATTCTCTAAGCAAAGTAAAGATGCGAAGTATATATTCTCTAAGCAAAGTAAAGATGCGAATAAATTTCCCCAACACCTTCTTCTTTCTTTTAAAACCCTCGTTTGGCTGTAGAATCTTCTTGATACATAGCATTCAAATTAAATGCATTTCACATAAATAAAGCTCCACTTTCACATTTCAGTGTTTTCCCTATTATTTTGCCTTTACAGCACCATTTTAATCTTTATGTATTAAATAGATTAATCGTAATGGTTGATGTAAATAGTTAACAATAAGTGTAGTCAATTGTTGTTGGTTTCATTGTAAATATAACACCGTAAATTAAATTACGAGAAGTCTAATTTTAATGTCTAAAACGCAAAAAGTTAGAATTTTTTTTTAAAAATTTGGAATTTTAAAATAATTGTTGACAAATGAGAAAGTTATTGTTAGTGTTTTAAATTGGAAAACGAAAAAAATTAGAGTTTTTTTTTTTAATACATTTTTCCCAATTTCATTTAGTTTTGTTAATTGTAAAAATTTGATGTAAAAAATGTGTGTGATAGATAAATCAATTTCATTTAGTTTTGTTAATTGTAAAAATTTGATGTAAAAAATGTGTGTGATAGATAAATCAGAAAATAAAAATGACAACGATACTTACTTATTTTACAATATTACATATTTGGAGTTTCAATATTATTTTTAAATATAAAAAAATAATTAGTAGAATTGAAAACATGAATCAACGCTCCCAACTAGTCCTGGGCATTCGGTTTAATCCGAATCCGAACAATCCGACTAAATCGAATTCAGTTTAATCTAAATTCACATGTGTAATCCGATTGAAACAGTTTTAAAATACAATTCGATTTCCGGGTTATTCGGTTTTAATATGAAAACCGAATAAGCCGACTGAAACCGAAATATTACACAATTTTTTTTTATGAATTTGAGATGAATCACCTTAAATCGATATTTTTCAGTATTTTAGCTAAAATCTAATTTTCCGAATAAACCAATTTCTTGGGAATAAACCAATTTTTCCGAAGAAATAAATCGATATATTCATTGTTTTCCTCTTTTTAAAAAAAATTTTGGATTTTTTTGAAATAATCCGAATAAACCGATTTCGATCCAAACCGAACCGAACCTTTATTCGAATTAATTCGGCTATAATTTTTTTTACCGAACAAACCAAAAATTTGAATAACCCGATTTGATTAAGCCGAGAAATCCGTAATCCGAATGCTCATGGCTACTCCCAACAGATAATATACAAGCATTTAACTAAAAGAATTAAAGAATAGACTAATCCCACGCTAATCCCGGCTTCGAATAAATGTAACTACTAGTTGCGCTTATGTTTTTGCTCTGATTGGTGGATCGAAGTTACGGCGCCGTCCACTCTGACGCGAATGCCGTCAAAGGTGTCACCTTCCAATCATGTTTCTCCACGTGTCTAGAAAAAATTCACAAGTAGTAAGTAATTGATTATTAGATGGCTATAATTCGTTGACCCCAAAAAAAAAAATGGCGATAATTATATTTTGAGTAGTAGTTCAAAAAGTCATATAGACTATTATTACGAATGAATTAGTAAATGATATAAAGATTTAAGGGAATGTATGAACTTCATTTCTATTATACTACATTTATAGAAAAAAATTGACTGAAACTTTCATAGGAAATTGTGTATATTTTAAAAAATATTTTTCATTTTGTATTTTTATGCTTGAATATTATGCCACTCTTGATTCTACCAACCAAAAACAAGTTTTCTTTGACGTGAAAATAAAATAACTAGTGGAGCTTTTTTATTTTATTTTTTGATCTTCTTACCAATTAAGCATGTATAATAAAATAATTGTGTTACTAATTTAAAGAACTTTCGTTAACATATCATAACTTATTTATACAATAAAAACAAATATTTGTAATTTGGATCTACGCAACATTATTCCTGCTAATATATATAAACAAGACCATGATTAAGTCATGGTCTTTAACCTTTTTAATAGGAGGAGAACATACCAATGATCATCAATTACCTCCTCAAGTCATTATTTTTAAACTTTTTTTTTTATAAACGACTCACATTATGAGATTCGAACTTAAACGGCTGTATTAGATCTAACAAAACAATAATGTAAATTTTTTTTTAAAAAAAGTGGAAGATAAGGTAAAGTTTTGGTGCATAATAATTGGAGGAGAAGAACAAAGATTAGAATATACAAATAATATATATAAAAAGATATGCCATCTCTGTTCAGACTTTGAATTAAGACACCAAAACCTCATGCCTAAGTCATATATAGTACATAACCTTTGTGTGAGTCTCTGTTTATATATTTCCTTAAAACCTCTCTCTACAACTTCATTTCTCTCCTTACCTATCTCCTCTGTTTTTCTTTAGTTACTCTGTTTTTTTTCCTTAAATACTCTGTTTTCTTTTCTAATGGAAGAACAAAACTGGGTAAGAGGACCAATCATAGGACGTGGCTCAACAGCTTCTATTTCACTTGCAGTTACAAACTCCGGTGAATTGTTCGCCGTCAAATCCTCTTCACTTGCAGTTACAAACTCCGGTGAATTGTTCGCCGTCAAATCCTCTGAGTTCTCTTCATCGGAGTTTTTACAGAGAGAAGAATCGATTTTGTCGACTTTGAGCTCTCCTTACGTAGTTAAGTACATTGGTTCTAATTTAAAGATGGAGAATGGTAAATCAATGTATAATCTCGAGATGGAATATGTTTCCGGGGGGAGTATTCACGATTTGATCAAGAATTCCGGCGGGAAATTACCGGAGTCGGTGATTAGATCCTACACGCGTCAGATACTCAAAGGTTTAAAATATCTTCATGGTGAAGGAATTGTTCATTGCGATTTGAAGAGCCAGAATGTGATGATCGGTGGAGAAACTATAAAGATAATTGATTTTGGTTGTGCTAAAAGAGTGGAAGAGAAAGAAAGTTTGGCTTTTTCTGGTACACCGGCGTTTATGTCACCGGAAGTAGCGCGTGGTGAAGAACAGAGTTTTGAAGCTGATGTTTGGGCTTTAGGGTGTACAGTGATAGAGATGGCTACAGGGTTAAATCCTTGGCCGGAATTAAACGACGTCGTTGCAGCGATTTATAAGATTGGTTTCACAGATGAGACGCCAGAGATTCCGATGTGGTTATCGGAGAAAGGTAAAGACTTTTTGAGGAATTGTTTGAGAAAAGATCCGAAACAGAGATGGTCTGCTGAAGAATTACTTCAACATCCGTTTTTAAGTGATTGTTTGAATTCATCATCTCCTAGTACTGTGTTGGATCAAGGTTTCTGGGAATTATGCGAAAGTTCAAAAAGACGATTAATTCAAGAGGATCACGAAGACCCTTTTGCAAAGTATGATTCTTTAGTAGCTGAACGGATCAAGAAACTCGCCGGAGATGAGAATTCCGGGGGATTGATGAACTGGGAAATGGAAGGGTGGATTGAAGTAAGGGGAGAGATAGAGAAACGTAACGAAGAAGAAGAAGAAGATTGCGTAGAAGCAACGTCATTGGAGGAGGAAGAAGAAGAAGTGGGAGGATTTGAGAATTGGATTTGATATTATTTTATATTATGATCATCTTTATTCTGGTTTTGTATCTAAATTTTATGATGTTAATAATAGTAAGAAAATTCATTTCTTTAACCACATTACAAATTATTGTTTAGAGATTACTAATAACAATCAAATCTGGCGCCGTTTTAATAATTATATGGGAAAGAATAGTGGCATTAAGGGTGGACGAATATCCGAATTCGCATTATTAATAACCAAACCGACTCAAATTACCCGAATTAGATGAGTTTTTGGGTGGTTAAAAATGGTTGTTCGGTTCTCATTGAAATTTATAGACTAGATGTCATATTAAAACTACACATTTTGGTCAATGAATTTTATAGTTAGTTTATATTCAAATACTATGCATAATAGGGTTCAAGAAATGCTAAGAGTTGATTTTAAAAATAGCAGATAAGTTCAGATAATTTATTAGGTATTAGACAATTTGTAAGCTATCTCTCCACTATACTAATTGGTATTGATTTGAAGTAATTTTGAGGCAGTTAAACTTTAAAAAGTTGTATGTATGTGTGTTTTAGTAAGGATGTTAAGTACGGAAACCACTAATACCGAATGAGATTGACTTTTATACAAAGTCAAATTGTATGAGGTTGACTTTATTACAAAGTCCAATTATTTTAGTTTGGTCTAACAATTTATTCCTTTTATTTAAATATTATTTTTTTGTGTTTACCAAACGCACAAAGAGTTTTGTTCAAATGTGAAAGCTCAAAACTTTTTTTTTAGGGTCTATAACCAATTAAAGTTGGCGTTTATACTCTTTACATTAACGTTGGCGTTTATACTCTTTACATTAACACTAAGCAAAGTTTGGTATTTATTGACCAAGTTCATTTCACGTTGACTTTTATATCTCAATTCTCTAGGTCGAATAATATAAGAAGTTTGTTGTTTTGTAACTTGACTTTTAGTCAAACAAGGTGTAGTTCTTAAATCAGACTAGTTTCTCATGTTGTTATAATTTACTAAATAACCAAAATATATTTCATATAAAAACCGGTTAACATGATTTTTATACATATTTCATAGTCATTAACAAATTAGAGTTAGAGAACTAGTTGAAAAGTGATGACACATTTGATGGCTAACAAAATGAATGATATATTAATACACACCGTACAAGCATATAAGAGAGAGGTAGGTTTAAGTGTCCCACTTAATGTCCAAAAGGTAGATATTGAATGGGTGTGATATGAAGTATGACATTATGTATATCTCAAAATGACCTCATGCTTCAAACAAAGTCAAGACTTTCTTTAATTTATAACCAAAAAAGAGTCTTTTGTGAAAATATCAAATTTCAAAGATAAAAAGATTTGGTGAGTCGGTGATAACCGTTAATTATACAAGACATGAAACAAGGTTATAAGTCATGAGTTACGTACATATGTTGTCATGGTTCGGGGATAAAATTATATAAATAGAAATTAAATAGGTTGACTTTAGAAAAGATGGCTTTGGCGTTGGTACACGCACTCACTACACTATGAACCTTCTTTTTCAAAATTTAAAAAATTGGGTTTGTTCATCTTTCATGTATTCCACTTGGATTTTGCATTAGTTGGTAATATAACCCGTAACACTTATCCATTTCAACTTCTAATCCTTTTTTTTTACATATTATTTTATTTAAAAAGCTTTGTTTTTTGATAAATTATAAGAACCAAAGTTAATACTGCCAAATTTCTTTCTAATCGAAACCTATTTTTATATATACTTCTTATTCTTTTGCTATGTTTTATATGTGCCTTTTGTGTTGCTCAAAATTTTAATCAAGATACCTAACCGATTTATATATTTATTTATACATTAATATTAATACTATTCATAGAAGCATCTCATACAAATAAAATATGGAGTACAAAATAAGGATCTTTGCCGCTTAACGCTTAATATTAATACTATTCATAGAAACATCTCATACAAATATTTTTCAATGATATTTATTGTTGATAAACTATTGTTTCATTGACTAAAATACTTGATCAACGAAAGTTATAAAATGACTTTTAATGTCATTTTAACTAAATTTCAAATCAATATATGATATAATTATAAATTTATGTTGTACTAGTCATGCACGAAATTTTTTTTCAAAGCTGAAATTTTATAGAAAATTATATATTGATAGTTTAATTGATTGTTTGCTTAAAAATATACTAAAAATTCACATGACACTACAAGAAAATGTGTGCTGTATCATTTATTTTATTTATTTGCATCATTTATTGAATGATACAAATATATTATCATCATTTATGTAGTTGATTTATGTAATTGATTTAAAGATTTAGCTATGGAGCTTCAAGACGCGGTCAACAAAACCCTAAATGAGGTCAAAGCAGCCCTAAACGCACTGTATCATCACTCGGATGATACTGTGCATGTGCAAGCTGATCAATGGCTTCAGGCCTTCCAAGGAACTCACATCGCTTGGGAGGCGAGTATTTTGTTTTTGATTTCAGTGTTTCATTTCATCAGTTGGTATTTAATCTGAATTTGTTGGGATATTCGATTTGTTCATTGTTTTATAGATGTTGTGTATTAAATAATTTATTTAATCGGTATAAAGATACTGATATCGAATCAAGGAGCCTATTGATTTATGGTAAATATTGATGATGTTAGTAGTGTATATTTATTGATTTATGGTAAATATTGATGATGTTAGTAGTGTATATTTATATAAAATTATACGGTGCAAACAGATTGATTCTTCTCGACCCAAACATGAAATTTTTAATGGGTCAATATTCGGTATTAATATATCCAGTATTAATATATACTTAAACAGTTTGATCACATTCAATGACATTCAATATGATATTCAATAGTATTATTAGTATATTCAGTATTAATATTATTTGGTATTATTAATAATAATATATAATTTTCGTAATCAAAATGGCGAGATTGGTATAATTACTATATTTAAAAATATTTATTATAAATTATTATATTTTATTATTATTACATTCATTCTAAAATTAACATTTTTACATCCATTATAATATATATATATATACATATATATATATATATGGCCGGATTTGCTCATTGTTTAATCATCATCAACCTTTTCCAAAGTATCATGAGGAGTAATTATTTTAATTTACCTGGTTTTGATTCTATCAAGATGGTGAAAGATCATAATTTTACTACTGAATTGCTCCAAACTATCAAGATGGTGAAAGATCATAATTTTACTACTGAATTGCTCCAAAATTTTACCTTTTTCTTTATTTGTATGATCTAATTTCGTTTGTTAGGTGGTGTTGAGGATAGAAAAATAGTGAAAAAGAGTCGATCTTTGTTCTCTATGCCACCTGGTTTTGAACAACAAGAGTCTTTGGAAAGTTGCTGCTTTGCTTCAGAGTGGGATGCTAATGGATTAATTGGTTTACCGGGTGTGTCTTCGAGGCTAAAAGAAGAGTTTTGATGATATATTTTAGGTTTGTAGAACCTACTTCATATCATTACCTTCATTGACAATTTATATTTATTCTGTCTCATTATTGTATTTTTTCCCTTCTTATTGAATGTTTTTGGCTTATGCAAAACATGTCTCGTGTTATTTTGATAATTGTTATAAAAAATAGAATACTTTACTCTACCTATTTGGTTGTATTTCTTTATCATCTAAATATTAATTTACATAGGTTGAACTTCAATCCCACACATCACGACTTCACTTACATAGGTATTTGTCTTTGACTCTACAGTAATTCAGTTAATGAGTTGATGATAGGTAGAAAATGAAGAATGAATGACGAGGAGGATGGTGATGAGGCTTCAAATCTTGTGAGGATGCATCACGAACTGAATCAATGGGTGATGAATGTTCACAGGAAGATAATGGCATGGAGGAAGAGGATGAGCTTGATGAGACTGATGGTAAAACTGAAAATGAAGGAGAGGCAAAGGGAATGGAATCAAAGCTAAAACTTCGCCAGATCCTTATTCAAGGTAGATATCTCAACCTAATGGATCTAGATATAGAACTGTCCCACTGCTTTTATGTAGGCTTATCATTCCTTATTCAGTTCAATAGAAAGAACTCATAAACTCGTATTTGTATTCTGTGCTGGTTTATGGATGCTTTGCTTAGTCTGCTTAATGGCTCAAAAAGCTAAAACTTCGCCAGATCCTTATTCAAGGTAGATATCTCAACCTAATGGATCTAGATATAGAACTGTCCCACTGCTTTTATGTAGGCTTATCATTCCTTATTCAGTTCAATAGAAAGAACTCATAAACTCGTATTTGTATTCTGTGCTGGTTTATGGATGCTTTGCTTAGTCTGCTTAATGGCTCAACTGATAATTCTAAGTTTGAGGATGAATGTCGATATATTATTGGAAAACAGTCATATCTTTTAGCTAAACAGTCAGCCACAACATTGTTGTCTCGATGGGTTCATAAGAATTCACATTTTGTGAAGTGAGTTTGTTTTTGTCGAATCTCCCTTATCCAGTTATAAACCTGGATATTTGTTTTTTCTCCTGAAAGTAACTTTGGAATTGCCCAATTATCTCCTTCAAATTGGACTAGCTTTAAACCTAGCTTATGCAATTTCTCATGGCAATGCTCAGGGCTAATAACTCTGTTTCCAGAGCTGATCCTTGTGGTAAACCTTGTTCACAACCAGCCTTGATAAAGTTGGGTTTGTCATCCCTTATTATCCATCCTACTTGACTGTTCACTCCCTGACGGTTGGGTTTGTCATCCCTTATTATCCATCCTACTTGACTGTTCACTCCCTGACGCCAAGAGCCGTCATAATTATATTTGACCCAGTTAATTGGCGGTGGTTTCCATTTTTTAGTTCTTTGGATGTTAGTGTCTCTTGTATCAGACGATATTCATAGATCTGTCACATGATGAGTGGATGTAATCCAGTCAGTGGTGTCTTTGTATGCCAATTCAATCGATTTATACCATGGTATTAGCTGTTGTTGATAAAGGAGTGTGTTTCTACTCTTCCATAGTCGCCATAAAATCCGTAGTGGTAAGTGTGTAATGATACCTAGAGTTGAGCCTGGTTTATGTTGTGATAGCGAGGTTTTTAGTTTGTCCTCAAAAGTTACCGTAGGAGAAGAAAACAATGCTAAGCTCACATTTGATGCTCTCCAAACCGATTCCGCATACGGACATGTAAAAAATATATGATTCTCAGATTCATCAGTCGTGCAGCAGTGATGAAATGGTGACGAATTGATGACATGGCCGCGTTTTAAATTTGTACCCGTCGGTAAAATTTCGGAAAGCGCCTTCCAAAGAAAATGTTGTATTTTTGATGCTGTTTTAATCTTCAAGATTTCCTGTTTTATTGTAGCTGGCCCTGGAATTGGAGATGGATTGTTGAATGTTGGTAATTCCGTAGGTAGCCAGTAGCCGGATTTAACTGAATATTATCCCGAAGTGGTGTAATGCCATCCTAGAAGATCTTCACTTGCGGAGGGGCAAAGTTTAATGTTCAGAATCGTAGCTACATCTTGTGCATCAATTTGTTCTCGAATTCTAGCCGTGTTCCATTGTCCTGTGCCAGGAATGGTTAATTCAGCCACCCTAGTAAACATGGGATCATGATGGTTCGGCCTAGGAGCTCGAGGAGGATGTTATGGTAGCCAAGGATCTTTCCAAATGTTGATTGATTGACCATTTCCACTAACAAATATGAGACCTTTGATTAATAGATCGCGGCCATGGAGTAACGAACGCCAGAAGTAGGAGCATCTTTTAGGAGGGGATGTGTTAAGTATATTTCTGGCATGGAAATACTT
>CM071717.1:46861966-46874807 GCA_036630335.1 Physaria fendleri
TGTGTGTGGAGAGTAGTTCTAGTGACGCATTAATATATAGGGGAATTATCAGCCTAATCTCTCAAACCCTCAATTCTGCAATCCCGCGAATCTCTCTTAGGGCTTCGGCTATATCACCGATCAAGTCCTCGTTTACATCGTTTGCTCTGAAATTTGATAATACTAAGATGTCTGCTACTCAGGAAGATGACAAGAAGCCCGATCAAGGAGCTCATATCAATCTCAAAGTCAAGGGACAGGTTTTGTTTTCTCACTCTCTCTCGCTTTCTTCTTCTTGCGTTTGGTAACGATTCGTTGTCTGGTTAAAGTTTTGAGTGTCTGATACGGGTTTTAAGTTACCTTCAATTCAAGGGTTTGTGTTGATCTGCGTTTCCCCCTTCTCAATTTCGACAAATTCGTAAACTTTGGTATGAGTGGTTATAGAATTAGTGATTATTGCTTAAAATCAGTGATTATGAGTGGTTAAGTCTTCTTAAATTGAATAACTAAAACAAAAATTAAGTTCTTGGTTACATAGTAATGATCTTATCTGTGTGTACTAGTTTTAAAAATGTTGTAGTGATGTGTCCAAGGCTTTTTGCTGTTATGCAGTTTGATTATTAAGCATTTGTTTCATGAAAGCTTTGTCTTTACAATGAAAATTGTACTGTTGTGATCATATTTGTTCTTATTTTGAGCATCAAGTGTTACTCTTCTTAAAGTAACAATCACTAATGGGTGTTTTTGTGGATACTTAGGATGGTAATGAAATCTTCTTTAGGATCAAAAGAAGCACTCAGCTGAAGAAGCTGATGACTGCTTACTGTGCCCGCCAATCTGTGGAGTTGAACGCGATTGCTTTCTTGTTTGATGGGCGTCGTCTTCGTGCCGAGCCCCGCCAATCTGTGGAGTTGAACGCGATTGCTTTCTTGTTTGATGGGCGTCGTCTTCGTGCCGAGCAGACTCCAGATGAGGTCTTATATCACTCTCTTTACTCCTTCCTCTTGTAACATTTTGTATCAGTTCCTCAACTTAGAATCTCCAGTTTTTCTTTCAGCTTGAGATGGAAGATGGAGATGAGATCGATGCAATGCTTCATCAAACCGGTGGTGTTGCAAATGGCCTGAAGCTGTTCTACTTTTAGAGGCCTTCTTTATGTAAGAATGTGTGATATTAATGGATTTCATGAATTGGCTTTAGACCAGTATCTTTAAAAACTATACTACTGGTCAAAGTCTATGTGAATCTCTTAACATTAAAACCAAAAAAAAAAAAAAAAAGCTACAAAATATAATCAAACCGATAGATTTTGAGATTCCAGAAGAGGAAGCAAACATAAACAAGGATCCAATGCATACAAACATAAGATGCATCAAACAGTGCTACCAACATATCTTATCAAGTATCTAAGACTAGTTTCTTTATGAATTCCTTCTGGATATGTTTTACCTGGATCTACAAAACCAAGTTGATCTGTATCCAAGTGAAGGTAGAAGAATTTACCATCTCGTAATAGTAGTACTCAAGACATGTTGGATGAATCTGTTGCAGGGTTTGAATGACTGACAACAAGAGGCGGGCGTAAAGCTTTGTGGTTAGCTTCTGCTTGTTTACGAGCATTATACATCTCTTCGGTTTCAACAACAACCATCCTCTTAACCTGTACAGAGGCATTTAACCAACTATCCTTATAAGAGGAATGTGACAAAAAATGGGGAATTCATAAAAGATAAAGAAAGTACACCTGTTGAATCATTCCTCTAATGGATGAAGTGTTTGAATGCAAAACAGTACGATGACACCTTCGAAGTCCCATAGCTTCAAGTGTTCGCCTGTGAAGCTTTCTTGTACCAGGGAGACCTATCAATCATAAACAGAAAAATTACAGCAAAGAAAAATTCTATAGAAACATAATCTAAATTCCCCAAAAATCTATTTTGTGACAAAAGATCAACCAAACAAAAATTGAATCACCGTAGTGATGAGTGAAATCAGAAAAATTAAAGATTATTAAGTCCATAGATCTAAACCAATCACGATATAGAATCATCAGGAATTAAAAAGATCTAAACCAATCACGATATAGAATCATCAGGAATTAAAACCTAATCAGATCAATCATTTCAAAAAGAAAAAGAAGAGTTGCATAACGAGAGATACAAAATGAGGAATCAAAGATACAAAGGTGTTTGATATAGAAATGGATGGTTTCGAGTACCTGGAGAGGCGATAACTCCGGTGAAAGAGATCGTCGAGGTATGTACTCAAAGACGGCGAACTGAGCTCGGAAGATCCGTATGACGAAGGGTTTTAGCAGAAAAATAGTTAACGACATCGTTTCGTGATATTGCTTCATAAATTTGGGCTTTATATTGGTCCATTTTTTATATTACTCTCACGAATTTATAAAGTAGGTCAAAGCCCATTAATCCTTATTGTTTGCGGTTAAACTGGGTCACACGAAAGCACAAACCAAGTGTCGTAAAGACCGAACGCTTAACACGTTGACTTTCGTTTCGTCCTCTTTCCTGCTTTAAACTCTAGGGTTCTACTATTCCGGTCTCTACCATTGCCGTTATGGAGTCTAACGGTGGGGATTCGTCGGAGATTGTCCGGGAATTGGAAGATTTAAAGCTTCAGAAGGCCGAACTAGAGCACCGTATATTGACCTTAGAGGCAAAGCTCCAGGATACTGTGGCGGTTGAACGGTGTGACACCGTATCTAATTCCAGGATACTGTGGCGGTTGAACGGTGTGACACCGTATCTAATGGTTACCTTCACGCAACGGTGCCGGAGCTTGAACACGGGTTATCTCCGGATCAGATTTACCGTTACAGTCGCCAACTGTTACTCCCTTCGTTTGCTATTGAAGGTATGTTTTGCTCAAACACTCAAATACAAACTGTCTTCACTCTTCTAGTTTTGGACTAAATCCAAGATGAATGATAAAGGTTAGCGATGTTATGGCTGAAAGATGAAAACTTTATATCGGGTTTCTTTTGTGAAATTTACTGATGCATGTGAAATTTGACTGCTTTTGTTACTATATCGATTCTGCTTTTGGAAATTTGGAATGTTTACTCTGCTAGTGTCTTCCCCAAATTGATCTTTACCTTCTCTGTGGAAATTTGGAATGTTTACTCTGCTAGTGTCTTCCCCAAATTGATCTTTACCTTCTCTGGTATGTAAATGTACGATTTTAGGGCAGTCAAATCTCTTGAAGTCGGCGGTGTTAGTCATTGGAGCTGGAGGACTCGGTTCACCTGCCTTATTGTATCTTGCTGCATGTGGTGTTGGTATGGCTTACCTTATCGGTTGAATCGTCCCTGCATAACTTTCTTTCTCTTGAAGTTATTGGTTCACCCTTGATTATAATGCTCTGGCCATCTCTTCGTTTGTATTATTTTAGGTCGGCTGGGTATTATCGATCATGATGTCGTAGAGCTCAACAACATGCATAGACAGGTACAACTTCTTCGTTTGTATTATTTTAGGTCGGCTGGGTATTATCGATCATGATGTCGTAGAGCTCAACAACATGCATAGACAGGTACAACTTGAGGAAATCTACTGTGACAACTCTTTCTTTCTTTTTTTTGGCCTCTGATCTGTAATGTAAGATGCTACCTTTGGCTGATTCTTTTAATTTTGATTTGTTTATTATTCAGATCATACACACAGAAGCATATATTGGTCACCACAAAGTGAAATCTGCTGCTGCTGCTTGTCGCTCGTAATTCAAACTCTTTGGGCATCAATGCTTGTCGCTCGTAATTCAAACTCTTTGGGCATCAATATGATCTAATATCTCGCAGCATTCAATCAAATTATGTCCATCTGTACGCTTGTGGTCTAATCACAGTATCTGTTATCTCTTGGTTCCAGAATAAATTCGACTATCAAAATTTATGAATACGTGGAAGCTCTTCGCACATCCAATGCTTTGGAAATCCTCAGCCAGTATCCTTATGTGATATGTGACATTGTCGTAGGAAGTCTCATCTTTATGTATATCTATAAGTCTCATCAAAGAAAAGCATTGAGTAGTTGCCATAACTGCATAAATTAGATATGATATCATAGTAGATGCTACAGATAATCCTCCCAGCCGTTACCTGATCAGCGATTGTTGTGTCCTTTTAGGAAAGGTGAATCATTTTCTGAACTGCCTATAAATACTAATATATAATCCTCCCAGCCGTTACCTGATCAGCGATTGTTGTGTCCTTTTAGGAAAGGTGAATCATTTTCTGAACTGCCTATAAATACTAATATGACGGTGATACCTGAATAATTCGATGATGTCCTTGTTTATTCGTAGTCAGTTTTATAGACGCTTGTATTTACTGAACCTTTGTATTTTGTATACAGCCTTTGGTGTCGGGTGCTGCCCTTGGGATGGAAGGGCAGGTATGTGATATGACGACATGATTGTTTTTCTTCTTGTAGATGTTAAGCCAAAAACGTTAAATCCTGCCTTTTATTCTGATTTTTGTCTTTTAAAGCTTACGGTCTATAATCACAATGGAGGGCCGTGCTATCGGTGTCTTTTTCCGACTCCTCCACCTACCTCCGCTTGCCAAAGATGTTCTGATAGTGGAGTTCTTGGAGTAGGTATGGGTTTCTTTTTATTGCAAGCAGATCTGTACCAATTGCCTCATCTTTAAACTTTAAAGGCTCTTTTCCATTTTTTTTCTCAGTTCCGGGTATCATCGGTTGTTTACAAGCGCTAGAGACAATTAAACTCGCGAGCATGGTGGGCGACCCACTCTCTGAACGGATGCTTCTTTTCGATGCATTATCAGCAAGGATCCGCATTGTAAAGTTTTATGGATTCCCTTTCTGTTTATCAGTTAAGTCGATTGGGATTTCATCTGTATAAACTGACTGGATAGTGTTTGCTTAGGTCAAGATCAGAGGCAGGTCATCCCAGTGCACAGTTTGTGGAGACAATTCATCTTTTGATAAGCAAAAGTTCAAAGATTTTGACTATGAGGACTTCACCCAGTTTCCTTTATTTATGGTATTATTCTCTCCCTTATCTCGGATCCAAGAGTTGTTTTCAGCAAGAGTTTCATTTATAAAGTTTAACTGAATCGGTTTTCTTCACAGGGCCCCTTGAAACTGCTTCCTGCAGAATCAAGAATTAGCAGCAAGGAGTACAAAAAAATCCTTGAAAAGAAGGAAAGCCATATTCTTCTCGATGTTCGACCTTCGCATCACTATAAGATCGTCTCCCTCCCGGAATCACTAAACATCCCACTTGCAAACTTAGAGGCTCGGTTAAACGAGCTTACTTTAGCTCTTAAAGAAAAGGAAGATGGTCATGCCAACACTGGAACTTGCACAAATCCTAGTGTATATGTTGTTTGCAGACGCGGGAATGATTCACAGAGAGCTGTTCAGTATCTTCGTGATTCGGGTTTCAAATGTTGTTTGCAGACGCGGGAATGATTCACAGAGAGCTGTTCAGTATCTTCGTGATTCGGGTTTCAATTCAGCTAAAGATATAATCGGAGGACTAGAAGCTTGGGCAGCTGATGTCAACCCCAATTTCCCCACCTATTAGTGGGATTTTTTTCTTGCACCAACTTGGTATGTATATTAGTTATGTCATGTAACAATATATATCAAATCCATGTTGAATGCACCAACTTGGTATGTATATTAGTTATGTCATGTAACAATATATATCAAATCCATGTTGAAACTCTGTCTGAATCACCGTGAGTTTTGAGATGTTATGATACATTTCGTACCATTTTGATCTAGCTATATGCAGCAAAGAGGGATTGATAAATCAGTGCATGACCCCAAGAAGGGAAAAAGATAAGATCTTTATTGAAGAAACAGAGATAATTAAGAACTATGAAAATGAATCGTTTGATGCAAAGCAAGAACCACAGTTGCAGATGAATAGTCTAAAGGTTTTTGGGATTGGTTTGTTTTGGAAATGTAAGGTAGGGAGAAAGGAGCTGAACTGCAGCTATTTCTTCTGGTTCTCGTTATTGTTCTCTTGGGCTGCTTCTGCCTCTTGCTCGTTAAACCTACGCTTGAACTTGGCGATCTGACCAATGCTTTGAGCCATTTGACGCTTAGCTCCAAAGTGATAGACTTTGCCAACATGGTGAATTCGTGTCATCATCACGTGCATCAATCTACCACTTTGAGTTACGTACGAGATCCATTGCTGTATCACTACCATGATCAAAATTACGAAATTGGCTTAACCAGGATCCTGTATCTTTACCCTATAGCTCACTACCATGATCAAAATTACGAAATTGGCTTAACCAGGATCCTGTATCTTTACCCTATAGCTCTACACACGCAAAAATGAATAGTATAGAAATCTCCATAGTGGCAAACTACTAATTTCTAATTGGCATTTTATCAAACACGTTCCAGGCATGCCCCAACTTAATAAAACAGATACACAACCTCGACGCTTTAAACCAAGAAAAACAAAGGACAATTAGCTTATTTTATCATCGAGATGATTCATTTAGTTTAAATCAAATCGACCAAAATGAAAACAGAAAACACTTCCGGAAAAACATGTAGTGAATTCGAGCAAAGTTCAATCCAGATCAGTGAAACGAAAACGATAGACAAACGAAAGCAGAGAAAGAGATAAATAGGGAGGTGAAGAAGCGTTTACGCGAGAAGAGCTAAAAGCTTGAGAGATATGGAGTTGAAGAAATCTCAGAACTCCGGTAACGGCAGAGGAAAATGTCGATCAAACTAGGGCCAAAAACAAAGGTTACAAGAGCTTCCTATTAACCCAGAGGGTTTGCGGGACGAATAAAAAAGAAATATTCCGCGTCACAGGACCCTCCTATCGATCGAGAGGGTTTGCTAATGAAGTATTCCATGGAGTTTAATGTTCATTTATACCAATTTGGAATCAATTTCGCTAATAATTTGAGGAGAAGTTATGAGGAAAGAGACTTTATTTTATGTATTTAATTATACTTATAAAAACATAATAATGAGATTATTTTGGAGTGTATTTACACACACTCTTATAAACCATCATATATAAAACAGCAATAATATTGGAACGAGGATGTTCCATTTTATTCGTAGACAATTGTAAATAGAAGAATAATCTCTTTTTTATATACCCCTCAAAACATTATGGGAATCCAAAAATACACACAAACACCTTAATTAGTTATTATTAAGTATTTTTTATATACCCCTCAAAACATTATGGGAATCCAAAAATACACACAAACACCTTAATTAGTTATTATTAAGTAAATAATAAATAATCATACCAACCTTTTTAATCGTATAAATTTTACTTAAAACCATTGGCATGAAAGAATGATTTGATTCAATCATGCGTAGTTACAGAGACCGTAGACGCAATACTCCCCCAACTCACAACGATGGTTACACTCACCACAATGACGTTTATCATAAGCCACATAAACGCACTGACCACGACAACAAGTTTGTCCGAACTTGCATTTGTTCTTACACGCACCACAGTTTTTATCGTCTGTTGATACATCCATACACTTGTTGTTACAACAAACCATTGTAGCGTTTGCTCCTGTGCTGTAATAGCTGTTACTGCAGATCTCTGGGGTTTTGTGACAATGGTCAGCTGCGTTTGGGTTACGGGCTTTTGGTCCTTCACCCTGACCGCCGCCGCCTTTTTCTGCTAAGAAACGACTTGGTTTGATCTTGATTGTTCGTGGTGGTGAATAGTCTGTGAAAGAGTCTTGGGCAGCTAATGATTCGGTCTTGGTGGTGGTTTTGGTTGTGATGATTGTGATTGTTACTACGATTGTTAATGCAATCGTCACGAGTAGCTTCAAGAATTGGGCCATTTTCTCTTCTTCTTTTCTTTTTCTTTGTCTTCTTCTTCTTTGTTTATGTCAATATAGAGATAGAGTTGTGAAGAATTGAGGAGAGGGTGGACTTATGGGTTATATATCTGTGATTAAGACGAGTTGACGCGTGAAATCTGGTCAAAAGGTTTAGTAAGGTTTCTTTACACATGAGGGCCATTGAGTGTAATATAGGAAAGGGAAAAGGCCATATGGTGTAAAAGTCTCTTTTTTTTTCCTTTTTTTTGATGAGAAGCGTTTTATTTTTACTTTCTCATTTTAGTAATTAATAGTTCATTATTTTTATGTGCGTGTACATGCACATGCGTATTTTTTCGCTTGCGTTTTTTTTTTTTTGTTAATTTTTTTTCGCTTACGTTAGGTGTTTTTAACAAAAGAATAAAACAAAACTACATTAATTCATAACAAAAAGTCAAAACATATTTAGTTTTAGACATCCTAGCTCTCGGATTGATAATCTAATACGAGATGGAGTGAGAACCATCATTGAATATGGTCGATTTTATTTGTTGTGAACATTTTGATTTATTATCAGTTACAACGCTAGTTTTTCGTAATTCAATTTGTGATACCATGTTGATCAGATTTTTTTTTTTTTACTATTATTGATTTTAATTATATCTTTTGTGGTTTCCTTATTATATAAATTGTGGATAGAAAAAAAAAAAAAAAATTGTAATAAAGTTAATGGAAAGGGAAGGGTGCAAATTATAATGTGAACGTTCAAACATGGAAAGGGAAGGGTGATATGAAAATAGCGTATGCGTGACGAACCATGACTAAATTCATCGAGTAGTCTCATGGGCCGGTCTGAGATGATTCAGGCGAGATGCGTGGAGAAGCAAAGGCGTCCATTTTTATAGTCTCATGGGCCGGTCTGAGATGATTCAGGCGAGATGCGTGGAGAAGCAAAGGCGTCCATTTTTATATCAAAGTTTTGTTTGTTTATTATTTGAATTAAACATTACTTATTTGATTTTATTTATCGTCAAAAACACGAACCATAAATTGCCAAATTAATCAATTTGAAGCTATACGTCCTCTAATAGGTGGACACGACACTTGCTTTAACTTAAATTTCCATTTAACTTTGAATTCTAAAACTGGCGAGGGCCGGTTTTCATAGGAGGGTGAGATGTATGATTTCTTCATAATCAATTCTATTTTTCGTTAACCTATTAGTATGATACTAGCTAGATTTTTTCTCGCGAGATATCGCGGGTTGATTTTTATTTTAATATTAAATTAAAACTTTTTATATCAAAATAATAATAAATTGTACTTCTATGTATATGATTATCAAATATCCATTTTAGGATTAAATATCAAGTCTAAACCTCATTTATTCGTATTGTATAATTAAATATTACATCACGTGATGTTACAACACATTTAACATATTTTTAGAATTCTATCGTTTTAAAATTCTTCATACATTTAAAATTCCAAACCTAGATTTTTTCTCGCGAGATATCGCGGGTTGATTTTTATTTTAATATTAAATTAAAACTTTTTATATCAAAATAATAATAAATTGTACTTCTATGTATATGATTATCAAATATCCATTTTAGGATTAAATATCAAGTCTAAACCTCATTTATTCGTATTGTATAATTAAATATTACATCACGTGATGTTACAACACATTTAACATATTTTTAGAATTCTATCGTTTTAAAATTCTTCATACATTTAAAATTCCAAACATTAATTCTATCGTTTTAAAATTCTTCATACATTTAAAATTCCAAACATTAAACGACGGTGATAATACATTTAAAATTTATCGACCTAAAAAGATGGTTTTATTTCATCCAGATCTAACATGTTATTACAACATATTTGGCAAGTTACACCATTTTCATTGATTTTTATAATGGAAATTTATTTACAATTGTTTATTTATTTTTACAATTATAGTTTAGACCTATCATATTATTATATAGATTTTTTTCCATTACTATCATATTATTATATAGATTTTTTTCCATTACTAATTTTATTATTTCATTAGCTTATACTCCAAGTTTTTTTTTTAAATTTAGTAAATATATTTAACTTTATAATCCTTGTGATTCAAAATTTAATAATCAAACATAAGGAGTCTATTATTTAATCTAAAAAATTCTAATTTAATATTAAAATAAAATTAACCAGTAATATATTGCAGGAGAAAATCTAGTTGATTATTAGATTGATAAAATATTCTAAATATAGATATGAGAATTAATCTATTAAATATTTAAAATTAATTTATCTTAAAATATTGATAAAATATTCTAAATATAGATATGAGAATTAATCTATTAAATATTTAAAATTAATTTATCTTAAAATATGACGTAATTACCATTAAACATAAGGAAAAATCCAAAATAGTACTTCAAAGATACTATAAGAAGATACAAGTTATATATATATATATATATATACATCAGAAAAATAAAATCTTACATAAAAGACAGAAAATATTTAGGTTAGTCTTTGCTGGCTTACGGCACTATGCTATTTTTTTTTATATATATATATAAAGAACTGTTAGAATATGGTTGAATAAATATGTTACTGATTTCTCAGTACTTCTCTTATGAATATGCTAGAGTATCTCACATCAGAAATGATTAAATGAAAACAAATCTTGAATAATAGTATAAGATAATTCAATTTGTTTACTTGATATTAGATACAAACACATGAGTTCGATTCATGATGTCTTATAGTACGATGAGGATCATTTAAAGTAACACAACTTGGTTTGCTAAATTATGCTTTTCATAAATATACCATTAATGAAACAACAATTATCTTTATTACTATTATATTGAGCTTTGAATATCTATGGCATAGAATATTAATAAAATAAATTCACACCGGCCATCGGTAAATTAACCAGTTGATCGTAGGAAAAAGTTGAGTAAACCTATTAGATTCGCTGTTTGTTTATTGTTCAAGAAAAAGCTATGGAGAGAGGTCAACGCTTTCATCGAATTTGTCAAACATTAACAATCTTTTTACGTATTCAAAGTCAACACCTATCTCTCGTTGCCTATTGGTGAATCTGTTACGAACAACAATACGTTAATCGGTTGTTTCTCTACGATATATTTCTGTTGAATTATCTATGAAGCCACGCGCATACTCTTTTTACATTGATCATGTTAATCTGCATTAATTACACTATTATTTAAACTTTTTTTTTTGGTAGAATATTTGTTATTGAAAGTCGTGAAAACAATGTGCCATTTTAAGTAGGTCAAACTAGACATTATTGCTAGTGACGAAAACATTCATTTAGGTTTAAACCGTATTTAACTGGTTCGGTACAATGACGAATCATGATTTTGGAACTCAAAAAAAAAAAAAAAAGTTTTGGTCAAAAAAAAAAAGAAGAAGAAAAAAAAGAAAAAAAAAAAAAAAAGTTTTGGTCAAAAAAAAAAAGAAGAAGAAAAAAAAGACTATCTTTTACGTTTGTTTCTCGGGAAGAATGCACGTCGTTTATTTGATATTCATCTGAATGCAGGTCGTTTTATAGTCAAACAAACGTTTTCATTTACTCTCAAACGGCAATCAAAAAATTGACAAAACGACGTCGTTTCCGACCAGAGACCTCTCTTGATGTCACGACATGAATCTGGGATTGGGGTAAATCACGAATTTGGGGATAACATCCGATTCCAAGATTAACAGAGACACTAGGGTTCTTCCCCAAATTTTCGTCGCTTGGAAGAATTACACAATGGATCTAGAGATTGTAGGTCGTCACGCTCTCTTTTTCGACGATGATTCAATGGCAAAGTTTGTCAACTCTCCGACGGCGCTCGTTGACTGGAACAGCCTCTTTATTGACCGCTACGATGTTCGTCATCTCCTCTCTTCTCCTCCTCCTCCACGTATCAAGCGCCGTCGTCCGATTTCAGACGATCCTGACTTGGAATCGGAGCTCGATCACGAGCGTTATCTTGATTTACCGGCGGAATAATCTCCACCTCCGTCGGATGAAGAGAACGGTAAGGATTAGGAATTTCGTTCAACAATCTGGTTTATCTTTAGTTTATTGAGTTGGCTGGGCGAATCGAACTAGTTGTGCTAGAGACATAAAACGTTATAGAGGATGATAATTATAATAATAGGTCGAATCGTGAATTGTTTGCCTCTTCTAGATTTTTTTATCGAAACATCATGTTGAGTATGCACTTTTGTGAATGGAGGATGGTTGAAACTAGTTTTGTAGTAGCTCCACGTTTTCTGCAGTTGATTTGGATTATGTATTTCTGATATAATGTGAATTCTGAAGCTAGTATCCCATAAGCTTGTAAGTCATGTTAGAGGGGCATTGGACGCCATTTTGTGTGCATATCTCTGTACTCTATCGTTCATACTAAGCACGTTGATGTATTAATTCCTTAGTCTTCAATACTTGCTTGATCTCCTTAACTATGGGTATGTTAGTTTGTTGCGTGTGGATCTAAGTCCTAGGTTACAAAACAATGTTTTCTGTTTCTTCTGTTCTGTATATCAAATTGTTGTATGGAGATGGATCTAAGGTATTGAAAGAAAAATAACGTGAAACTAAAATAACTCCGGTTGATGGAGTACTTTCTCCCAGACTATTTTCATTTTCTAGGTTTCCTTTTTTCTTTACTCTTCAATTGTTATCCAGAAAGTGTAGCATTTATATTTCACTTTGTGCCCCAGATATGAATGAAGATGTAGCAAATGGAAATGCCAATGGTTTTCGTGCTGTCCCCTTTTCATATGGAAGCTCCAGTGATTTCAATGACCAGAAAGATGCTGACATGGAATCTGGATTTCACCCGCCTTTCCCCGTGCCTGATTATTTACTTCAAAACCTGGTAAGTTACTGTTGTATCAGATTGTTCCCTTTAGTAATAACCCTGTTTTGCTCACTTTTTTGGTGCTTAACTTATATTGGCCACATCAACATCTGAAAGGTGCATATGTTATTCTAAGGACTACCATGTCTAAGTTTCA
>CM071717.1:46885050-46895907 GCA_036630335.1 Physaria fendleri
GAAGAGGCGGACTCAGCGAATAAGCTAGACCAAAGGAATCCCGGAGATGAGGAGGAATTGTTAGGCGAAGGATCTGGGTCAATCGGATCTTCAATGATTTTCGGTGGCGGCGATTTCGCAATCGGAGAGGACATTAGGTTTTTTGCAGAAGAGAACAATATTATTAGGTTTTAGTTTTCCATGAATATGTGTGTAATAATGTTCATATCTGTTACAGAGAAATCAAGAATCTTTTTTTTTTGATAAAACTGTAAATATCATATAAAGATGAAATGTTTTAGTTACATGAAGAAACTATAAGTAACACTAGCCTTGCCAAAAAAAGAAATAAAAAACAAGTAGTGTAATCATAGACTTATGACAAGTCTAACGGAGTTATATCCATAGCTGCATTAAGTTCTGAAATTTTCGTCGGTAGCTATTTGCGGTTATAACATTTCGAATCTCCTTTTGTACCTCCCTATAGACCGTTGTTGGCGGAATTTGGATTTGGTTGTGAAGAAGATTATTCCTTTGCTTTTTGGTTGTGAAGAAGATTATTCCTTTGCTTCCATGTCGCATAGACAATAGCTTGGCTTATGAGTTTTCGTAAGATCGAAGGTGACGATGGTGAAGTACTCTTTAGCCAACTAAGAACCTCTTGCCAAGATAGGAGATTAAAACCTCCAACTCCCAATCTTAAGGAGGCAGCATTCCATAGGTGTCTTACGTAAGCACATTGAATGAAAAGGTGGTCTCTGTTTTCAGAAGCCCTGTTACACAAAAGACAATTTGTAGCAATATTCATTCCCCAAGATGACAAGCGTTCTCTAGTGGGCAGCCTATCAAGCTGAACAAGCCAGAACAAGAAGGACTGTCTTGGAACGGAGCCTTTAAACCACACACATTTATGCCAGTTTACTTCATTATACATAGGTCGCAAAGCATCCATAGTTGCCGCAGAATTGTACACTTCAAACGTTTTACCGTTTACACACCAGCTATAACTGTCTTCAATTGTTTGTTGAAGCGGTGTAGAGATTGTTGTCAGATGAACCTGTAGCTGAAGGGCGTTATCTGATCTTGGTGATGAAAAATTCCATGATCCCTCAGAACAAGCTTCCGCTACCGTTGAATGTGTATTGATTTGCAGCATTGAGGGTCCACCCTCACCTATAAATTCAATCAGCTGTCCAAACGGTGTCCAAACATCAAACCAAAAGCTTGTTTTCCTACCATTTCCAAGGTTGCATCTGAGGAATTTTGATGCAGTAGGACGAAGCTTAAGGAAACGGGTTGCATCTGAGGAATTTTGATGCAGTAGGACGAAGCTTAAGGAAACGTTTCCAAATCCAAGAATCTGTGTGCCTTACAATTCTGGTCCAGAATGATTGTTGTGATAGATTATGATGAATATACCAGGCAGCGAGCAAAGATTTTCTTCCAGAGAATAACATCCATATGAACCTTAGGGAAAGTGTAGTATTCCATAGAATAAAACTTTTAATACCTAAACCACCTTCTTTTCGCTGCTTACACACGGTTGACCAAGCCACCTTGTGTGATCCTTTTTTCTCAAAATTACCAGTCCATAGGAACCTAGCGCACATAGCTTCAATTTCTCTTAAGCATCCTTTAGGCAGTGGAAAACTTGATATCCAAAAAAGGACTGTTCCGGTAATAACAGAATTTATAAGTTGAACTCTACCGGCAAAAGACAGTGCTTTAACAGCCCAGAAACGAAAATTTCCAGCCAACTTGTCGATCAATGGAGCGTATTCTGAGATCGTCAACTTCCTAGGCATTAGGGGTAGCCCCAAATATCGGACCGGAAAAGAGCCAGTTGGGAACCCAAATCTATCTAAATCGATGGATTCTTGTGGGGTCAGTCCCGAGTAGAATAACTCGTTGGGAACCCAAATCTATCTAAATCGATGGATTCTTGTGGGGTCAGTCCCGAGTAGAATAACTCCGTTTTATGCTGGTTCATATGAAGGCCTGACCAAGATGCAAAATCATCCAATGTCTCCACGATCCCATGTAGGGAGTTAACAGCTCCGTCAAAGAAAATCGTGACATCATCAGCAAACATTATATGTGATATTTGTAATGCTTCTGTCCGCGGGTGATAACCAACTAGACCAGAGGAGAATCTTGAGTGTAGAAGTTTCGTAAATACTTCCATAGCCAAGACAAAGAGATAAGGCGACATAGCATCACCCTGCCTAAGTCCTCTTGTGCTTCTAAAAAAACCACTTGAAACCCCATTAACAATGATAGGTCCTCTTGTGCTTCTAAAAAAACCACTTGAAACCCCATTAACAATGATAGAGAAAGAAGCTGTTGTCAAACATTCAGATACCCAGTTTATAAACCGATCTGGAAGCCCAATGGCTTTTAACGCAGCGATTATGAACTCCCAACTAACCGAATCGAAGGCTTTTCTCAAGTCAACTTTCAACATTCCTTTAGAGCTTCCATTGTGGCGGTTATATCCCTGGATAATCTCAGTTGCCAGGATCACATTCTCGGACAAAAGTCTTCCTGGTAGGAAAGCCGATTGTGAGAGGTCAATGAAGTTTGATAGGATGTCTTTCAGTCTGCCTGAGATCAATCTTGAAACAACCTTATAGACCGTGTTTAGCAGCGCTATTGGTCTAAATTCAGATGGTTTTTCTGCGTTTGTGACCTTAGGAATTAGAGCAATCATTGTTGCATTCCATTGTCTTAGAAGTTTCCCAGTTCTAAAAAATTCAGAAACTGCAGCGATGCATTCTCCTCCTATAATTGGCCAGCAGGCTTTGAAAAACTCTGCTGAAAAACCATCGGGCCCGCAACATTTATTCGTTGGTAAAGAGAAGAAACCCGATTTAATATCCTCGTCAGAGAAATCTTGCTGTAGCCGATTTGCTTGATCAGTGCTGCATTATCCTCGTCAGAGAAATCTTGCTGTAGCCGATTTGCTTGATCAGTGCTGCATCTGAAATCAAGCAGGTTTGTGATGTCAGCTTGGAAGAAAAGCGGTGATTCCACTTGAGGGCTTAATATCTCCTTGAAGTAATCAACACATAAGGTTTGAATGCCTTCTTGAGTTTCCACTTTTTCACCTGAAACAGAGAGTAAATAATGAATATGACCACCAGCTTGTCTTGTTTTTGTGACTCTGTGAAAGTAGGCTGTGTTCTTGTCTCCTTCTCCCAGCCAAGTGATTCTTGATCTTTGACGGTAAAACGATTCTTCTGCTTGAGCTAGGAGCAGCCATTTTTTGTTCGCTTCAGCCTCCTGTTCAGCTAAGGCAGTCGTGGGTGAGTTAAGCAAACTTCTCTGCATAATTAGCAGTTCTTCATGAGCTTCCTCAACTCTCTTTTCCAGATTTGAGAAACTTGAGTTACTGAAAGATTTTATGGGACGTTTTAGGTTCTTGAGCTTGGAGGACAACCTAAACATGGCTGATCCATGAACCTCAAGAGAGAACCACTTATCGGCAATGAAAGGCAGAAACTGGTCCTGTTTTAACAAAAAGTTGTAAAACTTGAACGGCTTCTTGTCTTTTCTTCTCAAAGGCTCCAATGTAACCGCAGCAACTGAATGATCTGAGAAATCTGGTTCACCAAAAACACCAAGAGAAGCTGGAAACATAGACAACCATTTCTCATTTACTAGGATTCGATCTAATTTCTTAGCCACTGGGTATTGCGCTCGTTTGTTCCACCAAGTGAAAGTACATCCTCTGTAATTCAAGTCTTTTATTCAGCTTCAAGTAGAGAATTTCTGAACGCTTGCATATTAGTGTCTATGTTGAGAGAGGGAGGATTCGAGTGATCAGTGGGATCTCTTGACTGATTGAAATCGCCCATAACAATCCAAGCTGCATCACCACCGACATAAGATTCCGCAAAATGTACCATTTCTGACCATAGAGCAGTCCGTTCTTCAGCATCATTGGAAGCATAAACAAAAGAGAAAATTTGCTTCTCCACATGACCTGGCAGCGTCACATGACAAGAAACCATCTGCAGAGATTTTTGAATAATTGTTACTCTAACAGAGGGATGCCAGATGATCCAAATTTTTCCCAAACCAAAAGACTCCCAAAAATAGGCTTATGCTTATTTATCCATTTCTTCAATCCGCGACGGTGTGTAGATATATTGAATCCGCGGACATTCCAACAAAAAAAGTCAACACTCATTGATTAATGGTAATCCGCGGACATTCCAACAAAAAAAGTCAACACTCATTGATTAATGGTGTTTGGGGCCTTTGCCCCTAGCAATCTTATCCTTCCTTTTTTCCTTTCGGAACAAAGCAGCACTAAGAGCAGGTGGGAGTTCCCCCTCTTCCATGTCATAACCAGATGAAATATCAGATGAGTCTTCTTCCGGGAGTTCCCCCTCTTCCATGTCATAACCAGATGAAATATCAGATGAGTCTTCTTCCACCTCAGATAGACTTTCATAGCTTACACTTCCCTTTTGTTTTTCCTGAGCTGTAAACTTTCTTGGGTCTGGTGCCGCCTGCGGTCTATTCCTGTTAAACGGATTGACATCCTTTGTAGAAAAATCTACTGCTGCGTTTCCTAACTTCTGTTGTGAAACACAAGCTGCATTATTCCTGTTTTTTTTAACCACTTTGATCCATTCACCTTGTTCTTGAGGATCTGTCAAGAATGTCTCTGTCTTCTCATTCGAAAGTGAAGTGTCAATCTGCTTTGTTGATGTTTTTTTCACCCATATCTGTGTCGCAACAGGCGATTGATTCTTCACAGGAGGTTCTTCCGATCCAGAACCTGTAATAGTTTCCTGTTCCGCATTTACAAAGTTGGCAGATGATTTTCTGTATCTCTTCCGCTTCTGCTTCTGTTTGGGAGCTTTCAAATTTCCTCTTTTACAGTGCTCCTTATCATGAGTCGAGGATTGACAAAGGTCACACGTAATGGGAGCTTGTTTACAATGTTTCAAGGTATGCCCAACTTCCCCACAAACTTCACAAAGCGGCGGCATAAAGGGACTAGACACCTCTACTCTGCATTTTTCACCTGATTCAAACTCAGCATAGACAACCTCAGGCAAGGGCTTTCTAGGGTCAATAATAGTAAACACTTTTGCCACTTCCAGATTTGTTTTGTTTGCAGTTTGAGGGTGCAAGAATTTTGGTTCTCCTACTAATCCAGCTATCCTTTCTAGACTGCCCTCATTGAAGAACTCTAAAGGTACTTTACGAAGTTCTAGCCAAATTGGAGCAGCAGTAATTTCAGGCTTAGCATGGGTTACACCTGGTTTCCAGCTTGCTACAAACATTGTGCGTTTGTCCATCTGCCATAGACGCTGATTAATTACCTTGTTCCTTGTCTGAGCATTTGGAATTTTAAAGAAAACATTGTGCGTTTGTCCATCTGCCATAGACGCTGATTAATTACCTTGTTCCTTGTCTGAGCATTTGGAATTTTAAAGAGAAAAGCATTGCCTTCCATTCTTGAGACTGTGATATCACGATACTGTTTACTCCAAATGCCATTTGCAATCTGAAATAATGTACCAATTGCAGGAGGCTTACAATAGAACTGTCCTAGAACAAAACTATCCCAGTCATTCTTATGCTTCTCAATGACAGAGTTTGGTATTTTTACACATACCTCACCAGAAGGTAGTGTATAGGTCTCACCTTTCTTCTGCAGTTTCTTTGCCTTTCCTTTGACTAAATCACACCAAGAATCTTGCTGCGAAAGGGATTTAAAATCAAGAATCTTGGATTCGACGATAAATTCATGAGGACATTTGAATATTATTTCGACTATTGTGCAGCTGGTTACAAGACTCTTACCCTTAAAAACTACCAGGTAACACACACACACTCACACACTCACAGGCACTTGAGCATTAAACCAGAAACTATCTAGCCTAAGTCTCAGTTTAGAGTTGATTTGAATAACTAAATGCATTTATGCAACAATGCAGATAGTTTTCTCTCGTCCAGGGAATGTAGCTTCATTCGGAGATACTCCGTTCTAACGGTGAAAGATCTCTAATCTGGAGGCTACAGTTGCATACAAGGGTTATTTAAAGCTTTATCTATCTTTTTTTTGTCTGTAGATCTCTTAATGTGGCTGCTTATTCTTTGGCAAATTCCACTCTTTCAGACTATATTCTCGATAATAAGCTTGTATTGAACACTTAAGTTTTGATCACAAAAAAAAAAATATGGAGTTTGAACAAGACAAGAAATTGTGTCATGCGCTTGCCGTTGCTTTACTAGAAAATATTCATTGGGATAGTAAGAAGAAAGTACCGTACTTGTAAGCCTTTGCACTGATTTTTCTGAGTGATAGGTTTAAATTCTGCATGCTTGTCTGGAGGCAAAAAAAAAATCAAGAATCTTGGATTCGACGATAAATTCATGAGGACATTTGAATATTATTTCGACTATTGTGCAGCTGGTTACAAGACTCTTACCCTTAAAAACTACCAGGTAACACACACACACTCACACACTCACAGGCACTTGAGCATTAAACCAGAAACTATCTAGCCTAAGTCTCAGTTTAGAGTTGATTTGAATAACTAAATGCATTTATGCAACAATGCAGATAGTTTTCTCTCGTCCAGGGAATGTAGCTTCATTCGGAGATACTCCGTTCTAACGGTGAAAGATCTCTAATCTGGAGGCTACAGTTGCATACAAGGGTTATTTAAAGCTTTATCTATCTTTTTTTTGTCTGTAGATCTCTTAATGTGGCTGCTTATTCTTTGGCAAATTCCACTCTTTCAGACTATATTCTCGATAATAAGCTTGTATTGAACACTTAAGTTTTGATCACAAAAAAAAAAATATGGAGTTTGAACAAGACAAGAAATTGTGTCATGCGCTTGCCGTTGCTTTACTAGAAAATATTCATTGGGATAGTAAGAAGAAAGTACCGTACTTGTAAGCCTTTGCACTGATTTTTCTGAGTGATAGGTTTAAATTCTGCATGCTTGTCTGGAGGCAAAAAAAAAAAAAACTATTCTAACCCAAATAGTATATGAGATTCTCTTTTGAACACTCACGTGATATAACATACAGACATAAACAGTATATGAGATTCTCTTTTGTTTTATTCAGTAAAAGCGAAAGAGAAATAAGTAAATGATGGAATGGCATGTGAATCTCTTTTCATAAAAACTTTGGAATTAAGTAAACTAAAAATTAACAAAAAGTGCTAATTTACACTTAGTTTTTGCTTTGTTCCAAAGGGAAATGGAGTTCTACATTCACAGCTACTTTTACCAAAGCTAAATTACCTGGTAACTGCTATCTCTCAAAGGGAAATGGAGTTCTACATTCACAGCTACTTTTACCAAAGCTAAATTACCTGGTAACTGCTATCTCTTTAGTTCAATAACATATTTATGGCTTCGCTTGTATGTTTATCATTTCATCAGCTTTTCTGCAATGCTATTCTCCAATTTGAGCAACCAAAACTGAACACTGCTGCTGTTATTTCCAACTTTTTTTAAAAGAATGAACTGTATCTTTATGTTGTTGAAGTTCTGGATCCATAGAGTTGAACCCGGTAAATGCACAATATATTGGATGGTACCAGAACAATAGAGTAAACTTATCTCGGAGGAAATCCGGTTTGACGTGCCCGATGGCTTCTATCCAATGGTCCAGGGCCGAGTATTCCCAACGAGTTAGAGTTGTTTATTAGTGGTCGCTCAGACTGAACATCGTTTTCTGTTCTTCTCCGTCTTTTCCATGCTTCAAACTTTGCTGTGTCGATGCCCTTGTGAACCTGTTGCAATCCTTGGGAATTCCCTGTTGTTTTGTGTCTTTGTTGCTTCTGGAAGTTCCTAGAACTAAAGCCAGCAGATGAGCCATTGGTGTGCGATGGTCCAACCCCCTCCTCTTCCTCTCTTTCCTGCTTTAATTTGGAGTAGATCTGATTGAGTCGATCCCCCGACAAATTTGAGAAAGTTGAAACATAGTTCCACAATCTCATTGTCATTCCTGCATTTTTGATTTCCAGTTAATAAACAACACCACCCCAAAACCATGATAAAGTATTCCCAACAGCAATCTCGCATCATCAACTGAGAACACCAAATTATAAGAGAATTAGAATAAAAAGTAAGACAGACGCTGACATATTACTATTGAACATGCTTGCACATACTCTGATTCCAACCGCAACCCTTGGACCAATTTGAAGGTTTAAGGTATGACAAAACCCGGAATTGCGAAATTGGATCGTCATATTGACTAATGCGCTTTGAAAGGAGCTGCAGTCCTTGCACACGTTTTAATAGTTCGTTTGCTTTTACTGGCACACCAAAGAAATCCAACACAGAACCCTGCAGATAACGGAACAAAATGAGGAATTCAAGAGTACCCAGAACAACTAGGGGAAAAAGAGCCTCCAGTTCAGATCTTTTATTTCAAGATTACCTTTTGTTCAAAATTTCCTGTTTCAACCGACTCCCGACAACCATCAATTAAAGCATCAAATAGCTCAACTTGTGCTTCCTCCGGGGCTGCTCCAACAACACCACCCACCTCTTCTGCAATACATGCAATTTGATTATGGTTCCCAAACTTCATGACCTGAATCATACAATGAGAAAGGTAAGAAGCGTTAGTTCAAAAACATCACAGAGTAAAACTAGATAAATCAGTCAATCAATCCTGTACTACCAAAATTAAATTAGAAACTAATGGAGCCAAGCAAAACCTAAGCAAAACCATGAAATTATTGCGGCTGAAAAACCAAGGAACCTGAAAATAAGTCCTTTTTTCCGGTATTCAGTAAATATGCAAGACACATTTAGACAAGAACAATTTTGACATACAGTTCGATAAAAACGTTGTGCGTCTCTCTTAGGAATATTTCCGCAAGACCAGCCTCTAACTTGAGCTGAAGTCCCCTCTAACATGGGAGTTGAAGGAACAAAATATTCAGTTTTTTTGCGCTTTAGACTTCTCTCTGTATGCTCAGCAGGCTCTTTCTTTTTTCTTTTGTTAGTCCTGTCCGGATGACTAGGATCCACATAACTCTTTGTACTCCTAGCAGCCCGTGGTGCAAGAGCTTCCTACAAAGGTAACACAATCTTAGAAAATGAAAACTATATCGGCATATATATATATATATGACATAGAAGGCCATATTTTAGTTGAAGCTGGAATTTTTACTTCGGCTGTAACCACGGATTCAGGTTTTATCCAGCGACTCCAAAAAGACCCATCATCCTCAGCATTGCAAAAGTTGGCAACCTAAATGCAGAGAAATGTTATCAGTGTAAAATCCTTTCAAAATAAAATAGATTGCAAGATTTATGCCAGGAAACTGTTCCGCCGAGAGAAAGAACAAAAACAATACACACTAAGCAGGACTTAAAAGAAGATTTCAGTGCATTGATAAGACCAAGCAGCCTTTTAAACAGACTATAGCCTCTGTTAGGTTCACCCTAAACTATTTAGAGAGAGGGTAAAAACAACTGAACTTGCCTTAAAAGCACCCAAAAGTTCATGTTCTGTTTCACCAGTATCTTTTTCCTCTACTTGCTCTGCCCTCTCTAGAATTTCGTCAATGTCCATACTTAACAGCCGCTTTTTGCTTTCTTCATTCATTTTTATCCTCTTTAAAAAGTTCTTCTGCTCCAAATCTCAATATTGCAGAAAGCTCGTTCTAGAATACAAGTAATGGTTCATTCTTACAGTGATTTAACCTTGAAATGAATCAACAATCAAACGATGTCCTTACCTTGTCAAAATTACTTCCCTTTTTAGTTTCTCGCTTCTCCAGCCTACCCTCCGCATTCAGTTTTTGAATAACCAAATGATCAAGAACCTAAAGAATGGTGGAACAAAAAAAGTTATGGCCTGCTATGACAAAGCGACACAAATATAAAATTGCGTTTTGAACCTATGCCATGCCTAGGTGATTTGACTTACAAACATGAATAGATGACAACAGAAATGAAGTGTACAAGAGGAACTAAGATTATAGAACCCAATCTAAATAAAAATTACAGAAATTGCAATTTACGCTCGAGTGTATTAAAAGCTAAAATATTAGCAACCAAGAATTGGTAACAGCATTGAAGTGTGGAATCATTTCAAAAAGGTGAGGATGCAGAACTAAGAAACCAAGAATTGGTAACAGCATTGAAGTGTGGAATCATTTCAAAAAGGTGAGGATGCAGAACTAAGAAATTCATTAGCACTGCTAAAGAATTCATGCAATGATAATCTGGGAAAGATCCTTTTAAGACCAGTGTACCATTTTTCTTTTGGCGCGCTCCAGGATCTCTTCCTCGACACTTTTGCTAATGACAAATCTATAAATGTTGACGACCTCTTGTTGCCCAATTCTGTGCGCTCGACTCATGGCCTGATATTTCAATTATCAGCAGATAGTAATAAAAATAAATCAATCCAAAGCTGGAAAAAAAATTTGAAAGGGAGACCTGCAAGTCATTCTGTGGATTCCAATCAGAGTCAAATATAACTACTGTATCAGCAGTAGCAAGATTGATACCCAGTCCACCAGCTCGGGTTGAAAGAAGAAAGCAAAAGTCGTCACTAGCTGGTGCGTTAAAATGATCCATTGCCTGCTGACGAAGTTCTGCCTTAGTACTACCATCCAATCTCTGGAACTGGAAACCTCTAAGAGACAGGTATTCCGCCAGGATATCTAACATTCTTACCATCTGTAAAGCAGAGAGTGCAAAACAATTAATTCATAAAGTTCAAGACTAATTTTGTAAGAGTTAACACTGCAAGAAAGCCTGTCACCAATAAGAAAAAAATTTGAACGCTTCTAATCCAAAGGAGCGCCAACTTTTTCAAACAAAGTTGACCGCTAAAACAGTTATCGTGAAAGAAATTTCTGTGTAACAG
>CM071717.1:46934768-46949097 GCA_036630335.1 Physaria fendleri
GATTTTAACATCCAGATGCAAATTTTAAATGAGAAAAACGAACAACATCTGAGCGTTTGCATCCAGATATTGTATCTGGATGAGCAAACGAACAGGCCTATAGTTCTTTTAATGGGCCTTAATCATATCCAGCCCAAATATATATAGTTAAATTCTCCAAGAATCAGTCAACATAGCAATAATATCATAGCCCTGTTTATCATTTCTTGCTGATTTGATTTCTTCATTTTTTTGAGATTGAATCTCAATTTTTGTTTCATCAAATTGAGTGATGATGGTATATCTGAAGAAACTTTCTCGAATATCAACACAAAACTCTGCTTTGGCTTGTTCACGTCAAGTCGATGAACCGATAACAAGGAATATGATCATTTCAACCGACTTGTCACAACTCCAAAAGTTTTAAGTTTTTTTTAAAAAAAAAAATACACATCACCGATCATACAAATCTTTTGAGTATTTCTTTTCGTCTTGAAGAAAATATATATGATGATAATTGGAATGTTTCATAAAAGAGAATTAAAAAAAGGACAATATTTGTCGAAGTAATGTAATAAAGTTTTCTTCTTCCAATCAGATTTTAAGACTTTTCTTGTCTAAAATAATAATAATAGAGAGAGAGAAAGAGTGTGGTATGGGAGTGAGTGAGAGCTGTGAAAGAGAAGAGTCTCAGAGAGTTGCAGAAGTTTTCTGATTTTTGCAGACTCACTCATTATTTCCCCACTGACTCACTCTTTAACAAATTTATTATTTGTGTATAGTGTTTTAAAACACAAGTGGACCAAATACACTTAAATGTTATTACTGTCGAGGTGTTGGAAAACTACGAGGTACTACGACTCGTCTCTCTAATCAAAAAGCTCAGGTACTCAAGTTTCATTACAGGATCTGGTTTTAAGACAATACTAGTGATTATCTTTGTGTTTATTTTTATTTTTATTTTTGTTAATTTTTATCTTTTGTGTTTATTTTTATTTTTATTTTTTTTTATTTTTTATCTTTGTGTTTAGCTACCTTTATAATCTTTCCTAGTAGTTTTAATTTTCAATATTTTAATCTTTACTGCTAAACATTTCGAATAAATTTAGATATCATTAATCCGAGTCAAGATCTACAAGGAATATCCTATTAAGAAATGAATATATTAGTTGGTTTAGGTCTTATCCCATCCATATATGAAATTCCTCAATTATTGTTTTTTTTTTTTATTTCACCAAAAATCGATTTTACTAATGATTTCAAATCTATTTTTTCCAACGGAGAATTACAATAGGCAAGGTATCAAAGTAACAATGAAAATTATTTGCAGGTAAAAGAGTTTTTAGCTAGACAATTTGCATCTGTATCGTGACTTCGATTGATCCATATAAGGCTCATATCTCGAAAAGATGAGTTGTGATCTTACATCACGAATCCAATTATATATTCCAACTATTGAGTTTCACCAGAATTAATTTCCTTATATTTGAATTATCACCTGCAAATATAATAGTCTCTAAACCAAATGATTGACAATAGTGAATTACCGCAAGAAGGGCATGAGCTTCAACTTGTAAAGCTGTCTGCGGAAGTCTGTTAATGGAATGATCAACAGCTATGAAGTTCCCTTATGCATTACGAATCATCCATAGAGCACCACTTGAGCGGGTATAATGCTATGATCCTTCATACTAGCATATTACCCACCTTTGTGGAGTCAGTGATGAAGATCGGCTAGATCGGCTGTGTGTGATTTGATTATCTCGTAAAACCTGATTGTGTTGTGAATGTTTAGTATATCCCCAAGCCTTAGTATATGATTTCGCCCTCAATATCGTAGATTGAAATGTAATGCTACATTGTTGGAAGATCAACGTATTTCGATCAATGTATTTCGAGCTTTCCAAAGTCCCCATAGTATCCTTAAGGGGATAAAATATTCAAATTGATTGCAGTTCGCCAAAGCACCATTACTTAAGCTGTGTAATTATGATGGGAAGTCCATGTTTGTATCATAGATATAAGGTGATTCAATATCTGTCACTCGCCCAACTGATCTCGCATATGAATATGAGAAGAAAACTTGTTGTAAACTTTCTTCTGCTTGACAACAACGGACATATTTTGATGAAGAAGATAAATGTCGACAAAATAATTTTATTCCTGTAGAGAGTATTTCGCTTACTACCTTTCAAAGAAAGTGTTTGATTTTTGAGGCTATATTCAACTTCCATATTTTTGGACATTGAGATCAACATTCCCTGTAATTGGCTCTGCCTGATTATGATTTACATCTGCAGTGATAAATCTATATGCTAACTTGACTGTAAAATATCCTGATTTAATATAATTCCAGCTCAGAAAATCCTATGTCGCTGTTTTACAAAGCGTAATGGAATTTTTTTTTGAAACATCATCTTCTTCAACATAATCCTGAATCTTTACGCATCCATTATATCGTATTAAGCATCATTATATATACCACATGTACCCTACATGGTGTCTTATTCTTCTTTGTCGAAGGTCTCGGTGGCTTCGAGTCAATCCAAGGATCCCCTAGCATGTATTAAAGCTTCATTACCAATCTCAAAATGAAGACCCTTTCTGGGAACATCGCGTCCTTGCAAGATTGATTTCAAAATATACGAGGCATGTTTTCCCTTGCTTTCGCATTTAGTATAATAACATTAGGAAAATATCTACTTTTTAATACCTGGGCCATCATACTCTCAGATGTTGAAAGATACGCCAAGCATGTTTTCATAATAGAGTTAAATTGAAGGATTGGAAATCTCTGAAACCCAATCCGCCTTTTCTCTTCGAAGTACACATACGTTTCCCAGAAAGCCAATGCATTCCTTTCTTATTATCGCTTTTATCCCACTAGTAGTCTGCAATCACTTTTTCTTCACACAGAAGCGTTTTAGGATTTTGAACAGCTTCATGCAGTAAACAGGCAAGGCCATTGCTACTGCCTTCACTAGAATCTCCACATTTGTGTTTTAAATTTTAAATTCTCCAATATAAAACTAAAGGTTTAAGCTTTTTTCGCTGGAATTTTTCTGGTAAAACTTTACATATACGTAATACAAGCTGCAGTTTCTTACCCATTTTTAACGGCATTTGGAAACACAAAATGTTATTTCTGAGTTATTTCAGGTTAGTTCGTGGCTATTTGGACTCAACACCCTTAGAGACATGAAACAAGTCAAAAACGCATCAAATAAAGTGTTTTTCTCTCAAACCATCATATTTATTGATTCCTCGGAATTCCTTGAAGATATTCCAAGCTTATTTAAGGTCTTGAGGGTTGTAGGAGGAAAGAAAGCTAAAGAGAAGCACAAATGAAGAACATAGAACAAGGATCCAGTCAATGCATCCTAAAGATTACATCAGATGAAAAGGTTTCAGAAATCCGAATGAAGTTTTATACATACCATTGGAAAGATAATTAAGTTATATTTCACCTCCAACAAGAATCACCTCAATTCGAGCCACGGTCTAGGATTTATGGCCGATTTACTGAAGATACCTCCTCGTAGAAGCTAACATAATGCAGTAGAGAATTGTAGGAGATCAAACGGTCGATGGCAGGCCAAGCCTTTCCCAGTTGAGCTCTCGTGAAATGTCCGTAACTCCATTACCGTTTGATGGTAATACACCAACGACCGGTTGATGTTCCTACCGCCTCAAAACGGATGTTTGAAGCTTCCTGTGAGACCGCTCCAAAGATTGCCAGATTTAACCAATTTCCCAAACTCCAAATGAGGCTTGTGATATATCATTGGAAAGCTAGAAGAGTCAGATTTCACCTTGAAGTAGAATAAAATCAATCCGACTTATATTTTAAAAGTTATAAGTGATTTACTGAAGATATATATATTCTAGACAAAAACAGAGTTAATGAAGGACAATTTGGTCATTCACCAAGGAAGGAATTTTTACCCTAATTTCTTGTTAGGAGCATCAGAGATTACCAGAATCATTAGTGATAATTCTAGAAGATTATGGATATATCTCCAATACCAGAATTTAGAATATTACATTTTGGTTTAGGAAATTAGGTTTACTATTGTCTCTCTTGTAAGCCTATATAAAGGCAGCCTTAGACCCTCATCAAACACATCTCATCTTCTACCTTTTGTCTCTCTTGTAAGCCTATATAAAGGCAGCCTTAGACCCTCATCAAACACATCTCATCTTCTACCTTTATATAAGATCAATAAAAGTTTATGTTTCCTTCTTTCATTATGCTTGAGTACTCTCTGAATTGAGTTTCGGGGTTCTTCGAATGGTTCATATGTACTAATGATTTGAAAAAAATAAGATTACAGGTTCCCCTCTCTCTCTCTCTTTATTTTTTTTCTCTCTCTATTTCTCTCTCTCTATTGTTTAGTTTTCGCTGCTAGGTGGGGATCCCTTCTATTTCTTGTTCCCCACCTAAGCATCTCATATAAAGCCAAAAAGATATTGAGAGTGGATCCATGGCGGTCAAATATGTCCAATCAATTGTATGCATCGACTAAACAATCCTATCTGATTTCTACATAGCAGATATGTCGTCTCATCTAAGACCTGATAGTCTAGTTGGGATGGCCAGAGAGAGTTGTTGATTTTTATGTCCCAGATATATGCTTCATGATTCTCAATCACATCGATCTATGTTTGTTGTGCTTGTTGTCGCTATCTCTGGCGCTGACACGCATCAAATAACCTAAAGATCGCATTTCATCGGTATTAGAGATGGTGATTTGTAGTAGAACAGTTTTTGTATTTCATAACTCGTATCTCTTTCTATTGCTTTATATATTGCTGGATGAAAGATTCGGATGACGGCAACTCGACCAAGGTTCGTTCGAGCAGATTCTTAGATCTTTCGATTTTCCTCCTCTATTATAAATAGAGGCCCTCTATACTATTCATTTAGAACGAAACAGGAGAAGTTCCTAATAAATTTTATTTTCATTTTAAGTGTTTAGTTTTAGTTTTAGGTTTAAGAAGATGATTCCTCTTATGATTTCCTGTCCTATGAGTGAGTAGTCTCCCTGTTGAGGGATTAGGGTTTTGTCCCTAAGGGAATGTACTTAGGCAATATGGATTTGTCGCAAGTAGGTTAGATGTTTAAGAAAATCTATGTTATGTGTTGACTAATGCTTAGGACTTTCTGGCCAACTTTCCTAGGATTCTAGGAGTAACCGTGTTTTTACAAAAGATTGACGGTTCCCTGAACATGGCAGTGATGGGAAACTGAATTTTGGCGACAAAAATGCTATTCAAATAAGGTTGTGAACATATTGGGCTTGTGCGAGATAATGCTCACTAGGGTGTTTAGACACCATGGCGACGCCAGGAGGCTCTGACCTTGCAACCTCTATGGTATGACGGGTACGACCATACACCAAGACATATTTAATACCCGCGTCTGAGTTCTAGATATGATTTAATTAGAATATAAATAGTCGAACGATCCATAGATCCTAGGTCTCTTAGATCCAATGGCCCAGAGTCTACTAGGATCACGAGAATCACCGATAAACGGAGAGGTTAGGCATGCGGTCGGTCTCCCTGATGGAGCAGGGGTGGCAAAACCTCACTCTGTTGTCCAAAAGAATCGTGTTCTGTGCTCCGCCTTCTTTTTTGATGTCTCTGGTTGCCCAAAAAATATTACCTACAACTATATCTACATAAGAGGAGAACGGAGGTGGCGATAAATGAGTCACCACCTTCGCTCTGAAAACTATGCGTGTTTTTCTCTTTTCCTCCATAAAAAATATAAAATACTCAAGAAAAAAAATGTTTTGGAGAGAAAAAATAATGCATGGATATGTATAGCTATAGATAACTTTAAGTTAAACACTCCATAATATTATAGATAAATAAATAAATATATTCATGGGTGTAGAAAATTGAAGTTACACATGCCGTTTGTCACAAATTCTAGATTTAGGAAAGAAAAGAAAAAATAAAATCTGAAATGATGAAACCAAAACTAAGGTGAAAAGACAATTAAAAAAATAAAGGAATAATAAAACAAGAAGGACATGAAGCACAGAGATTCTGCAGACTGCAACTGACCAATGGACAACTTTATCAATAAAAACATACCTACTCCTCTCTTACACTTTCAATTTTCCTATACATTAATCTCATTTCTTCTTCTTCTTCTTCTTCATCATCTCTCTCTCTCTATCCTCATGGCAACTATGATTCCATTCACAGAGTCACAGTGGAAAGAGCTTGAAAATCAAGCTCTTGTGTTCAAGTACTTAGCTGCAAATGTTCCAGTTCCACCTCATCTTCTCTTCCTAATCAAAAGACCCTTTCTCTTCTCTTCCTCTTCTCCTTCTTCTTCTTCTTCCCCTTCAAGCTTCTTCTCTCCTACTCTTTCTCCTCATTGTAAGCAATCTTTATCTTCTTTTCTTCATAAATTGTTTGATGGCTTCTTGTTATATGAGTTATCAATTGTAGTAGTATTGTTATTGGTTTGGTGCTGATGTAAAGAGTTTGACTTTTGGTAGTTGGGTGGAATGTGTATGACATGAGAATGGGAAGAAAGATAGATACAGAGCCAGGTAGATGTAGAAGAACTGATGGCAAAAAATGGAGATGCTCTAAAGAAGCTTACCCTGACTCTAAGTACTGTGAGAGGCATATGCATAGAGGCAAGAACCGTTCATCTTCAAGAAAGCCTCTTCCTCTTACTCCTCCTCAATTCACCCAAAATCTCTTTCTGGACTCTTCTCTATCTTCTTCCAGGTTTCAAACAGACCCTTTTCTTCTGTTTTACTCTCTTCCAGGTTTCAAACAGACCCTTTTCTTCTGTTTTACTCTAATAATGGCAATCCAAAGATTGACTCTTTTCCTCTGAAAACATGTAAGTAGTAGAAGAAGAAGAAGTGGATGCATGGATGATTTGTTCTCCACAGAACCTTCAGGGTCAATGAAAAGCTACTCTGGCTCACCAATGGAAGATGATGAAGGATCATCCTGTAGGGGCATCAAAAGCTTTTCCAAAGAGTTGAAGCAGCAGGATAGACATTGCTTGATCCTTGGTACTGACTTGGGGACACTTGAGAGACCATTGATGTATGAGGGGAAGCTGAAACAAAGAGATGAACAAGATTATAAAGAAGAAGTTGAAGAAGAGCAAAGGAGTAAGAGGCTTTATAGGTTTCTTGATGAATGGCCTTCTTCTAAGTCTTCTGTTTCTACTTCACTCTTCATTTGATCATCTTCGGTTTCTTGTTTCAATTGGTAATATCAAATTCTCTCACTTTCTTAAATATTAATTAGGAGTTTTTGTGTGTATGTGTTCCATTCTCATGCATTATATTAGCATAAAATACATTAAGTTGTGTAAAATGGTTATTTTAGTTTAATTTCAATGTTTACATTGTTTATGCTGGTCTCTTATCAAAAATTATACATGATGACTATTGTTCTGTTGCTAACAAAATTAATCTGTGGAATAATGATCTGAGATGTAATAGTTAACTTATGTTGCTAGATAAGAATTGGGAGAAAGAACTAAAATGATTGTCTAGACATTGGTTTAGCTTGCAGTGATGGTTAAATGCCTCTTAAACCAACTCGGTTTATTGGAATAAGTTGTCTTGATGTACAAACAATATTTTTTTATTTGAATATAATTTAATATTGACAAAAGAATATTACTTATTGCAAACCATTATAAATTATTTATTATAGATAGATCATTTACAGAAACTTGTTCTGTTTAACCTATTTAGTATTTTACAGTGGAGAGTAGAAATAGTTTGTTTTGTTTTGGTTAAAACAGTAAATGTCTTTTCTTGATGTTAGATGAAAAATAAAGGAGTGATGAGAAAAGATAGGTTTAGGTTTTGGTTTTGAGTTGAGTTCTGTTCCCTGACTACTCTGAGTTTGGTCAGGTCTGAAAAAGCCACACAACACAACACACCCCTAATCAAAAGCTTTTCTCTGCTCTGACTGAGTTACAGAGTAATAAGACGACTTCTCATCCTCATCCCAACATAAATTAATTATTAGTTCCCTCAGACCTGCCACTGCAAATCTCTAGCTCACACACAAACCAAATTGTATTTAGTTTTGTAGTAATTTTGTTCATTAAAATAATTTCAGTCAATATGTTCTGAAAAGTTAAAAGAGATCCTTACAGAGAGCAACATGAAAAGTAAAAGGGAGCAGAAGAAACTGCAGAAACAGTATCAAATCCTCCAAGACCACACACCCACGTTTCTGACTCTTCCACTTCCTTCTGACAACACACTTCTGTTGTCTTTTTCTATTTTCTTTCTTTATTTTTATTTACTATTTTGCTTTTAGTAACTATTTTCCTTCTCATTCTAACCATTTATTTTATCATGTGTCACAAGTTGTTACAACCGAAAGAAACAATGCTAACTCTTCCATTAGACAAGACTCGATCCCATATTCAAACCGATTCATGCGTGGCATGTATGTGATTTGTCCTTACACTCTGACTTCTAGAAAACAATTGAATCAATGAAATCTTTATCACTAAATGTTACAACAAACAAGAGACATCTGTTATAATGTATGAAAGATCTCAACTGGCCTCTTCTTCTTCCTCTTCATCTTCTTCCCTATTGCTGCTCTCTTCTACTTTTTTCTGGGGACTTGAATTCGGCTGACTCTCCATCAACTCACCTTCTTCATCTGATGATGATAAAGCCCTTCTTCGTTTCACCACTGAAGCCGGTACCTGTACCCACCAAAACAGACAGATTGAAAACATTCAACTCTTTTGTGTTTTTGTAGTTCCATCCATTTGGATTACTGTTTTATGTAATACCTCATCATCTTCAACATCAAGATCTTCAAGCCCAGCTGCAGCGAGAAGATCATGTGCATCATCATCCACAGGTTCCTCGGCTTCCTGATTTGTCATCTCATCTTCCCTGTTATCATTAGTGTTGCCATCTTCTTCCACTTCATTATGATCATCCATAGCAACAGCTTCTTCTTCATCATCCTCGTAGTGTCGAGCCCTTGAGCTTTTGTCCTTCTTTCTTCTCTTTCCGCCTTTCTTCCTTCTCCGCTCACTGGGCTTACCTTCCCCATCATCATCTTCCACTCTATCCTTCCGCTTATGAGATCCAGGTGTGGAGCTCTTCCATTGTTCCTAAGGCATTAGTTATGAGAGAACAAAATCAGTACGCCATCTTAAACATCTCTCAAGACACCATATCGACAATGGCACACACCCTTAAGAGTAAACCAAATTCAAAGAATTAAAGAGTATTTTATACAGTAACTTTATGAGATCTGATCATGTATAAATGTTGTTATCAAAAGCAGGAGACCTCCCACCTTTATACGTTGAAATTTTTCTTCTTCTTGCTTTAGGCGTCTCAGCTCGTCCTCCTGTTTTCGTTTTTCCAACTGCCCAAGAGAAAGAACTCATAAAGGCATATCCATGATTTGATAACAAAATAATTGTGTTGCTGAAAATGGTTAACTTGCACATGGCTATAGTTACCTGATATTTCCTCTGTTCTTCAGCTTTACGGCGTGCTTCTTCTGCCAAAGCAGCCTGACGAGCAACTTCTAGTCTCTGTCGGTTCTGCTGCTCCTCACACTCAGCTGCTTCACGGTGTACTTTTGCTGCTTCCAGCAAATGTGAGCAATACTGAACATGGGTTTGTATTTTCTTGCTATCAAACCCATGAACATGGAGGTCTGAAGCAGCAGACAACTGAGTGAACACACGAACAGCATTCTCTGCTTCTGCAACCGTTGAGCGTACCTGCAGAGTAATTAAGCAGATTCCATTGTCAGGTGGAAATCAATTAGTCCACACTGGACGAGTTAATATTAAACATCTCATAAAACAAGATATTACATCCTAGTATCAATTATAGTCCATACTAAGGTTTCAAAGGTCAGCCATTACTTAGCAACGATGACCAGCATACAAGCTAGGGTTATGGTGAAAAGTTCTAGATACACAAACTGTACAAGCAAGCTCATAATCCAATCAATTGCCAATCGATATATGCTACTACCTGCCTATCTTCTAAGCATAATGTACAAGACTAGAGTAATAAAAAGCAAGGGAAGATTTCAGTCTCGTAGAGACGGATGATATTTAACCTCGTCAGCTGTTCTTTTTTTCTTTTGCAGTGTGGAAGACGATGATTTCTGCATAACAGCACCCAAATCAAATCTGAAAGTGTAATTTGAAGGATTTAAGTGAATGGCCCTTAATAGTGTCTTTTTGCAATCTTGCCACTGCTCAGCCTCATAATGTGTACGGGCTAAGTAAAGAAGAATTTGAGAGTCTGTGTTGTAAAAGAACTTCCGCAAGCAGTTTTGATACTGCCAACAAAACAGTTGATGAACAGAATATATAAGCAAAATGTAGAAACTACCCCAAAAAAACCAAAACAAAAAAAAGTATATAAAATGACAAACCATTTTCACGGCTAAGGCAAAATTCCCTTGAGCAAAGTAAACATGTGCTAGATTCACCCATACATCAGGCATCTGAAGAAATACACTTCCGCTCGCAGCTTCTTGAACCTAAGACACTCACAATGTTACAATGAAACGAAGAATGTAACTAGCCTCGAACAGTAAATAATAAAGCTAACCTGAGTAAAAACATCCTTGGCAATATCAAATTGGCCTTTTTCAGCCAATACAATGCCAGAACCGTTGGCCGCATACATGTTGGAATTATGTTGAGTCAGAACCTGTTAATACCAATGATCAATAGCGAGTAAGAAGGTTAGGTTGATGGAAAGAGAACATTGCCTCTCTTTTTTTTTAGACTGAAGAGAACATCGCCTGTTTAAGAATGCAATGTTACTAGCACTAGAGAATTCCAAAATGACATTCAAGTGTTTCCAGGTATCTATAAAAAGATAACTCAATTAATAGCAACTTCGTGCAGATCGCTCAACCCATATGATCAGCTGATCGCTCAGTCAAAGGTTAATTCCATTCCTTTTAGATCTCACTCTATTACTAATGCACTATGCTAACCGAAAACTCCCTATCATTAAAAATTAACTGAAAACACACACACATAACCCCGTTTCCAAAAGCCATCTTTTGCAATAGCTTTGCTTCAAAATAATAGACTGCAGGAACTTCATAATAACTCTAAGAAACTAATTACTGGAATGTCCCACATCCTTCGCCAAAAATGCCCCCATGCACACATCTACCAGGAAATATTTGCAAATTACTAAAAAAGGAGAAGAGAGAAAGGAACATCATACTTTAGTATAGAGTTCCTTGGCCTTCTCCAGATGTGTAGCTTCTAATTTCGGATTTCTTTTCTCATTGCGCATTGCCGCAAAATAGTTCCAGTTCCCCTAAACCATTCCACGAGGAAATATTATACAAATTAAAAAATGCTTGTTGAATAATAGTTCCAATAACTAAAGGCCACACCACACAAAAATAGCAAGACAGAATCCACCCCAAGGTAGTTAGATATCTGCTAGATAACCAGCCCTCACCAGGTCGCTAGAAGAGGAACCATACAGAATGAAGGGCTGGTCTTCCATGTATTAAAAGGAACCCTATCAATATCTTGACAGAAGTTTTGTACAAATAGGTCAGATCTAATCAGCTATGACGATTAGATTGGACCTATACAACAGGTAGGGACATATATTTTTGGATGTGTCATGCTCATATAAATCTATTCATTAATGTGATCATGTGATGTGCTTGCACAACCAAAAGGAATTTAAGATTCGTATTTATCCCGCGGAATGCAAAAGAGAAGCTGAACTAATAAGATATATACCAGAGAAAGAATAGCATATGAGTCCTTCCCATCGGTCGCATCACTAGCAGCTCGAAAGGTTTCCTTTGCCTTAACCCAGTCATCATTCTTAAGCTCCAATTCACCAAGCAGAGACAAAGCATTTGGATTTTTGTCGTCCACTTTCAGAGCTTCATTCACCTATAAGGGAAGTAGGAAAAGCATGGTCACAAAGAGAAAACAAGCTAATACAGATAAAATGAAATTAATGATGAAGATGGTAGAAGACCAGTTCAATGGCGAGAGGGAGATTGTTCTGAGCTTTTGCACTCGCAGCAAGCCTCAAATAAGCATCTACATAGCCAGGATACTGCACCGGATAGGCAGTCAGATCAAGTTGACAGTCAGCATCAGATGTTTGAAAGAGAAACAAAAGGATCAAGCACACATCATGGCGAAACAAATAATGTAACAAATAGTGAGTGAATCAAAAAACCTATAGAAACAGAAGAAACATAAAGCCGAAAATGATATAGCACAAGTACCAAACAATGCTTTGAACTTTCCAAGAGAGCAGAAACCAATAAATTATAACCAAGGAAATCATGCTGCCGAATTAATGATCTCATTTTTGTACTCTTTAGTCATGAATTGAAAACTAAGAACCAAACAAAATATTTCTGTGAAAACCAAGTAACCACACAAAACATCTATCAGATACAAAAATATCAGAACGGCTCCTAAAAATTTCTTTCTTTTCTCATCATGTCTACCACTAGAAAACTCATCATAAAGTGAAATAATTGAAAATAATATCAAAATAAAGTTGTAAGAATTATACACCTTGAAAAGAATCAACCGATACAGAAAAGTGGATGCTTCCGTCTTGTGTAACTGCTCAAGTAATCTAGCCAGGTTAAACAAAGTTGTGACTTTATTCCAAGGTACATCGACAGAGTGGCCACTTTCAATCAGCCTATGGAAAATTCCTGTATCCTTGTACCCTAGAACAGATACACTTGTCTGTTCTAAATTTTCTTTTTCATCAAGGAAGCTAATCCATATTCCATCACCCAGAGCCTCCTTAAAATTGTCAAGCGCAGACTGCAAGGAAAAAGAGTATTGTATCCACTGGCCAAAATTCAAAGTAAACAAGCAGAAACTACCACATTACAAACCTCAAATTCTTCTTTCTCAAAATGTAAAGCACCAATGTCATTTAGGACTTCTATAGGCACTTCTTGCCCTCCCTTTTTCATGAGCGTCCTTGCCTGGCATTGTTTACGATTCTCAGAAAATTATGTCTTTCTTTGATAATATACAATATGCTACCATGCACTTGAACAGGAGATACAATTATCAAGATCAAGCTTTACATAAGACTTGCCATTTTGAAGGCATCAAGTGCAGCCCCTGTGTCAGATGGTATCAGCAGCTCACCGAGGCCAAGAAATGCCTACAATACCAATGTAGCATATAAAAAAAGACAAAAATAAATCAAGGAAGAAGTAATAGCAATAGTCAATAGATGATTCATATTCCTCATAAAACATCAATCACACGTAAGAGCTGTGAGTGAAATAGATCCATAATGTGATCTAGAGATATATGACAGGAGCTACAATGTTTTTTCTTTCTTACTAACACTAAATGTGCACGTTTACAGGCAACAAAAGTAGAAGTGTCACTAGAAGAGGATCCACATTAAGGTAATGGAGATAACAATTACTACCAAAAAAGTCAGGCAAATATCAGCACCTTTGAAAAGCATCAGACTTAAGAATTATGTAAACCAAACTAACCTGGGGATCACGTGGATCAAGTTTTGTGGCCTTCCGCATGTGCTCAAGGGCCTTATCAGTTTGTCCGAGCTGGGTGTATAAGTGCCCGAGAGCCTAAAGAAGGAAAAGAAACATGCATATAAAGCATTTAAAATTTTCAAAGGATTATATAATAAAATACAGAATGAAGAAGCAGCCATTTACCTTCAGAGTCTCGCAGTTGTCAGGATAGACTTCTAATACTTTCTCAAAGTTAAATACGGATCCTTTAAGCTCCCCCAACTTTAGTTGTACTTGACCCAAACCTGCAATATCAACAAAAAGCAGATTAAATGACAATACTCTTCACACGTAATATCATCGATCCAAACTAAGCTAAACTGGAAACTGAGGTACGAGATGCTGTTATACACAAATATGTTCAAACCATACATTTAACAGACTGTAGCTAAATACTGATGGTCTCAAATCTGATATTCTACTGTAGCGGAAAACACAAAGGTACAACATTTTCATTGTTAACGGCTAGATGGTAACAAACAGAAAATTAAGATAAACTCACTAGGACAGTAGAGAAAAATTACCAAAGTAAGGAAATACAAATTCTTGTGGCTGATTATTAGTTTCTTTGATGGCTGCCATATAGTACATCCCAGCCTTTTCATAGTCCCCCTAGAACAAGACCATCAGACATCAATAGGAAGGTTACACAAAGGAAATTAAAAAATATGCATTCTTCTATAACAGTAACAGCCCATAGAAGAAAGAAACGCATCATATATATATATATATATATATATATATATATATATATATATATATATAT
>CM071717.1:46952770-46963453 GCA_036630335.1 Physaria fendleri
TATATATATATATATATATATATCTACCCAAATAAAATATTTAAGCATGCTTTACTCAATTTTTTGCTCCACTTCTTAAACACTAGCAAGCTCATAGTTTTTTTTTCACTCCAATGTAGGTGTTAAGCCAGATATTGGGTTCAACAGAGTTAAGTGACATCAAAATCCTAAACACTTGGGTAAACCACGAAGTTCCTTGTCATACTTATCTTAAAGACTAGATAAGAATGGAATATACGAGAGGATAAAAATGTCAAACCTTGCTATGATACGACCGTGCTAAATTATAAAAAGAATGTGATTTTGTTGGCCCATGAGTTGAGACAGCTAATGCCGTTTCAGTCAGCTGCTCAACAAGAAAGTGCTGGCCGGTAAAAAAAAAGTGATTGGCCAAATAATTTAGGGCAGATGCACAATAGGGATAGATCTCAAATGCTTGCTGCATTCTCTCCATTCCTTTCCTCATGCCTATAGCTATACATAATGTAGTATCATCAGCAAAGGCGAAAAAATATATTTGTTAATAGAATCTCTTCCGCATACAGATGATGATTTAGAACTGAGTTATACTTACAATCATTTGCTTGCAAATCCATGATCCCAAGTGCCACAAGAGCCTCAACATTATCAGGATCTAACTGTAGATATAGAATATGGTAAATAGCGCACTATTTGCTGTAGCATTCAGTTGGCTATGTCATAAGAAAGATGAGAAAAAACATCCCAGTCCTACTTACCTGCAAAACACGATCAAACGCTTGCCGTGCTTTATCTAGTTGCCCCAGCTTATAACGACAAAGACCAATTCCCATTCTCACAGGTGCAGGACACCCGGGAAATACTTGCAAGGCCCTCTTAAGATAGTCAACACATATACAATTCAAAAATATTACGATTTGTTCCATAATTAGACTAGACAATATCAACTAACAAATTAAAGAGCAAGACATTTACAGCCCAAATAAAGAAGTCGTATACAAAAATATGGAAGGTTCTAATGGAAACCATACCTTGTATAATTGTAATGAGTCAGAAAAACGTCCATTATTAAATTCTATAGAAGCCTGTATACGTGAAATGAGCAAACTATTAATTTACAAAAGAAGTAAATAATAGGCTAATACTGCTGTCAGGCCAATAGAGTAGGTTAGCAAGAGGATATGCATCATAATCAAATTCTTGCTACAAAGAGTATGATATAGCTAGCCTAAATTTGTTTCCAAGACGTACTTAATTGTGCTTCAAAAAACAAAGAAACTTTTGAATACATAACTGTAACCAAAAATTTAATTTCCAACATTTTACCCATAGCTTTCTCCAGCACAGTTATGTTCTAAGAAACTTGGCAACGATAATTATGCTTTAAGAAATTAAAGAAATTCGATTACTTTTCTTTGCCTACAAATTGTGATGCTGTATACAAAATCCAATTACCTACAAAGTTTTACTAAGTGACATAAATGAAATCACTAGTCATTATACCTGACCAAGAAGAGCAGGAACATTATCAGGGGCAGTGTCTAGTACAATCTTAAATGCCTGTTGTGCATTATCTATTTCACCCTTAGCCAGTAAGAGCTGACCTGAAGCAGACAATTGCATTTCAGGATTCTGTATTTAGTAAATATAGAGCAGTTCCACCTCCAGATTCTTTATAAAGACATTGTAAAAGGAGAAATGGAAAAGAAAAAATTGTATAGGGTTTTCTTCTAACTAACATTAATGTTCATACAAGATAGATCTATTGTTGGTCTTTCAAATAAAATGAATCAGTCAAAACAGATTCCTGTTTATTATTGATCATTATATAAAGAATATATAAAGACCACTGTAAAATCAAGAAAGAATCTGATAGTACCTTTCCCAACCCAAGTTGAAGGTTCGTGCATATCGATTCTTGATGCTTTGTTATAATACTGTGTTGCCAAGATAAATTGCTCCTCTTTTTCTCTGTGTTTTGTCTCCGCTTTGCCCAAGTAGCTGTAATACGCACCTAGAGCGTTCAAGATTGCTATCCTCTCGTACTTAACATCAGCATAGTACTCATCGATTTCTTGCCAAGAAGAAAAAAAAGAGAGTTCTTTTGAGTGGCAAAAATTGTGAATCAAAAGACTAAACAAATTCAGAATGATTCCGGTACTACAAGACTGTTATTAACAAATTACGCAGCAGCATCGTATATTTGCGTACCAGAACTTGACCCCTCCTCCAGTATTTGGCGGAATTGCTCAATTTTTCCTTGCTTGAAGTACTCCCTCTTCACCAGAGATGAAACCAAAATCAGAAACCCAGTTAAAACACATTGAAGATTCAAGCTCAAAGAAAACGTGAAAGCATAACCAAAAAACCCTATCTAGAACCTAATCTACCACAAAAGTAATAAGATTTTTAAATGTCAATCATAACCCATCACCCATTAATTAAAGAAAAACTCCAACAAAGCTCGATAACCTAACTCTTCACAGACCCAAAATAAGAACCTAGAAAAAATTCAAATTGACTATAATAATAAAAAAAACGAACCGCGATGATGAGCCAGAGATCGAGAGGAGCTTGTTCGGCTTTAAGGATATCAAGAATATCAGAAGCATCTCGAGGGAGCTGATCAAGAACAACCCTAACTTCCTCTTCAGAATTCTGAACCGGTATATACACACTCGCCATTGCCGGCTAGCGAGGATGACCAAAAACCCTAGATTGTATGTTGATGTGTGTGCGAGAGAGAAGAAGTGAACGATGAACTTTCCGGGAAATTAAAGTTTCTCGGACATCCAAAAATCGAAAAACGATTCCTTTTCTATTTTTAGTTTTTGGTCAATTTTACTTTTTTTTTTTACTTTAGAGAATTTTAACGCGGAGACCAATCCTGACGAACATTTACATATTCGGTTTTGGTAGGAAATAAGAATCTTTGTTTTTACATATTTTGATATAGAAATAGAAATTTTATTAGACCCAAAAAAAAAGAAATAGAAATTTTAAAACTATTTTTAAAAAAAAACGCTATAAAACTTTTATTATCATGTATATTATTGAAAGAGCAAAAAAAAAAGGTTATATTTACAAATATGTCACAATAATTAAAAATAAATTAATAAATTACGTTTAATGTCACAAACCCGATATGAATCAAAAAGGATCAGACATGTATAAGAAAAACAATTCACGAGTTGAGAAAAATCAACGCATAAAATATCGCATGTGTTACACATCTAAATTTTAACACTTTTTTTTTACAGGAAACTTTAAATTTCATTAAGTTGAAATATGGAATTTGTTTATAACAGTGGAGAAAAAACATTCTCACGCGTCAATGGAAATATTTAACAAAACACTCATAATCCAAAAACATAAATTAAACCAGCAGGATAGACCTTCATAAGAGGTAGAACGATGAGCATAAATTAAACACTCACTCTGGACTCCAACTTTGTCCACCTGCTCCGACAAGTATTACTATGAAACACGCAATCTCGAAAGAAATATCAAAACAAAATAGCTACAAGACATCCAATAAAGGGTCTTGGGCATGCTGTTATAAAGACCACAAATTGAAAAGGTGGGTAGAATTTCACTCTGTGCAAAGAAGAAATGCTTTTCGGAAGGAAGCACAATCGTGAAATAAACTCCAAAGTATTGGCAACTCATGAATAATATCAAGCTGGAGCATGATTGGAGATTTGTGTGATATGTGAGATTTTCAACGCGCTGGAAAGTCTATCTCTTGGGACAATAGGAGTTTGGATCTCTTGGTACAATGTAGGTTGGATTGTGCTTAGGGCCGTGCATGAACCCAAGCAAGGCAAGCATGGGCTTGCAGCCTTAATATTATTATGTATTTAACCGGCCATGAAATCTACAAAAATTATTGTTAGTCTAGCTAGGAATGGTGTCCTTCCTCTAAGTTTGAGTGTCAAGTTCAATTATTCAACCATGCAACTTCCTTATTTTTATTTTTTATTTTATTTTTCATTAGATTTTAGTTTTTTTCTTATTTTTATTTTTTATTTTATTTTTCATTAGATTTTAGTTTTTTTTTTGCTTGCGGCCTTCAATTTCTCTTACACGGCTCTGTTGTGAGTTTTGGATTTATTCACTTCCACCGGCTAATCAATGTTATCTGGATCTTATAGGATCTGATCATCACCACTATTTAGTACTCAGTTACTAAAAATTTAACCACAAAACCTATATGAACTCCGCCTTCCCGAGTCCAATCCGCTATCGCTAGTATCCTCTTTTACCAATCATCACCAGATGTTAACTGGTTGATCCACACATGAGCAACCAACTATTGTTGTCGTGCAACAAAGTTCTCCCGGCCGAGAAGTTAAGGTAGAAGGACTTCATTCCGGCTGCCATTAAGGTTACACGTCCACCATGTCCAACCTCTTAACTCGTTACCAGCTATAGAATAGACGGACCCATAAGACAAAGCTAATACTCACCCGTAGATCTTGAGGTCGTAAAAAGCCATCACAATACCTCTCATGAAGATGAATATTATCGTATCGATGCTAAGGATCGCGATTCCGTCGATGGTTCTGTGCGGTTAGACGAAAGTTTGATCTCATTATTGAAGCAGTGTAGAAGAGCCTCATTCAACCATACGGACTACGCTTTTGCTGGCACTTAACATCCCTTCCGACGAACTCTGATGGTCGAGAAAACCTATTACAAACATAGTATATACATATGGCAGCGCGACGCCGAAACTAAATAAACTTTCGGCATCATCTCTGGTTGTTACACTTTATGTAACCAGTAACCTCGTTACGAAAAAACAAAAGAAAACAATCGAGAAATTTAAAGAAATTTTGTGTAAAGCAAATTTATACTATGGTAATCAATATAAAGAAAAAAACACATTGTATGAAATGTTCTTGGTCACTGTCACGGGTTGATCGCAAATTAGTAATTGTCAACCAGATCGTCGAGCGTAATTCAAAATTGAAAACAGAAAAAATCCTAAACAAATTCATATAAACTGTAGAGCAAGGCGCACCAACATCTGGGTAGCTTCTCTCGCAAAATTCAGCAAAGCTTTCAGAGGAATCTCAACACCACCGTGTAGGTCAAATCTCATCTCCTCACGCTCTAATTTCTTGCTCGGCTTATAGATTTTCCTTCCATTTTATAGTTTTTGACGCCGGTATTTGGAAATCATCATTCATCATGCCGGTGAGTTTGACTCTGAAGGCCATTACGGCGATAAATGCCGGAGACGTCAATTTGAAGCCGTTGTTACAGGTGTTAGATATCAAAATGATAGGAAGAAATCAGGAGAGAAGTCAAGAGAGGTATCGTTTCCTCATTTCAGATGGTGTTTTAGCTCAACATGCTATGGTTGCGGTTCAGCTTAATGATAGATTCAAATTAGGACAAGTTGAAAAAGGATCCATAGTTCAGCTTATCGATTACATTTGCAGCGATTTCAGAGGCCGCAACTAATATCCTCTAATCATTTCCATTTTCTCTCTGGTTAGATCTATAGTTTTCTACTGATCTCTGATTTGTTGTTTGGCGGAATAGTACTTGGATATGTAGTTCAGTAAGTGCGACTTGGTGGTTTGCTAGGTGTTACTGATTACTTATTGACGGGTGGTGGGTGATAAAAATCATGTGATTTTGTTAGACGTTTGTGTTTGGCAGTCTCACCTACAGTTTGGTATGAGAAGAAAATGTGTACACTAGTTTTGGCTTTGGAAACAACTTTTTGATTCTATGATGTACTAACTTTCTTACACAGTGCCGCAATACGGAGACTGCAGTAATGTTCTCAAGCATTCCTAGTTACAATGCGTATGTGAAAGTCACTGTTACTATGAGTTAGCAAAAGTGATGATAACCGACCTTTCAGTGAAGATTAATGTAGTCAGTTGCTTTTACATTTTCTGTCTTATCTGGTATTGATGAATGGTTTTGGTTCAAAATTTACTGGTGCTAAAGATTTGTGTTGCTGTCATTTTAATACATGATATTTAATGGTTGGTTGGTAGATATTATGGACAACTTTGAGGGATGAAAATGGAGACTATTAATCAGTTTTCTTAGTGGAAATTATAGTTATACATTTGCTTTGAACATGATATATTTAAAGGAGTTTTGCTTCTTTGCTTATTACTTTCTTATATCTCTATTCATGCTGTATACAGGATAATTGTGGTGTTGAACATGGAAACGGTAGTACCACATTCTGAAACCATCGGGAACCCCAAAATATTTGGAGAAACAGATGCAGAAGCACAAAAGCCTCTTTCAGCTACAGCCTCTGAATAGGGTTGCTTTTAATGAACCAACGGTTCAGCATTCTGGTTATAGAGCACCTCCCAGGGGTGTAAACATTCATAATTCAGTCATCAGCAATCCTAGTTTCAGGCCATTTGTTCAACCTTCATATCAACCACCTGCAAGCTACAGAAATCATGGAACTATAATGAAGAATGAGGCTCCAGCTAGAGTCATCCCTATTGCTGCTCTTAATCCGTACCAAGGCCGGTGGGCTATTAAGGCCAGAGTAACTGCGAAAGGAGATAGCAGACGATATAACAATGCAAAAGGTGATGGAAGAGTTTTCTCGTTTGATCCGCTTGACTCTGATGGAGGAGAGATTCGTGTTACCTGCTTTAATGTTGTTGTTGACCAATTCTATGATGTTACTGAGGTTGGTAAGGTATATTTGATTTCAAAGGGAAGTGTGAAGCCTGCACAGAAAAATTTCAACCACCTAAAGAATGAATGGCAAATTTTCTTGGAGTCAACATCTACTGTGGAGCTTTGCCCTGATGAAGACGGTTCCATACCAAGGAACAGTTCTCCTTCCATCCTATAAGTGACATTGAGAACACTGAGAACAATACAATACTCGATGTAATTGGCGTTGTGACTTCTGTGAACCCCTCGGTGCCAATCTTGAGAAAGAACGGGATGGAAACCCATAAGAGAATCCTTAATCTTAAGGATGAATCTGGAAAAGCCGTGGAGGTAACCTTATGGGGAGAATTCTGTAACCGAGATGGTGGGCAACTCGAAGAGATGGGTGATTCAGCCTTTAACGCGGTTTTAGCTATAAAGGCTGGAAAAGTAAGCGACTTCAGAGGGAAATCTGTGGGCACAATATCTTCAACACATCTTTACATAAATCCAGATTTCCCGGAAGCTCATAGACTGAGGAACTGGTTTGATCAGGGAGGGAAATACACTGCATCCTTCTCCATCTCCAGAGATATCATGCCTGGAGGAAGTTCCAGGAATGAGATGAGAAAAAATGTTTCTCAAATCAAAGAGGAAGGCCTTGGAAGGTCATCTAAGCCTGACTGGATCACAATAAAAGCAACCATATCATTTATAAAAACAGATAGCTTTTGTTACACAGCTCCTTTGATGATGGGAGATAAACAATGCAACAAGAAGGTGACACGGTCTGGAACAAACAGGTGGCTCTGTGACCGATGCAACGAAGAGTTTGATGAATGCGACTACAGATACCTTCTTCAGGCGCAGATACAAGACCACACTGGATTAACTTGGGTACCCGCATTTCAAGAAACAGAAGAAGAAATCATGGGATGTCCGGCTAAGAAGCTTTATGAATTGAAATACAAAATGGAGGAGGAAGAATTTGCAGAGACTGTTAGATACAGACTGTTTCATCATTACATGTTAAAGCTGAAGATCAAAGAGGAATCATATGGAGACGAACAAAGAGTGAAGATAACAGTGGTGAAAGTTGATAAGATGAATTATTCATATGAGAGTAAATATTTGTTTGATTTGCTAGTAAGGTAAGGTGGTCATAGTTCTAAAATCTGATAGATCTCAATTAAACTAAGAATATGCAAAACTCGAATATACTATATGAGAAGCTTAGCGACATGGTTTCAAATCTCATTCGATTTAGGCATAAAGTTTGACTTTTGACAAAAGTTCATTGCTGCAACATTGAACGAATACAGAGAAAGAGAAAGAGAAGAGATAACAATGGAAGGAAGAGAGAGATATATAGATCTTAGGTTCTCTTGACAGGGTCAAAGTTGGAGACGGCGAGGACGACACCAATGATGACGGTGAGAACAAGACCACCAGAAGCAATACTGAGCAAGAAATTATTGAGGGAAGGAGTGATACCAGAACCAGCAGCTTCAGCCATCTCCGGGATCACCATGGAAGTAGTGAGAGCAGCAGCGGAGAGTCCGGTCAAAGCCTTGTCCATCTTGAGAGCCTTAACTTGAAGCCTCTGTGACCTGCCTCCAGGAGCAACCAAGGTCTTGGATGGTTTCAGAGGCAATGGCTTGAGGAAAGGAGATGAACGGGTCTGGTTCAGTGGCGTGACCAATGACATTGCGGAGGTAGAAGCCATATCTTCCGATCACTTCTCTCTAGATGGATATTGTGAGATTTTCGCTTTCGAAATGTGTGAAGCTGGTGAGTAAAATGGTATTTGAGAAAGGAGGATTTGAGGAAAATGAGGCTTGGAGATTGGATGGTGTGAGATATGCGTCTGACGTGGCAGATTCTGAGCATACAAATGGGGGATAAGGTTATCTTCATTTGAGATTACTGTGGTTCCTATTGGGCGTGATCAAAATATCGTACACCACGTTCCACGTGGCTGTTCGTTATTTCTTTCCGGTTTATTGAATTTGAAAAGTTCTACCGAGTTAAACCGAATCAGTAATAGACAAGAATATGGTTAAGGGTTACACCGAATTGAAAGGTGGATAGCTTAGGTAGGATTCAAATTTTGGAAGATTCATTTGAAGGGTTATTGGTTCTCACACCTTTAAATTCCAACAGTTTTAGGTTCTCACAGGTTCAAATTGTATATACAAAGCTGTTTGAACAATCACAAGTTCATAACTTAGGACTCAAATTATGAAGTTATAAAACATATCTTTCGGAACATATATTCAGCCTTTGAAACTCGAAAAGCTTCACATTTTACGAAGGTTGTCCAACCTTGCTTGAAGGTCACTATCTATACCTCCACCATCTTCAGCCTCAGCTTGTACCACCTTGTTCTTTGCTGCTGGTACTGCGACCGCACCAGATGGTGCATTCACCAACTGAAACATAGATAAACAGGTCCAATCAAGCTTAAGCACCTTATAGGTGGAAACAGAAATATGAAATGTTCCATATGGTTCCAATCAGATTTTGATGTTTTACCTCTTGGTTAATGTCGATACCAATCTCGTCAAGGACTTGGCTGACAAGATCTTCAGTCTCTTCTTCTTCCTCATCTCCTTCCAAAGCATCATCAATAGCATCTCCCATCACCTCAGATACCATCTCCATCTTCTCGTTCTGCCTCTCAAATTCTTGCATGATTTTCTGTAGAGATGGTAGGTTCATCTGCCTGTTCATCTGCCCCATTGCTTTAGTCACACCTTTCATCGCCTCACCCATCGCTTGTGTTGATTTCAGAGTCTGAAATATACAACCAAAAAAACATTAGTTACGTTGGAAAGAATAAGTATAGATGCATCTACTGCAGAACTTCCCCAATAACTAACCCAAAACATACCTGGATCCTAAGAGATACACCTTGAAGTTGGGATTTAAGTTTGTAAAACTTCTCAATCTGGTGCCGAGTTCTGATAAGATCCTTTGCCATCACTTTCACAGCTCCCTGTGAGAAAATACCCAACCAATTACACTCAATTCACAGAAGATGTCAATTGTAAAAAAAAAAAAATCTGTTCAAATTCAACTTCAAAATATCTTGCGTTAAGTTTAAACACAGCACAACAGGCAAGACAAGATCAATAAGATATAATCAAACTGAAAATAGTGAAACAGACCATCTGGCCTTGCTTTGCGGTCTTTTTAATCTCGGCAATGAGTTTCTTTTCTTGAGTTTGAAGACCTTGTCTCTCCCTCTCTATCTCTCTGATAGACTTATCCAGCATCCGCTTGTTCTCCCGCAGAAGTTCTAAAACCAACAAACTAAACCTTATGATACTGCATAATTATGCAAGCTATAGACGAATTAAACTCACCATGAACATTATTAGCTACAGAACAATGCATAATATGTGAACTATGACGAATCCAAAAGTGAACAGATTTGAGAACTAAAGAAACTAATCAACATAGCAACAATGGTCTCCTCAAAGACATCGAATGATATAATCACTTCAACTACATCAACCATTCATACGAAACGAAGAGATCATCTTCTTCCTCAGAATCAAATAAACAAAACCTAATGGATCCAATTCCAAATCAATCCTAAAATACAAGATCAAAACTTGCGATTACTTTGATTCAACCCATGGCCATGAAATATCACACTAATTTGAAATTCAACAAACAATCAGATCACAAAATCAGACACGAAAACGAGATAGAAGGATAAGAACCTGCGGGAGTTTTTCGCTTTCCGAAGATTGAATTCATCATTTGATTACGATCAACCAAATCTCAAACCTTTGAAGAAGAGCAAAATTTTCCTGGAAAAACCTTCTAGGATCGGAAAGGGATTATTCTTTTCTCTCCTTCGTCTTTAAGCTACCTCAAGACTCTTATATTATAAAGTCTACCACCAATCTTTCTCAAAATTAACATATGACTCTATTTTTATTTTTTTAGTAGGAATATGGATCCGCACTACCTGCGGGTTTATTTTCAGAGCAATATTGTTTTAAAATATATAAATTAGGAAAATATGTTAAAGAATGT
>CM071717.1:47004478-47018455 GCA_036630335.1 Physaria fendleri
AAATTTGATATATTATGAAATCATTGTCACTAATTCCAGTTTCTCAATAAAGCCAGCAATATGAAAACCCCTAAATGCTACTTCTTGGTGATTCTAATTGGAGAAACTATGAACCGAAAAACTACAGAATTTCCAAACAACTGCGAGACTTAAGTGTTAAAAATACAGATTACAAAGGAATTATGCAATATGTTACTGTTTCTTAATGTTATAACTGTCTTTTCAGTATCAAGATTTAATTTTTGGCATACCAGAATAATAACTTACCAATGCCAATCCCACGGTATGGTGCAAGAACACCCAGTGTCATTATGTAAACTCGCATGGTTCCACCTTCTTTATTCTCTAGCCGACAGGCGATAGCTCCAACACATAGGTCACTGTAATATGCTGGGAGTAAGCAAATCCATTATTAGAAACATGGAGAAATTCCCTTGTCTCACAAATAAGAGAAATACATGTAACACCAACAACATCACTAACCAGATAACAATTATGAAATAGTTAGTGCCAAATTTAAGGTGTTGTTAACAGATTTGCAATCACATCTTATTGTACATATACACAAAGACAATACTTCGTCCACATCTGTGTTATAAATCAAAAAGTTTCAAACATGAAACAGTAGAGAACATATGCAACTAAGCTGATACTCCATTAAAGGCTTCGAAAGAAGGCTTATATCAATGTTAAAAATAAGATTATCTTCTTCCAAATTTAAGAAACTAGTGTTCCTTTAAAAATGGCCAGTGAATCCAGTAAGCAAACAAAGATTGCAAATGGTACTTCTATATATAGAGTGTACCAAGCCTAATCACAGAACAGTTCATCATAAACCCTAAACCCCAAATCAACTAAACTTTCCTATTAAGACTAATGCTCACTCTGGTACAAAAGAAATTTCAACGAATTATTACACCAAAATTATATCAATTAGGCTTATTACATGAATCTTCTAACTCTACCTTTTTGACATTCAAAAACTTTCGGTAAAAGATCTTTCGGTAAAAGATTGATTAATATAGAAAAATATAAGAAGGTTATGATGATTGTATTTCACCAAAACAAGCAAATATTAGTATACATTAATATTAAGCAAATGTTCAATTTATTGTTAAAATTCTATACTTATCATGGTGTATATTTATTTTATTGATTAAGCCACAAAATGCAGAAATAATTGCTTGAATGACATTTCTAGGAGAAAATGTAAGTCAAATGACATTTCTAGGAGAAAATGTAAGTCATTAATTGTAGAAAAAATATATTTAAACATGAAAATCAAATGGCATGACTATTCACTAAACTATATGGAATGTCATTAAAAAAATAAGGGTAAAGGAGAACAAGACCCAAACTATATGTTCGAATTCAAAACCATTTTCTTACGGTATTTAAAAAATTACTAAAGCCAAAATATAAATAAACAGTTTGACTAGTAGTAAAGAATCTATGGCAAAGATTTTATCAGTGGTAATATTAAATAACTACACCATTTAGTCTTCTCCTACACCTACTCTACTCCCTACACTATACAGTGGTAATATTAAATAACTACACCATTTAGTCTTCTCCTACACCTACTCTACTCCCTACACTATAACACAAGTCCTTTACTTCCTCTCACACTCTTTACTCTCAAACATTTAAACCTCATCTTTACATCCTCTCTTTATAGTTTGGTTGTTCCCAAGAAACATTCAAAGAAGACCCCAAACCAATACACTTCTTAGGTGCATGTGTCTGTGATCCTCAGAGAAAAGATAAACAAAGTTTCTCTCATGGGCACTTGTACTGAACCAAACCCTAGTTACATCTTCGTCCCTGGTCCAATAATCATCGGTGCTGGTCCATCTGGTCTAGCCGTAGCAGCTTGCTTATCAAACCAAGGCGTACCATCACTCATCCTCGAAAGAACCAATTGTTTAGCTTCTCTATGGCAAAACCGGACCTATGACCGTCTCAAACTCCACCTCCCTAAACACTTTTGCTCACTTCCTCTAATGCCCTTCCCTAACCACTTTCCCAAATACCCTTCTAAACAACAATTCATCTCCTACATCGAATCTTACGCCACTAAATTTAACATCAAACCTTTATTTAACCAAACGGTTAAAGAAGCTGAGTTTGATAATGTCTCTGGTTTATGGAAGGTTAAGACTCAAGATAGGGTTTATACATCTACGTGGCTTGTTGTGGCTACTGGAGAAAATGCTGACCGGGTTGTTCCGGATATACCCGGGTTGGATAAGTTTATTGGACCTGTTGTTCATACTAGTGAGTATAAGTCTGGTTCGGTTTTTGCGAACCGGAAGGTAGTTTATTGGACCTGTTGTTCATACTAGTGAGTATAAGTCTGGTTCGGTTTTTGCGAACCGGAAGGTTTTGGTGGTTGGTTGTGGGAATTCTGGTATGGAGGTTAGCTTGGATCTTTGTAGATACAATGCTCTGCCTCATATGGTAGTAAGAAACTCTGTAAGTCAAATACTAATTTATGCTCATTATCAAATTATATATATGTTCACTTTAGCGTTCGGTTCTTCGGTTTGGTACGATTTTTGGGATTTTGATTCTTTCGATTCTTAATTAACTAGTATTTATTTATATATTCACTAATTTTGGTTCGGATTTGATTTATTCTTTTGGTTTTGATTTGGTATAATTACTGTAAAAATAGAACTAGTTAGTAACTAAAATCAAAAACGGTTTTATTGGTCAAATTTTATACATAAATATCATTTGATCCAAAACTATGCTAATTTTTCAAAATAAATTACATTAAAATGGTTAGGTTTACAAAGTAACTAATATATACAAACAAAATAACTACAAATAATATTTATAAATAATTAAAAAAAAAATGTATCTAAAAATATTAATTAATAAAAATTCGAGTATTTAGGATTGTCCATTTTGTTTGGTTCTTGGTTTGAGTTTGGTTTTGAATTTTAAATTCTAAAAATTTAAGATCCATTCAAATATTTGTATAAATCCATTCAGTTTCGTTTCCTAATTTTTTGGATTGGTTTGGTTAAAATTTTTGTTCCCTATTGTTTCTCCAAACCTACTATGTATTTTAATTATTATCATTACCCAGAATTGATTAATTATTATAACTAATGATGTAGGTACATGTATTACCAAGAGGTTTTTTCGGGTTATCAACATTTGGAATAGCAATGACACTACTTAAATGGTTACCTCTAAAGATTGTGGACAAAATTCTCCTACTACTTGCTTATTCTACGTTAGGCAATACCGACCATTTAGGTCTTCAACGACCTAAAACCGGACCGATTGAACTCAAGAACATTACTGGAAAAACACCTGTTCTTGATGTCGGTGCCATCTCTTTAATCAGATCAGGACAAATTAGAGTAAGTTCAAGAGTTTCAAATCATTATATAAATAATATTATATTTACATTTTTTCCTTTTTTTTTAAATTCAAACATAATTAATGATTTGTCTGGTATTTATTAATAATTGTAGGTGACACAAGGGGTAAAAGAGATAACGAGTAAAGGAGCAAAATTTGCAAATGGGCAAGAAATTGAATTTGACTCTATCATATTAGCGACTGGGTATAAGAGTAATGTACCCGATTGGCTCAAGGTACTTCTAATTTTAAAACATACTAGAGTAAAGTCAACAAAAAAAAATTCTATAAAATTATAATTTTAACTTTTTGTAGTTATATAATATATTTATTATATAAAGTATTAATCATCTATCACTTTCTATGATAAGGACTTAACACATGCAACAAATGGAACAAAATTCCAAAACTCTTTTTTTTCTCCATGCAAAATGGAGACTATATTACAAACATTTGTCACTATTTATATATAAAATAACTAAATGTTATTTTTTATCTGGATATTTTAAAAATAAAAATGATAATATTTGTTGCCTTTGAAATTTGGCAGGAAAATAGTTTATTCACGAAAGAAGGAATGCTAAAGACGGTGTTTCCAAACGGATGGAAAGGAGAGAATGGATTATACACAGTGGGATTTACGAGAAGAGGACTTTCTGGAACAGCTTTTGACGCCGTTAAGATCGCTGATGATATTACAGACCAATGGATGATGATATGTAATGGACCTTTGAGTAATAACAATATTTGTAATGTTCATCTTCATTTCAATAAATCTTAATTATTTTGGTTAATTTTTTTTGTCCACAATAAATCTTCATTTCAATAAATCTTAATTATTTTGGTTAATTTTTTTTGTCCACAATAACCACTCTGAATTATCCTTTAGTGCAATGAGACTAATAAAGATTTACTTTGATTGACTGAATCAATTTTAAAGTTAGTTTTTAGTTTATGAAAAAGATAAAAGTTTTTGAAGGCTTTGATCATTCATATGAACCTTGACTATTATACATAATTCATATCTTTGTTATATATTTTTTTTGTAAATTTGAAAATATAGGCTCATGATTTGGCCATCATTTTTGAATTACGAGTAGACTGTGATTGGAGTGATCATGGAGATCATTTTTGATAAAATACACTATTTAGAAGTCAGTCAAAATTATTTAGTTAATAATAGTATTTAGAAGTCAGTCAATATTTATACAGTTAATATGAAAAATTTCCAAATTATCAGTTGTACCACGAGGACGACAATGATAGAACTCTGACAGATTTTTGGATCCTTTCGTACAATAACTTATCTGACAACATCTCTTTCTCACGCTCTCTCTGACAGATTTTTGGATCCTTTCGTACAATAACTTATCTGACAACATCTCTTTCTCACGCTCTTTTACGTCATTAATATTCAAAAAAAATATACATAAAACGAAGAAGCAAATTACGTATTTGTTTTTCTTAGTATGTCACCTTACGTTTTAATGGGGTAAATTGTTAGTTAAAAGCAACATTTAATGTGAAAAGATTGATAGATTTGAATAGTGATAGCTTTAACAATGTCAAGCATACGCATATATATAGCTATATGTATGAGGATGATAATGATAATACAAAGTGCCCTACAAAGTATTATTACAAAGACCAAAATGTTTTATAAAAAAAAATTGAACAGAAGAATAACATGATTGGGTCCAAATATGAACACATCTTAGTGGTACCTTTGCTTGACCTTCGCTGACAAATTATTTTTTATCAAAACATGATAAATTTAGTAATGAGATCAGCTTCTGTGTGTTTATTACGTATGCTTCATTGAAGGAAAGTGACCTCTCACTCACTATCTTCTAATCTCTTTTGATTCCTTCTGTCTTTTCTTGTTTATTCACATACAAGCCCGTCTTTTACTACACACCTTAAATATTTCACTAAATAGCCCATCACATATAAGCCCATTATTAATCTAACAGTACCCTATTGGGCCTATCTGAGCCCTTTGAGCCCATAATGAAATCCATAATTTAATGCTTCATTAAAAGCAAAACGACCAAATATAAATAAATTAAATGACACTTTTTGAAAAATCCGTCCTATGCGTGAACCATGTGACAGAAGGAAAGTGTCTAAAGACCAAACTCTTCTAGAGATGGGGTCCACTTTTGTCTCTCTATCCAATATTCACCGTAAGATGTAAATCAGATCCAACGGTTTACATCAACCCACGCACACATCTCATTTGTCTTTGGATCCTTGTATTTTCTCAAGGCTAATACTACTCCACGATTCAACCTTTATATCCGTCGATTCTTTATAGATCTAACGGCTGTGACAATACTAATCTATTCTTTCCCAAAATGACTCGCAATTAGATTCTTTCCAAGTTCTAAGTTCTGTACTCTCCCTTGTCCCGCTCTTTTCTTCTTCATCTTCTTCGTTACTAAGACGATAATCTCTATATCTTACTCTCCCTTGTCCCGCTCTTTTCTTCTTCATCTTCTTCGTTACTAAGACGATAATCTCTATATCTTACTATCTCTCTCGATTAATAGATAGATCTTGAAGTGTAAGAAAAATGCAGGAACAAGCGACTAGCTTTTTAGCAGCAAGCTCTTTACCATCAAGTAGTGAAAGATCATCAAGCTCTGCTCCACATTTAGAGATCAAAGAAGGTAAAGTTTTTTTGATCAAATTTTCGATTTTTTCGCTTGATCTCTTTGATTTTTAGCTTCATGCATTGGTTTTATCAATTGGGTTTGCGGATCGAGATTGTAAAGGTTCAAACTTTAACATAAAGTTCATCTTTTTGTTCTATAGGGATTGAAAGCGATGAGGAGATACGGCGAGTACCGGAGTTCGGAGGAGAAGTTATCGGAAAAGAGACATCAAATCGAGAATCTGGATCAGCGACAGGTCAGGAACGGACACAAGCTACGGTCGGAGAAAGTCAAAGGAAGAGAGGAAGAACACCGGCGGAGAAAGAGAACAAGCGGCTAAAGAGGTGCTTACTGTTAATTTACATTTGTACCCTTAGGGTAGAACAGATTTAGGTAAATAAAGGTTGTTGCGTGATGGGGTTGTTTGGTAATTTTTTAGGTTGTTGAGGAATAGAGTTTCAGCACAACAAGCAAGAGAGAGGAAAAAAGCTTACTTGAGTGAATTGGAAAACAGAGTTAAAGACTTGGAGAACAGAAACTCTGAACTTGAAGAAAGATTTTCTACTCTTCAGAATGAGAATCAGATGCTTAGACAAGTATGTTTCTTCAATCTTATACTATATGATAAGCTTGTGATTGATACTTTAATGGTTCTTCAAATGTTCATTCACTTTGATGATCTATATGAATGCTTGATGTGTCTTGAATTGTTATTTTTTGGGTGTAGATTCTGAAGAACACTACAGGGAATAAGAGAGGAAATGTTGGTTCAAACACTGGTCCAAATCTGGTGATGTTTTGTCTTATAGTTTTGTGGATAATATTTACAGAGAATTGTATTAATAAAATATTATTACGGGAAGTGAAGCTAGTTTTGCTTTTAACACATGAACAAGCTCAAAATGTTGTCTGATAGAACTGTTGTCCGAACATTTTTTAAAAATGGACCAAAGATGAACTTAGCATCATCCAATAATCTCAATACAGATAAATAAGAAATAGGAAAATCCCTAACACAGAAATTTGGTACCATCACCAAAAAGGAGAAAGAAAAAAAGAAATAGGAAAATCCCTAACACAGAAATTTGGTACCATCACCAAAAAGGAGAAAAAAAACAGACTTCAGTACCCATGAGCAAATCAATGGATCAAAGCGACCTCAGATTCCATAGGAATCACAAGTCTTCTTCATTGCTCTTATTCAACCAAATGTGTTCTTGCTCAGTTCTTCATTTAGTTATCAGACTCATTTTTTTTACTTTCAACATCAGCTTCCCTCACTTCAAGCAACTTACCACTCTCTTCATCACCTTGCTGAATCTTCTTCTGAGCTTCTGTAGCTTTCAATCCCTGTAATTTCGCATGATTGTAATACCCAACTCCTAAGAAAGCAATCCCGTATCCGAAAAGGTTAATTGGAGTCACAGTATCCTTAGTCACAGACCATGAGAAAGCAATCAAGAGCCAATCTTTAACCACACCAGCAATATTCATAGTCAAAGCAGAGGTCTTCCCAACCAAAAGGAACACAGCTTACCACTCTCTTCATCACCTTGCTGAATCTTCTTCTGAGCTTCTGTAGCTTTCAATCCCTGTAATTTCGCATGATTGTAATACCCAACTCCTAAGAAAGCAATCCCGTATCCGAAAAGGTTAATTGGAGTCACAGTATCCTTAGTCACAGACCATGAGAAAGCAATCAAGAGCCAATCTTTAACCACACCAGCAATATTCATAGTCAAAGCAGAGGTCTTCCCAACCAAAAGGAACACAGCAAGATTCAGAGCAAATGCACAGAAAGAATTAGCTCCGAAAATGGCGTAATCTAGGTGAAAGCTAGATGTATCTCTAAGAACTGGAAACTCAACGTAGAACCATGGGAAAAACAAGAAAGCTAAGCAACAAGGAGCAACGTAGTAAAGAGAAGTAATGGGATTAAGAGTGATTCCTTTAGAAGTGAGTAAAATCTGAATCAAAACCAAACGAGTAGCTTCAAAAGCAACAAACAAATAAGAGAAAGAAAGGTTGCATAGCATCCAAAAAGTAAGTAAAAACACCAAAGAGCTTCTTTTTTTTTTGTCTTTTCTCCTAAGAAGAGATCAAATTGTTCTGATCAGCAGAAAACGCCCTTAAGACGTTCGTGGACAGTGCGTATCTCCCGATAACAAACATGCCGAAGAACTAGTTTGTGTTTTTTTAAGACGTTCGTGGACAGTGCGTATCTCCCGATAACAAACATGCCGAAGAACTAGTTTGTGTTTTTCCATGAAAGACCCATCAACAAGTTTTACAACCTTCTCTGCTGCATCTTCTCCTTTAACAATGAGTTCAGCTGAGCCGCTTTTGTAAACGTGGACATCAGATTCATCGACCTCTCCACATGAAGAGAAAATGTCAATTAACGCATTCTTGATGTCAATCTCACTACGCGAAGTATCAAAACATTTAACATTTAGCCAAGCAATGCGTTTTGCATCGGGTCTAAACGGATAAGGTTTGATGTTTACAGTCCATCCTCCTCCCCGAAGTATCAAATCCTTCAACTGTTAGCCAAACCATGCGTTTAAGCGAATCGGGTCTAAACGGATAAGGTTTGATGTATACAGTCCATCCTCCTGCTCCAACAACATCAGTTCCGTTAAGAAGAAGAGCCTTGTCTACTGCACCTTCTCCAACAAGAAAATAAATATAAGAAATATCATCCAATTCTTCACCATCATTAGGGTTTCCATGGCTTCCATAGTTCATGGGAACACAAACATCAGTAATCATTCCACAGTTTGAGAAATGGTTTCTCAAAGCTGTCTCCACAACTTCTTGAGGAAGCCTTGTGTCATATCCCCATACTATTATCCTCCCAACCACACCGCTTCCTGGAACGGCATATCCACTTTGAAGATCACTTTGCTTAAGCGACAGCAATATTATCCTCCCAACCACACCGCTTCCTGGAACGGCATATCCACTTTGAAGATCACTTTGCTTAAGCGACAGCAATTTCATCTCTTCTTCGCCCATGAAAAGCGGCATGCTAGTTTCTAAGTGCCCATGACAAACATTCCGAAGAACCACTTTGTGTTGTCCCATGAAAGACCCATCAAGTTTTAGAACCTTCTCTGCTGCATCAACTCCAACTCCTCTAACAATGAGGTCAGCTGAGCCGCTTTTGAAAACGTAGACATCACGTTCATCGACCTCTCCACATGAAGAGAAAAGTTGAATTAACTCACGCCTGACCTCCATCTTACTACTAAGCGAAGTATCAAATCCTTCAACAGTTACCCAACCCATACGTTTTGCATCGGGTCCAACCGGATAAGGTTTGATGTTTAAAGTCCATCCTCCAACATCAGTTCCGCTAAGACAAAGAGCCTTGTCTACTGCACCTTTTCCTTCAAAATAAATATAAGAAATATCATGGAGTTCTTCTTCAGCATCAGCAAGGGGAACATATCAGAATTTCTAGTTATCGAAGATGCAACAAGGAAGGAAGAAGAAAACTAATTTGGGATGAGAAGAATATATCTCTGTCCACTTATAAATAGGGTTTATAGGGTTTGGCTCAACCTGATACTTGATAAATTTCCATTTTATTAAAATAGAATACTTCTCTTCTAGTAAATACCAATTTCCTAGATAATAACAAATATATAATTTCCATTTATCCAAAATCCTTATGAAACTTGAAAATTTGATGATTCTCTAATTTGATTGGGCTTTCAGGTAAAACATTTTATTTTCCTCCAATTTATTTATATAGATTCTCTAATTTGATTGGGCTTTCAGGTAAAACATTTTATTTTCCTCCAATTTATTTATATAATTAAAACTTGTTAAAAAGTTATTTTCTCCGTTGCCAATTTTACTGAATTTTATGGTATGTTATATCCTTTGTATTTTCTTTTTAATTCTATCACAATCTTACTTTATTAAATAAAATAAAATTGGAATGTCGAAAGCGCACCACGTGTCAACACATGATAATTAGAAAGACTGTGTAATTCATTCATATTTTCCTAATTTGATTAGGAATCCAAAAAAATGTTAATTTGATTATGTTAATTTATTATTACGTTGAAATTCCAAACAAAAAAATGTATCAGAATAGATATATTTTGAAAAATTAAACTACGGATTTTATTACAAATTTAACATTTTTAAAACAAATAAAAAATATATTAGAATAGATATACTTTTTAAACAAGAAAGCTAAGCAACAAAGGAGCAACGTAGTAAAGAGAAGTAATGGGATTAAGAGTGATTCCTTTAGATGTGAGTAAAATCTGAATCAAAACCAAACAAGTAGCTTCAAAAGCAACAGCACCAAGTTGAAGAGTGAGTAAAATCTGAATCAAAACCAAACAAGTAGCTTCAAAAGCAACAGCACCAAGTTGAAGAATCACACCCCAAACATTCAAATTCAAAAGCAACAGCACCAAGTTGAAGAATCACACCCCAAACATCAAATTTAGCTTCACCATAAGCAGCAATAGCAACACCAAACGAAATCGATTGGAACAACGGATCTAAGATAAGTTTCGCGAGACATTGAAACTGGTTCAACGAATTTGAAAACTTTGATGATGAGAAAAGCTAGGGTTGAACAAAAGGACATGTGGATCATTGTTAGTGAGATTGGGAATGGCCAATTGTACATCTTTTTGTCGAGGATGTATTTGTTGTAGATGATTACTGTGAAGCTTAAGAAGATCCATATTGCTACGTAGCTGTATGAGAGAATTATCTTCTTTATCACGCTTTCGCTAAGCGTGCCACCTTTTCCCATTTTGAAAAATCAGAAGGTGGATTTTAGCCGCAGAGCCGGCCCTTGATATATCCGAACAATACATTTGTATAGAGCCCCACTTTTTGTGGGGCCCATTATAAAAAAAAAGACAAAAATATTATATATTATTTATAAATATTGTTTTTATATAACAATATATATATATATAAGAAATCTAATTTATTTTTATAAAAAAAGAAATCTAATTTATATAAATTTAATTAATAAAATTTATATATAATAAAGAATATTTTAAATTAAATTTAAAATCCTAAATATCATATTTTATTTATAAAATAGTATAAAAAGTGTTTTTGTAAAAATACATATAAAATAAATATAAGTTATATACAATTTATATATAGTAAAAGAATATTTTTAAAAAATTATTTAAATGTGCTAAAAATTTAAAAGATCTATATATTTCAAATAAATAAATAAAATTATTATTTTATTAAATAGGGCCTCAAAAAAAAATTTCGAATAGGGCCTCGGAAATTCCCGGACCGGCCCTGATTTTAGGATTTTGAAAAATTAATGATATTATTTGGTCACTTAATGATTTAGTAAATTCTATAGTGTTAAAAAAAATGTTCAAAAAAAAAAAGGGAATCACGAGATATAGCCCCATACCTGATTAAGAACTTCTGAATCTAAAGCAGATGCAACAAATGTGATAGCAAGACCCTTGGTCCCAAATCTACCAGCTCTCCCTACCTATAATACCATACACAATCCAAATCAGTAACATTACAAGTGTTCTTTCAGGATTCTATAAATAAATATAAATATACTTACCCTGTGAAGATATGTGTCAGCGGAATCTGTAGTTGATAACGATGTTGAGACGCTCAATGTCAATGCCTCTTCCTACCAAGTCAGTCGCAACAAGGATCCTCTTGTGTCCTTCCTTGAAACTTTTGTGTCCTTCCTTATCTCTAAGGCTTTCTTTAGTCAACAACAGTTTCTTCTGAACAATAAACACAACATTGTCTGAATCTCGAAATTCAGTATATTGCTTCAGAAGGTTGGGTTTAATTGGATTAAACTAAATACACAGACCTACAAAATGTTGTTGTCAACTCCAAATGGTAAAGAAACGGTAATAACTTTTTTTTTTTAATAAGCATTAGACAGTAATATACAAAAAAAAAAAAAACACAAAAAAAAAAAAAACAGTTTTTTCAAGCTACCCATAACAGTTTTTTCTTTCCGGATTTTGTATTCTACCAAAAGCGTGTTACAAGTGATCGGCTGCATCAAATAAAATGTTTTGGAAGTCAATTAATACGACAAACACCAAAAATCAGTCACATGTTTTTTCTCTTTTTAGATGACTCGACTTTGTGCCGACCAAAAAAAAAAGATGATTGGTTTTTTTGAAAAGTCTTGCATCTTCCACTGTGTATATTCTCTTTTAAGTTGCGTCACAAAACCATTTACATTATGTTCGTCCCTTATCCCATTACAAAAATTTACAACAAAATATGAGACTGTTTATTCTACTTGCTTTTAGTTCTCTCGTGTTACTTGAAGCAAATTGTTTTACCGATGAAACTGATAGGCAAGCTTTGATGGAGTTCAAATCTCAAGTTTCTGAAGGAGGAAGAGTTGTGTTGTCCTCATGGAATCACTCGTTTCTGAAGGAGGAAGAGTTGTGTTGTCCTCATGGAATCACTCAGTCCATGTATGCAACTGGAAGGGAGTTAGTTGTGGGCGCAGACACAAGAGAGTTACTAGTTTGGACCTCGGAGGATTGCAATTGGGCGGAATGATATCACCATCTATTATTGCAATTGGGCGGAATGATATCACCATCTATTGGTAATCTTTCCTTTCTCATAAGGCTTAATCTCCTTGATAACTCTTTTGGTGGTATTATTCCTCAAGAAATGGGAAACTTGTTTAGACTTCAATATTTGGATATGGACCTTAATCAATTGGAAGGAGGGATTCCAATCTCTCTATTGAATTGCTCTAGATTGGTCTTTTTGTATTTGTATTCAAATAATCTTGGAGGAGGTGTTCCTTCAGAGCTAGGAAACTTGACATCACTCAAACAAGTTAACTTTGGACATAACGATTTCAAAGGAGAAATTAGCAATATTATAGCTGGATTGACACAATTGGTGTGGCTTGGATTATCATTCAACGAATTCTCCGGCGGTTTTCCCCTATCCATCTACAATTTGTCCTCACTTGAGATTTTAGGTATCTATGGTTGTGGCTTTTCAGGTAGTTTGAGACCTGATTTTGGTATTTTGTTACCAAACATTCAAGAAATATATATGGGAGATTTTGGTATTTTGTTACCAAACATTCAAGAAATATATATGGGAAATAATTATTTCACGGGAGCCATTCCAGCAACACTTGCCAATATCTCAAATCTTCAAGTATTGAGAATGGAGAATAACAGTATGACAGGAAGTATTCCTCCAAGCTTTGGAAAATTGCCAAATTTACAAATTCTAGTTTTTCTTGATAATTATTTGGGAAGTAGTTGTTTTGGAGATCTTGATTTTCTTGGTGTTTTAACTAATTGCACCCACCTACAACTCTTAGACGTAGGTGGAAATAGGCTTGGTGGTGACTTGCCTACTTCAATTGCCAATTTTTCAGCCAACCTCACCTATTTAATTGGTGGTGACTTGCCTACTTCAATTGCCAATTTTTCAGCCAACCTCACCTATTTAAGCCTTCAAGACAATCTATCTCAGGAAGCATCCCTCATAACATTGGGAATCTCATAAACCTACAAACACTTTATTTGAAGGAGAATTTATTGACAGGGCCACTCCCAAATTCTCTTGGGAAGTTGTTAGGATTGGGGGGAATTTATCTTCGTTCGAATAAATTGTCAGGAAAGATACCGTCTTCTATAGGCAACATCACTTGGTTAGTAAGATTAGATTTGTCCGACAATACTTTTGAAGGAACCATTCCAATGAATCTTGGAAATTGTAGTCACTTGCTTCACTTACGCATCAGTAGAAATAGGTTGAGTGGGATTATACCTCGGGAAATTTTGCAAATTTCACCTCTTCTTAGCTTAGCCTTGGGAAGAAATTCGTTGACCGGCTCTCTACCCAAAGATATTGAACGACTACAAAATCTTGTTACACTATCACTTGGGAATAATAAATTGTCAGGAAA
>CM071717.1:47023747-47034891 GCA_036630335.1 Physaria fendleri
AATAAAAAATATATTAGTGTAAAAGTAGAGAAGATGAATTGTATTTCTTATGGTGAATCGTTTATAGAATACATGATTAAATAAGAGAAGTAGTTCCTAAAAGAAAGGCACGTTAATAAGTAGTCCAATCTAACTTAATTGAAAGAATATAGCAACAAGAAATTAACAAGAAGGAATGACTCAAATGACTGAGTCAACAACACCACTCCTGTAACAATTAGAATAGATATATATATATATATATTTTTTTAAAAAAAAATTTGGAAGTAAGCATGAATAGATATATATATATATATATTTTTTTAAAAAAAAATTTGGAAGTAAGCATGAAATAAAATTTAGAAAACTATGCACTTTAAGGTCATATATATATATATATATATTTTTTTAAAAAAAAATTTGGAAGTAAGCATGAAATAAAATTTAGAAAACTATGCACTTTAAGGTCATTTAAAATTTAGGATACATGCTTGATTTTAAATAAATTTAACATTTATTTAATGATTTTTTTTACGTTTCAATAGTTTTATCGTGTATATTTATATCTTATTATATAAAGTAAGGTTGGAATAATGTGGACGCGCCACGTGTCAAACATGATAATTAGAGAGATCGCGACACATGTCAGCTCACGTTAATCTGACCATTGGTTTTTATTTTAATATTAATTTATTACGGTTATATTTAGTTTCAAAAAAAATAATATGTATAATAGTAATCTCGGAATAACGTGGACTCGCAATATGTAAAATATGATAATTAGAGAGATTGCGACACATGTCAACTTAGAAATCAACAACACCAAGCTGAAGAATCACACCCCCAAACATCAAATCTAGCTTCACCATAAGCAGCAATAGCAACACCAAACGAAATCGAAACCATATTCATCATAGTATCTGACCTAAACCCTTCCTTCTTAAATACAACACCAATTGAATAAACAGCAACAGGCATAAGAGCTTTAAGCATCTGAATAAAGGAAACTGATAGATAAATATACGCGGAATTTGATAACCAGAGTGAAAAAGCGTACAAAGCACCGATAGGAAGGAAATTCGGCTTAAAACTGTCTTGAAAACATCCAATATGGAAAATTCATGCCTGCAGAACGACCCTGTGCTAAATTGTACCTAAATAATATCTCCGTCGTCACGTTATACCCGCACACAGTCTCCGTTTGCTTTTAATTTCATTGACCCGAAAATTAATGCGTTGACTGACGGATTAGTGGTTAACAGAGTCATTAGCCGTTAAGTTAATCGAAATTTAATAAAACGACGTCGTTTTGCGTTTTATCAAAACGACAAAACTCAATAACGGTCATTTTCTTCCTCGATAAAACGCAAGTCCGAGATTAGGTTTCTCATTTTTCAGATCTATTCGCTTCAATCCGAAATCAGAGTTACTCCATGTCCATTTCCAAGCCTCAGGTCTTGTTGAATCTTTGAGACGAACCAGGTCCAATTTGGTTCATCTTCAAGCTGCACCACGGCCCATGCAATGGGATATATGCAGTTATTTATTTTTCCATAGACGTGGCGTGCACAACTCCTATGTTCCACAGCAGGTAAAACCTCCTCCACAGCCGCTAGCAAGCCTTTGTGTCTATCTGAAATCAGAGTTACTCCCTGTCCATTTCCAAGCCTCAGGTCTTATTGAATCTTTGAGATGAACCAGGACCATTTTGGTTCATCTTCAAGCTGCACCACGGCCCAGGCAATGGGATATATGCAGCCATAGACGTGGCGTGCACAACTCCTATGTTCCACAGCAGGTAAAACCTCCTCCACAGCCGCTAGCAAGCCTTTGTGTCTATCTGAAATCAGAGTTACTCCCTGTCCATTTCCAAGCCTCAGGTCTTATTGAATCTTTGAGATGAACCAGGACCATTTTGGTTCATCTTCAAGCTGCACCACGGCCCAGGCAATGGGATATATGCAGTTATTCCCGTCTCTACCAACCACAGCTAATAGACGTGGCGTGCACAACTCCTATGTTCCACAGCAGGTAAAACCTCCTCCACAGCCGCTAGCAAGCCTTTGTGTCTATCTGAAATCAGAGTTACTCCCTGTCCATTTCCAAGCCTCAGGTCTTATTGAATCTTTGAGATGAACCAGGACCATTTTGGTTCATCTTCAAGCTGCACCACGGCCCAGGCAATGGGATATATGCAGTTATTCCCGTCTCTACCAACCACAGCTAGAAAGATTGTTTTGACCCATTCTTTAGATGACAACCATCTATCCCTATGACTCGCCTATTAAAACAAGCAAACATTAGCAAACATTCAAAACAGATATTAGATATAATAATATTAACAGAGGTCCATTAAAATTAATAACTTAATTCATATAATATTTCAATCATGATCCACGTGATAATTAACAATCATGATCCATATAATATTTGACTAACATAGGCCCATTACAATTAACTTATCATGATCCACTTGATAATTAACACCAAAAAATAAGAGAACGTGAAGATATACCTAGAAAACTGCAACCATGATGTTCTTAATGCCTCATAGCATACATAGAATTTGTCAAATACTTCCAAAGGACCATCACGCATCACTGTATGCAGCTCTGTGGTTGAACCTGCTCCTATGTTCCACAGCAGGTAAAACCTGCTCCACAACCGCTAGCAAGAAATCACAGTAACTCCTTGTCCATTTCCAAGCCTCGGGTGTTGTTGAATCCTTGAGATGAACCAGGACCAGTTTGGTTCGTCTTCAAGCTGCACCACAGCCCAAGCAATGGGATATATGGAGTTATTCCCATCTCTCCCAACCACAGCTAGAAGGATTGCTTTTGCCCCATTCTTTAAATGACAACCATCTATCTCTATGACTCTCCTATTATACAATAAGCAAACATCCAAAACATGAAATACATACATTAGACAATATAAATTTACNTAGCATACATAGAATTTCTCAAAAACTTCCAAAGGACCAGCAAGCATCACTCTATGCAGCTCTGTGGTTGAACCTGGATTGGAACTGCATTAAAACAACATTAATTCAAACATTAGCAAAAGTATGGATAACACAAAAATGTAAAGAAAGATTTAGAGAGACATTACTTTTTGATTTCAAGCTCATAGTCCTTTATCTTGGAGTATTGCTCATCATACTCTTTCTGGATTAGCTTTAGACCCTTTGCCTTGGCCTTCCATAGCTGTTCATGTATACTAACTATGTTGTACTTCTCTTGCATATGCTTTGGTTGAAGTTTTAGATTAGTCCTCAAGTCATTCAAAAACATCTTGGCTATGATATTCTTTGTTAATAAAGAGCATCTTCCATCTTTTATATATGTGTGCTGGTCATTGAAGGTCTTCACTAAGAAAGCATCAATTGATTCTCTTCTTTGGAGCAGTAAATACGCCAATGACAAGGTTCTTTCCCTTCAATTTCACAGATAGCTTCTGATCTAATCAGACCCCATCTAGCATACTTAACATGTACGAGCATGATTTCTACAACAAGGCAAAACTGAATAATTGCAAGTGATGTATATATTTAAATAAAATTAAAATACAAAGATAATACCAATATTATATAAAAACAAAACGATTTTTGTGCGGATTCAACTGTTAATTTCTCCTTAACCCTTTAATTGCCCGTAGTGTGACGGTTTGATGCATGTACGAGCATGATTTCTACAACAAGGCAAAACTGAATAATTGCAAGTGATGTATATATTTAAATAAAATTAAAATACAAAGATAATACCAATATTATATAAAAACAAAACGATTTTTGTGCGGATTCAACTGTTAATTTCTCCTTAACCCTTTAATTGCCCGTAGTGTGACGGTTTGATGCANNGGTGGTTTGTGTGTACTCTCATACTTCTTATGTCTCTCACAAAACAAAGATATATCATATCTAAATATGTGTGTTTATAATACAATAATATAACACAGTTGAGAGAGAATAAGAGAATACATAAGAAGTTCATATCATTGTTCATGATCCATGATTCTTATGTGTGTGTTCCTTGAGTGTAAACTCTTCCACTTCTTATATAGAATAAAAAGTCATGGAGAATATAATGCATATTAATCTACAATTAATTTTGTGTCATTAAGCCAAAGGAGAGGAGGTTACAACCTGATTTATCATGATATTAAATCATGAAATCAATTCTCATTTTAATGAGATATTTTGTTTTGTTGACCGTAAATTCTCTGAAGTTTTGAACCAAAACAAAAAACATTTGAACATGAGTTTTGCACGTGTAGACTGGCACGTATTGAGTTATTGGCAGACGAAGATGGCTATAGAGTTATTGGCAGACGAAGATGGCTATAGTCGAGAGGGACGAAAGCCAATGATGGGTTGAGAGAATAAAGAAAAGGAATGAGGGCAGAGAGTCCAACAGCATCTAGTTGTAAGCCTGGGCATTCGGTGGGCCCGATCGGCCCATTCCGGCCCGAACCGAATAAGAGCAATTTCGGAATTAACGAATTATCATTAGTGTACCGTTCGGTTAATTTTTTATCTTGATTCGGGATTCGGTTTACTCGGTTCGGAAATGGTTTACCGAATAAACCGATTTAATTTTAATATACCATATAAATACCTAAAACCCTAAATCATAAGTACATTACATACTTATTATATCCACCGCATTTTTTCATCTCTTCTTCTTTCTTAATCAACTTATTCCCTTCTGCTTATTTTTCTTTAGTCTTCTTCAGGAATATTCTTATTCTCCAAAATCTTCTTTGTCTTTCAATTGTTTTGTTTTCCCATCTTCTTCCCTTTTCAATTTTGTTTTCTTTCTATCTTCTTCTTTATCTTGCTTTCTTCAAAAAACTTGTCTTCTCTCCACCTTCTTTTCCGCCGTAAACCATGTCCACCCACTGTTCATCGTCGTACAACCATCTTCACGCTAGTTTCATCTGCCTTCATTCTAAAGAAAATCCCAAATTTAATTAAAATCTCTCAAATTTCCGAACCGTTCCGACCGTATCTCTTATTCGGTGTTAAACGGAATGATTTTTTAAGTTTTGAAATTCCGAACACCGATTAAGCCGTTCCAATGCCGAACCGTTTAGTTATTCGGATTTAAACGGCAGCAAAAAAATATATGAAAATTTTCGATTACCGATCTAGCCGTTCCGAACCGGCCGAGAATTCCGTATGCCCAGGCTTATCTAGTTGTAATCAGTGTGGGCTCTTCAAGCTTTTTAATGGCCATTTTTGAGACTCATTATTACCTTTTTGTATTGCCCATCTCATCGTCCAAACGACATATACTTGTTGTTAACTCGGTTCGGCAATGGTTTACCGAATAAACCGATTTAATTTTAATATACCATATAAATACCTAAAAACCCTAAATCATAACTACATACTTATTAGAACCGCCGCATCTTTTTCATCTCTTCTTCTTTCTTAATTATCTTCTTCCCTTCTGCTTATTTTTCTTTACTCTTCTTCGGTAATATTCTTATTCTCCAAAATCTTCTGTCTTTCAATTGTTTTGTTTTCCCATCTTCTTCCCTTTTCAAATTTTGTTTTCTTTCTATCTTCTCCTTTATCTTGCTTTCATCAAAAAAATTGTCTTCTCTCCACCTTCTTTTCCGTCGTAAACCATGTCCACCCACTGTTCATCGTTGTACCACCATCTTCACGCTAGTTTCATCTGCCTTCATTCTAAAGAAAATCCCAAATTTGATTAAAATCTCTCAAATTTCCGAACCGTTCCGACCGTATCTCTTATTCGGTGTTAAACGGAATGATTTTTTAAGTTTTGAAATTCCGACCACCGATTAAGCCGTTCCGATGCCGAACCGTTTAATTATTCGGATTTAAACGGCAGCAAAAAAATTTATGAAAATTTCCGATTACCGATATGGCCGTTCCGAACCGGCCGAGAATTCCGTATGCCCAGGCTTACTTTAATTGTTTAGTGGTTACTTTTTCAGTGTTTTTTCTGTAAAACTATCGAGAAACTTTGGGCTTTTTCGTTGTATAAACTGGTCTTTTGTGTATTATTGGTCCTTACTAATTTGTTTGTTTGGACAATATTTTCTTGTAATTATATATATATATATATATATATATATATCAATAAATGAAAGTGAATTATATGTCCCATCAGTGCATTTAGAAAATTAAAACAACCCGTGAACGAACATATGAATCTGTCACCTGAAAACATAACTCCTGCATTCGAATATAAATGTCTTTTTATCTTTCTTCTTCGTCTTCATTCATTCAATTTCGAATAATCAAATCTAGTAATGTAGTTTTCAAGTTTTCAACACTATCACAGTAACTTTATTGAAAAAGAAAAGTATATAGGGGTATTTTCGTAATATAAACAAAGCAAAAAACAAAAGACAATGCTTCCAGCTCACAAAAACACAACTTCTTCTGCTTCCTCTGTGTGTACACACTAGCTGCTAACACTGTTCTCTCCTCTCTTTCTCCGCTCTCTCTAGCTATGTGGTACCCTCAATCTCAATTTCCTCTTTCTTCTTCCTCCTCCACTCACTAAAATCAAATTCAGCATTAAAAAAACCTAACTTTCTCCATCAATGGCTCTCATCTTCATCTTCTTCCTTTTCCCTCTTCTTTCTTCTTCTTCCTCTTTGAATGACCCAAACACCTTGACTTACATAATCCACATAGACCATGAAGCTAAACCATCAATCTTCCCCACTCATTTTCACTGGTACACCTCCTCACTTACCTCACTCACATCATCTCCTCCTTCAATCATCCACACATACAACACAGTCTTCCACGGCTTCTCCGCTAGACTTACTTCACAAGACGCTAGTCTCCTCTTAAACCAACCTCATGTAATCTCAGTTATCCCTGAACAAGTCCGTCACTTGCACACCACACGTTCCCCGGAGTTTCTTGGTCTCAGGTCCACCGACAAAGCGGGTTTACTTGAAGAATCTGATTTTGGGTCGGATCTTGTTATTGGAGTTATTGATACTGGTATTTGGCCTGAAAGACCTAGTTTTGATGACCGTGGTCTTGGTCCTGTTCCTATTAAATGGAAAGGTCAATGTGTTGATTCTCAAGATTTCCCTTTGACTTCTTGTAACCGTAAACTCGTCGGAGCTAGGTTTTTTTGCGGTGGTTATGAAGCTACTAATGGGAAAATGAATGAAACGACTGAGTTTCGTTCTCCTCGTGACTCTGATGGTCATGGGACTCATACATCTTCAATCGCCGCTGGCCGTTACGTTTTTCCGGCGTCTACTCTCGGATATGCTCGTGGAGTAGCTGCTGGGATGGCTCCTAAAGCTAGACTCGCCGCTTACAAAGTCTGTTGGAACTCCGGTTGTTACGACTCCGATATCTTAGCTGCTTTTGACTCCGCCGTAGCTGATGGTGTCGATGTTATCTCTCTCTCCGTTGGAGGCGCTGTAGTTCCTTATTACCTCGACGCCATAGCCATTGGTGCTTTCGGAGCTATTGACAGAGGAATATTCGTCTCTGCTTCCGCTGGAAACGGAGGTCCCGGTGCTTTGACTGTGACGAATGTTTCTCCTTGGATGACTACAGTTGGAGCTGGAACAATCGATAGGGATTTTCCGGCTAATGTGAAATTAGGTAATGGGAAAATGATTTCTGGTGTTAGTGTTTACGGTGGACCGGGTTTGGATCCGGGTCGAATGTACCCGCTTGTTTACGGTGGTAGTTTACTCGGTGGTGATGGTTACTCTTCTTCTCTGTGTCTAGAAGGTTCGTTGGATCCGAATTTGGTAAAGGGAAAGATTGTTCTTTGTGATAGAGGAATCAATTCTAGGGCTACAAAAGGTGAAATCGTTCGTAAAAATGGAGGCTTGGGGATGATTATAGCGAATGGTGTATTCGACGGTGAGGGTTTAGTCGCTGATTGCCACGTGTTACCGGCGACATCTGTTGGTGCGTCTGGGGGTGATGAGATTCGAAGGTACATCTCTGAATCATCCAAATCTGGTTCTTCCAAAAATCCAGTGGCTACGATTGTTTTCAAAGGGACTCGACTTGGGATACGACCCGCACCGGTTGTTACATCTTTCTCTGCTCGTGGACCTAATCCAGAGACACCCGATATTCTTAAACCGGATGTAATCGCACCTGGTTTGAACATTCTCGCCGCTTGGCCTGATCGGATTGGTCCATCGGGTGTTCCTTCGGATATCCGGAGAACTGAATTCAACATATTATCAGGCACTTCAATGGCCTGCCCGCACGTTTCGGGTCTTGCTGCTCTGCTCAAAGCGGCTCACCCGGATTGGAGCCCTGCAGCTATAAGATCCGCATTGATGACTACGGCTTATACAGTCGATAACCGCGGGGAGCCAATGATGGATGAGTCCAATGGCAATACATCATCGGTTATGGATTATGGTTCGGGTCATGTTCACCCAACTAAAGCTATGGATCCAGGATTAGTCTACGATATAACACCTTACGATTACATCAACTTCTTGTGTAATTCCAACTACACAGGAACCAACATTGTAACCATAACCCGTCGCAAAGCAGACTGTGACGGTGCGAGACGAGCAGGGCATGTTGGAAACTTGAACTACCCGTCATTTTCTGTAGTATTTCAGCAATACGGAGAGGGTAAAATGTCGACACATTTCATTAGGACAGTTACTAATGTAGGCGATTCAGATTCGGTTTACGAGGTTAAGATTAAGCCGCCTAGAGGGACTACGGTAACAGTTAAGCCTGAGAAGCTATCATTCAGAAGGATTGGGCAGAAACTAAGTTTTGTGGTTAGGGTTAAGACGACGGAGATGAAGTTGTCACCAGGAGCTACAAGTGTGGAGACTGGTCGGATAGTTTGGTCTGATGGGAAACGAAATGTGACAAGTCCTTTGGTGGTTACTCTTCAACAACCTTTGTGATGGGTTTTAGGATTTGGTGACCAGGAAAATTCTGGTCTATGTTGTTATAAATGAAGAAGGTAAGATCATAAGTTGTTCTTGTTGTTGGTTATGATCTTGTTTGGTGTGTCTGTTGTAGTATGAAAATGTATCTTTTGTATGTTCATCAAGATACAGTTGTGTTAAAGAGCATCTTGTACTTGTAATGTGGTCTTTAAATGAGGCTTGTAAAGCTTAAAGCCCAGGCCCACATAAACGTACTTAAGATTTTCTAGAAGCAAGCTGGTCTAAAGTAGAAAAAAATTATTATGACTTCCTTATCCATTTTAATGCTAGTGTTCGATTTTATTACTGGGAAAAATGTCAATTAAACCCTGAATTTCTATATTTACCCAAAAAAACACACGTATTGTATTAAACCCAAAACAAAACAAGATACTTTTGTATTTACTTGTTTAAACCGAAAACTTTCAAATTCGACCTAAAATTAAATCACTTAACGGAAAAAATAACGGTGTTAATTAACGGATGACATGACGATGACAGATCCAAAAAAAGATATTTTTATATATACCCGTTTTAAACCGAAAATTTTCAAATTCGACCCAAAATTATATATGACGTTAAATCATTTAACAGGAAAAATAACGTTGTTAATTAACGGACAACATGGCGATAACGTGGATACAAGAACTAATCAGAACTGTCCACGTGGACATGACATGGAAATCATATAATTAAAACACACAAGTTGGGTTCGAAATCCTTACCCCAAATAGGAATCAATGGATGCACAACTACTACGTTACGAAGATTTCTCGTTAAAAATTCATATATTTTTACTTTTCGTTAAAATTAAGATATATATATATATATATGTATATAATGTTTTTAACGTGTATACTTGTATCCACGTTATCGTCACTTCGTCCGTTAATTAACACCGTTATTTTTTCGTTAAGTGATTTGCCGTCATGTCTAAATTTGGGTCGAATTTGAAAATTTTCGGTTTAAAACGAGTATATATAAAAGTATACTGTTTTATTTTGGGTCCGTTATCGCCACATCATCCTTTAATTAACACCGTTATTTTTTCCGTTAAGTGATTTAACGTCATGTCTAATTCTGTGTCAAATTTGAAAGTTTTCGGTTTAAAACGGATAAATATAAAAATATCTTATTTTATTTTGGATCCGATACAGTACGTGTGTTTTTTTGGATAAATATAGAAATTCGGGGTTTAATAGACATTTTTCCTCCTTTCATTAACACCGTTATTTTTTCCGTTAAGTGATTTAACGTCATGTCTAATTCTGTGTCAAATTTGAAAGTTTTCGGTTTAAAACGGATAAATATAAAAATATCTTATTTTATTTTGGATCCGATACAGTACGTGTGTTTTTTTGGATAAATATAGAAATTCGGGGTTTAATAGACATTTTTCCCTTTTTAGTATTTTACTTATCATCCAATTTATCGGATAAGCTTTGATTAATAACCTAAAATAGAAGATACGTGTAGTGGAAGACAGCAAGATTATGAGTTAAATATGAGACAGAAATATTCGATTAGAGAAGCTTTCTAGATCAGTTTACAGTCATCTAAAATAATTGCAGCTCACCTACCACTTAAAAATATCTTAAATAATTTCATTACCTTTTCCTAAAAAGAAAAAAATTAATACAAAAATCTCTTAAATAAATCTCAAAAGCTGATCCAGTTTCAATTTAAGTTTTTAGTGCGTACAACGCATTTAATAACAAAACACAAATAATTGCAAGATACGGATGGGTAGTAGCAGCATTATTACATCATCGTATGTTTCTTGAGAACAACTATTTTAGGAGCTTTGTCTCAATCCAACCAAAAAGATAATAATGGTCCTACCTACTACTATCAATCTTTGAACTTATGAAGATGCGCGTATCGAGTGTGTGGGACTAAGATAGGACCAGGACAACGCTAAGCTGAGTCAGCTTGTCTTTCATTTTTTGTCAATTTGTCTTGTTCAACAAGTAACCCACTTGCTCAACTTGTCTTGAACCACTTGCTCAGCTTGTCTTTCTTTAAATCTATTTTGCTACTCTCAAGAAACATCGTCTAATACTACAAAACACGCACATAGACTATCTCATTTCTGGTTTTCAGTTTTTGCTACTCCATAACTATTGGGTGAGGTTCATTTATTTTGATTCGTTAAGATAATATCGAATAGGGCTGGGCACAAGCCGGGTACTTGCTATTTTAGCTATACTTGATACTTGGCTTGACTTGTTCAA
>CM071717.1:47074614-47090548 GCA_036630335.1 Physaria fendleri
ACCGCAATGCTTCCACCCTTCCCTTCTCATCTGCAACAACTTTTGACGCGCTATCACCTCAGCTTCCAACGGTCTGGTGGCACAAGCAAATCTGGTTCTCCCACAGAGTTCCTCGACACGCTTTCATCTCCTGGCTCATAGCCAGAGACCGCCTACTAACAAGAGACAAGATCCTCAGATTCTCCCCAAACTCTCCTTCGATTTGTGTTCTTTGCCAAACCACAACCGAAACCAGGGAGCACTTATTCTTTAACTGTCCATTTTCTTATGATATTCTTAGTTCATCATTATACTTCACTCCTCCTCATAGATCTTTTGACTTGCTTCTGCAGTGGCTACCCCAGTCTTCCTCACGATCTGATCTTAAGTTGATAGCGCATCTTGTGGTACAAGCTGCTGCTTATCTTATTTGGCGGGAGAGAAATTCTAGGATCCACACTCAAGTTCTCAGGAGTTCCTTGGACTGCTTATCTTATTTGGCGGGAGAGAAATTCTAGGATCCACACTCAAGTTCTCAGGAGTTCCTTGGATATTCATAGGGAGCTTTGTTCGTTGATCAAGGCCAAACTGTTCGGAATCCCATCTTCAGATTCTACTTCACCTCTTCAGACTTGGTTTGGGCTGCAGTTATCTTATCCTCATCTCAGCTTTTCTTCTTGAGTTTTTTCATTTTTCTCTGAGGGTGGTACTCTTTTACTTACTTGGTTTCCCCCCACTGGGTTTCTCTGAGGGTGGTACTCTTTTACTTACTTGGTTTCCCCCCACTGGGGTTTTCCCAGGTAAGGTTTTAATGAGACCTCCCGCCCCTCTATTTTCTATTCAGGACAGTTTCAAACCTTTAGCTAGCATTTCCCCCACTGGGTTTTGACTAGTTAAGGGACCAATCTGAAATTGTCCGCCCCTTCCATTTCTCTTCAGGATAGTCTCTAACCTTTAGCTAGCATTACCCCCACTGGGTTTTGACTAGCTAAGGGACCAACCAGAAACTATCCGCCCTGTTTTTGGGTTTTGACTAGCTAAGGGACCAACCAGAAACTATCCGCCCTGTTTTTAATTCACTTGTATTCTGTAATTAAGTTCTCTATTCTTTAATAATATTAACCTTACAACCAAAAATGTATTTTTTTTTGTCAAAAAAGAAATATTTAAAACAATTATTATCTTGGTTTAATTGTCTCTGGGTAAATGTTCTTATCCTTCGGACCCAACTAACCGTCTTCTAAGTCATGTTGACTTGGACCACTTGGTGAAGGTCGATTTGTAGGCCCATTAAAGTGAAACCCAGGAAAGTGAAGCCCATTCTTAAGCCTACTTACTCTCCATATATATGCACGGACACACATGCGCCAAATTTTCTTGGATAAGAGAATTCGAATCCCTAAGTTCCGATTAATTCTGTTCCTCTTTCAGGTAAAATTTTCGCTCCAAACTCATCTTATCTCATTGTTCTTAGAAAATTAAATTTAGTTTATACTCTAAGAACACAACTGTGTATATTCAATTTGTGCAACTTTTAGGCCTCTACTTGGGATTTGGAATCTTACCCAAAATTGTATGTGCAGGTTGTAGAATTTGAGAATTATGGGAGACGCTAAAGACAACGAAGCCTACGAAGAAGAGCTCTTGGATTATGAAGAAGAAGATGAGAAGGTCCTAGATTCTGGAATTAAAGTTAACGGAGAAGCCGTTAAAAAGTGAGTTTTATTTTTTCGTCGATCTGTTTCATGAGACCGTGGATGTTTGAATTGGGGTATTTTCTTTCTTTTTAAGATTACTACTTCTTTGCAGTAAGTGTTTGATTAGTAGACTCCCTCTAAGAATATCGATTTAGTAAGTTCTTCAGTGTGAAATTTCCTGGAATCCAGTATTAGTCTGTCTTGTGCGATTCTTTTCATCTTGTATTTTATCTTTTTGTTTTTTTCAGAGGTTACGTTGGAATACACAGTTCTGGATTCCGAGACTTCCTTTTAAAACTGGAGCTTCTCCGAGCTAGACTCAGGATTTGAACATCCATCTGAAGGTTATTACGATTCATATACCCACCTTACCTTTTTGATTTATACCTTACTCTTGCATTACCTTATTCCCCTTTACCCACCTTACCTTTTTGATTTATACCTTACTCTTGCATTACCTTATTCCCCTTGCACCGCCATTCTAATAACTACTTCCGTACACTGTTTTAGTTATCCTAAGATTGGCTTAATGATATTTAATACCTTTTTCTTGGTCCTTTGATTATCACCTATCTCAGCCCTGATAGAGTTGTGTTGTGTTGATTTTGAGGTCTGTTTTTCTTTTTCGTGTTATTGTTTTTTGGTTTTTCCATTAACATTTCACTGACTAGGTAATAAACGCTATTTCAGTCTATTGATTTGGAGTGAGCTTAGCTTGTTCTAAGGCCACCAATTGTAAAGAAATGGACGTTATATTATACTTATAAACGGTTCGTTCGGTGCAATTTTCTTTTGGTTCTCCACCAGTGCAACATGAATGTATCCCTCAAGCTATCTTGGGCATGGATGTTATTTGCCAAGCAAAATCTGGTATGGGGAAGACTGCTGTGTTTGTGCTGTCTACTCTACAACAGATTGAGCCGTCTCCTGGGCAGGTGTCTGCAATTGTCTTATGTCATACAAGGGAGCTGGCTTATCAGGTATGACCTTTTAGTTTGGGCTCATGTCTTTTGTAGTTCTGTTCTCTGAGCCCAAGTTATCTAGTGCTATTGTGCGTTGATTTGACGCTGAAATTGAATTGCAGATCTGCAATGAATTTGTCCGATTCAGTACCTATCTGCCTAATACAAAGGTTTCAGTGTTTTATGGTGGAGTCAACATTAAAATTCACAAAGACTTACTGAAGAATGAATGTCCTCACATTGTTGTTGGTACACCTGGTCGGGTGCTTGCACTTGCCCGAGACAAAGATCTCTGTTTGAAGAATGTGAGGCATTTATTCTTGACGAGTGTGATAAAATGCTTGAGTCACTTGGTATGCGGATTCCTGACATCCTTACTACTTCTCCTTAATTCTTATTCTTGAATAATTTTCTGCTTTAACACTTGTAACTTTTCTTTTAAAGACATGCGAAGGGATGTGCAGGAGATTTTCAAGATGACTCCTCACGACAAACAAGTAATGATTTTCTCGGCAACACTCAGCAAAGAGATACGCCCAGTCTGCAAGAAATTTATGCAAGATGTAATGTTACATGTCCAATTCACTCTTGCCTTGCAAGTCTTCTAATTTGATTTAATTTCAATATTCTATGGGGAGATCATATTATTATTAAAGCATTTTCTGCCATGGACAAGCGCAGCGAATCCTAGTATTGGTCTCAATCCAATAATGTTTTGGGTAGTTATTAGCTCGAGAACTGTGAGTGTGAGACTTTGTACCTTTGGTGTGGTTCAGTGAAATTTGCAAAATGGGATCTTCGCATCATTGCCTTGTTCAGTTTTGATTTCTGTTCAATGGTAGCAGTGCTGGTTGGATTTTGAGTTGGGGTATATGTGCCAAGATTTCATCGCGCTTGTATGGGCTCTTAATATTCCGAGCAATATTGATGTTTCTTAGCAAAACTCACATATTTGAAGAGAACCTGGTGGACGATGATCTCTGTTCAAGGGTTCTTCATCTGTCCTCATTTAACCATTGCCTGAGGAATGCTTGCTAATACGATTTACTCTGATATGTATATTTGTTATACGTATATTTGTTAATGCTTGATACTTAATCGAGCAGACCATTTTTCTTACTTTAACAGCACTACATCAAACTGACTGAGATGGAGAAAAACCGCAAGCTGAATGACCTTCTTGATGCATTGGATTTCAATCTAGTTGTCATATTTGTGAAGAGCGTGATTAGGGCTGCGGAGCTGAACAAATTACTGGTAGAATGCAATTTCCCCTCAATATGCTTCGACTCAGGCATGTCTCAAGAAGAGAGGTTCGTACATTATCTTAAAAATTAACTCTTTCCAAACAACCCCTATTTCCTCTTAAAGCCGTAATAGAGATAATAACTATTAAGCTAAATATGATATGATATGTAGGTTGACTCGATACAAAAGTTTTAAGGAAGGGCGCAAGAGGATCCTTGTGGCCACTGACTTGGTAGGAAGAGGCATTGACATTGAGCGTGTTAACATTGTTATCAACTATGACATGCCAGATTCTGCTGATACATATCTTCACAGGGTAAGTATTCGTATTTATAGAATACTGAAATCAATTATTGATCATTGATCTCACAGAAAAAGCTTTTGTAACATTCTGTTTTGCATTGTGTATCGTATAGGTTGGGAGAGCTGGTAGATTTGGAACCAAGGGTCTTGCTATCACATTTGTTGCTTCTGCTTCAGATTCAGAGGTTCTTAATCAGGTATGGAGGTTGATCTTTATCATAAGTCCATTGATATCGAGTTGGTTATTTAGCAAAGTGGCATTATCAAATGATGGACAGGTACAAGAGAGGTTTGAGGTAGAAGTTGGTTATTTAGCAAAGTGGCATTATCAAATGATGGACAGGTACAAGAGAGGTTTGAGGTAGATATAAAGGAACTTCCTGAGCAGATTGATACATCCACTTACAGTATGTGTGAATTGTGAAAAATATTGGTTTAATCTGCTTTTGATATTAACGTTGTTCTTTGTGTGAATTGTGAAAAATATTGGTTTAATCTGCTTTTGATATTAACGTTGTTCTTTATCTTTTTCTTTGTTCAGTGCCGTCTTAAACAAGTGACATCACCTCTCAAAAAGAATCTCTTCAGCTTTCAGCTTTGTCAGAAAGAATCGAAGGGGTCATGGAGGTTCACATCTATATCTTACTTAGTCTGTTGCTATTAGTCTTTTCTATTAGGACAAGATTTTCCATATATTAAGACCGTATGTAAGTCTTTTAAAAATGAGTTTGATCTAATTCTACAGTCTTTTAGAATGAGTTTGATTTATGGCGGAGCCAGATCACGCGGATTTCATCCTCCTAGGTGCCACAACTTCTACCATTGAGAGGATTTTTTTACCGCGACTGCGAATTAAGACTGATGATGACTGTGGATCTTGTAGTCTCACTGGAGCTAGCTCCACTTCCACAATAGTATCATCAGTATCAGCTGCTACACCTCCACTTCTTCCACCTCCACCTTCACCGAGACTGCCACCTCCACTTCCATCTCTAGCTTCACATCCTTCTCCACCCCCACCTACACCTCCACCTCCACCTCCATCTCCATCTTCATCTCCATCTCCACCTCCACTTCCGCCTTGTCCATCGGCTTCTCCATCTTCATCTCCATCTCCACCTCCACTTCCGCCTTGTCCATCGGCTTGGCCTTCAGGCCCGTCGCGTTGCAGGTTGCTTGGAGCTTGGATCACATTATCTTGTGTCTTTTTGTATATAATTTGAGCTACCATGAACAAAGCTAAAACGAAAGAGACGCCAAAGACGATGGAAAATAGAGCTTTAAAGCTGTGGTGATCAAGCCGGATTAGAGAATCCGATATGGTAGAGTGTTGACAATGTTTTTCCCCAATGAACCACTTGTTCTCCATAGCTTTCATGATCTCTCCCTCTGTAATGTTCAAGATCTCTCTTGATATATCTGACACCAGCGGTGATCCTAATGGAAAGGCCTGCACAAAATCTTAAGTTAAAGGAAACACTGCCAAATTCTTAGTTAAACACAAACTGATTGGTCTGAACAATGACAATGGCTTTTACTTACAAAGCCAAGATGTCAACGTCGCTGTATAGCTCTGAGTTAGTATTAGTAACAAAAAGCACCAAACCACTACAAGAACCCTTGTCAAAAAGCTCTCTGATGGCTTCCCTATATTTGAAAATGTCGTATTAGTTTTAAGTAACTTGTATGATTAGAAGCTAAAAGGTTTGTGAACTCACTGTGTGCGAAAAACAAAGTTGAAAATGAGAAGTAGAACACATTGGATATTTGTTCAGGGATCCTCAAGTTCCTGAAATCTGGATCTGCGTGGTATTCAAAAAGCCAAACCATCATTCCAATGTAGAGAAAAGATGCAGAAGTGAGTAACCAAAGCTCCGTTGTTAAAGGCTTTAAGAAGACCCATGCTCCTCTCTGTTTCTCATCCTTGACAGGCACCACAAAGACAACACCAGTCTCTGAGTATGGCAATGCGAAATCGACATATGTTGACCGATTAGCCAAGATTGTTGTATCTCCAACCGCTCCATCAAACTCCTGTTAACATCATTAGCAGAAAAAAACATTTTAGCACAACAATGGATTTAACTATTAGGTCGAGTCTCAATGTATAACTTACTAACCCCACTGAACACATTAAAAACCATATCGTTGTAATTTCCACGTGATTTTCCATCAGCAGTTTCAAAAGGGATGTACTCATAGGAGACGGCATATGGCATTTGTCTCATTACGGTGTCAAAAACATCTATGCAAAAGCCTGTGATTGTTAGAGCGTTAGTGTTTGAATCTTTTGTTACCTCCACAAAGTTTTTAAAACCATCCTTCTTTGGAACTGCCTGAAGTGTTTGTTTTGGTCTTGTTGAAACTCATCGTTACGTTACTGATTGTCTCAATTGACATTGCAAGTGCTGTGGCAGCATCATAAGCCCAATATTCAAAATTGTGTAGCTCTTCACCTCCAAATCCTTTTCGCCAACGAGTTTCAAAATACATTAACTCTTTTGATCTTGGGAAATATGTCTTGATACCCAAGACGCCATGCATATCCTCCAAACTAGACTCCTCCATTAAACTCATGAGATCAGCTATACCATTTGTAACAATCCATACATAACCTTTACCCATCATACCAATCTCTTTTGCTATAGAGAAAAGCCTAGATCCGAGATTAGGCAACATGTGCACAATAAAAACCCTAGCCGGCATGGTCATTAGTTCGTAAAGCTCCTTCTTGACTTGATCATCTGAAGAATGTAATGATATGGCACTTCTGTATCGGATACGCACATTGATCTCTTGAAAAGCATCAACTAAGTAAGGAAGAATACCTTCTCCGAACTCATTGTCTACATAAATAGGCACAACTTCTCTCCATCTAAATGAATGTACGATCGCACTAATGGCATTAACTTGAGATGAGTCGACATGTGTGGCTCTGATGAAATATGGACTACGAAGGGAATCAAGAGAAGGGCTTGTTGCAGAGAATGATATTATGGGAACTTGAGTTTGATTTCCGAGATTGATTAAAAATGGAGCTTGCATTGAATATGCTGGTCCTATAATAGCCATTGAGTTTGATTTCCGAGATTGATTAAAAATGGAGCTTGCATTGAATATGCTGGTCCTATAATAGCCACCACTTCTTTCTTCTTTATCAAGTATAATGCTGCAAATTTAAAATTTATTATTCTTATATATATTATTTGATGTGTTTCTCATTATAATGTGCTTATATTAACCCTTAAAAGCTGTAAATTATCAAAAAGCTTATGTATATAATAGAAAATTATAATCACATGCATAGTTGACAATTAAACAGAGAAGTAGTCTTCCTAAATCATTGACATTGTTTTTTTTTTTGGTCAACCTGACATTGTTTATGTTACTATATGTACGTAGGACTTTAAGACCAATCCGACAAGCCAACTAGTTTTACTAAATTTTATTTAGTTATAAATTTGATTTTTTTATATATATAAAAAAAAAGATTAAAAGAATATTAGTCAGTCAATTGTATGTAAAATATATACTTATATAAGAACATAATAATTATTATGTTTTGTAAGATACTAGGTAAAATATATATTAGATCAAAATTTAAACATGATAGATGAATGTTCATGACGAAAGATAAGTACCTGAAGCTGCAGCACCAACAACAGTACCTTTGGAATCTCGTACGTTGAGGACAATCCTTGTCTTGAAGTGATTATGAGTATTATAGAATTCAGACAGAGACATGTTGATAGCTTGTATGCTCGAATCTGCTAATGTCTCATTAGTGCCAAGAACAATTCCTATTTTAACTTGTACAACTTCCTTTTGAGATTTTCCGAGTAATGCAAGAAAGATGAGAACAAATAAAAGACATAAAAGAAGAGAACGAGATACAAGATAATGGAATAAAGACATAACTAAGATTTTCATAACTACAAGAAGAGAGATGAGACAAGTAAATAGATATATAGTTTATATAGAGATCCATTCCATTTATTAATTAATTAATAAATTAAGAATTTGCAAGTAGACTATTAATTTGTAAGTAGATTTGGAGATAATTATTATTAGAAAGATGATTATTACTAGAGTAGACTTGTTTTGGTCATCTTGGATTATTAACGCGTTATCCCAATTAATGAGGCAAAGACTTGGTCTTCCGAAAAAACATATAATGGTGAATGTATGATCATTTGTTAGGTTTTTTTTTCTTTTTTTTCCAAACAAAACTTCATTGAAATAACCAAAGGTGAATTGTGTTACATTTCCAAAGAAACCTAAAGACAGATATATGATAAGATTCTAGAATGAAAGAAATTAGACTAAATATCAGTGAGTGACCAACTGTTTTAAATAAGCTGTTATATTACATAAGTTGTTTGAGTTTATGATAAATAAGTAATTAAGGATATAAACAAGTATCTGAAAAATTAGGGTCAAAATATTATTATTCGAAGACTCGAAGTGTTAGTCAAGTTAGTCATTAAAAATTCAAGTTATATAATTCTAAAGAACATAAAAGACAAATTAAAAAAAAAAAAAAAAATTGATAATGTTTATTCTTATCCCAGGTACCAACAAACCAACTGTTGTAAAACGTTTATGTATGACAATGAGTTGTGAACCTCATAGTATTCACATTGTGTCCGGGAGGTCGTGGCACGTTGGTTGGGTACGGGACCGGATGGCAAACACCATCCGAGTTCGATTCCCCGCCAGCGCGAACTAACTCACGATTTTTCTGGAAAGTCTGGGCTTGGGCATGGGTGGTTACAACCATTCAGGTTCACAGCAGAGTACCTGGGTAGTCCAGTAACAGGAGGTTCACAGCAGAGTACCTGGGTAGTCCAGTAACAGGCGATCTGGCTATCCCCAGATACACTAGAGTACAGGGGACCCTTAAGTCCAGTAACAGGCGATCTGGCTATCCCCAGATACACTAGAGTACAGGGGACCCTTAAGTTAAGTGGAGGCTTAAAAATCCCGGTATGTGGGTCTCGGCCCAAGTGTGAATAGTCGGATCACGTTAAGTGGTCTGGATACTGGGTTATCAAAAAAGTATTCACATTGTGTGAACTTAATTTGTGTATGGTATTAATATCATAAAATGCTTTATACAGTTGATTAACAAGAAACCATTTTTAAAAAACATTTTTCAGGCATATTTTCTAAAGTTCTTTTTACATTTTTTTTGTTGTTGATGTAGAATAATTTTTTTTGTTGTTGATGTAGAATAGTTCTAATCGTTTTAGTTCTTTCTTTTTGTGAAAATTAGATATAGGCAAAAGAATAAGAACAAAAAAAATCAAACCAAACCAACCCGAAAAAAATAGGAATTGAATCTGAAATTTTAAAAATACCCGATAGTTCTTTGATTTTGAGAATCGAAAAACTCAAATCGAACCTGAATCAAATTAAGAAACAAACTAAAACCGAATAATACACTAAATATTAATCAGTTTTAGTTACATTTAGTCATTATGTTAAACATCCATTACTCTATTTCTAAAATACTTACGAAATTTTGGTTAAATTTTTATGTATTTTTGGACGTTTTTAATAATATTTGATTAGAATAAATAAATATGTTACAAGTTTTTTTTAAAAAAATCACAACTATTTTTAGTTTTGATTTATTCGAATAAACCGGTTATTTTCAAGTTAGTTCGGGTAGTTTAGTAACTATTTGAAACTAAAAACCGTTTTAAACCAATTTTTTGGTAATTTTGTGTAATATCCGAATTGAAATGAAGTGATATGAAATCAAAAATTTTCAGCTTCACGATATATACTTAAAATAAAAAAAACCGAAAGAATATAAAGAACCGAATGCCCACCTAATGAAAACATATACTTAAAATAAAAAAAACCGAAAGAATATAAAGAACCGAATGCCCACCTAATGAAAACATTAACGTGACGATTTGCTGATGATAAGTTCAGTCTCTATTTATTCAAAATAATTAAAAATAATAATCAAATACCAGTTTGATCATGTTTTTGTCTGTTGAATATGTTACTTACGGATTTCCATTAACTTTTACCTTATAGGTGCCCAAAAAAAAGAAAAGTGAAGAGTATATAACTCACATTATTAATTTTTTTTAATGAATGTTAAATTTATTTCAAAAAAAAAAAAAAAAACGACAATATTGTTTTACATAGAAACTGAAATTTTCTATCATGATTGGGTAGGTCTAAAACCTAGTAGAAGAGAACAAAGTAAGCTTGGAACCGTTGTCGTCTATAGGAAAGGATCCATGTCAAAAGACCAATCCTCTCGTACGCCCAGACGAGTCCTTACTTAATTGGAGAGGAGGGAGAAAGATAGAGTGTGGCAGAGGTGTGACTAAACACGGCTTGAAAACCAAACTTGGAGGCCATCTTGATAGCGATTGTCTTGATGATTTCTTATCGCACTAAGGTTGTTCCTGATCGTCTTGTCAATAAATCGAGCTAGCATACTTGATGTGATAGGTCTTTGTCCGTGGTTTCTACTATTCCGCTCACGCCATATAAGATAAATAATGAATTGAAGAGTTTATCTTGCTAGGAAAAGATAGCGATTGTCTTGATGATTTCTTATCGCACTAAGGTTGTTCCTGATCGTCTTGTCAATAAATCGAGCTAGCATACTTGATGTGATAGGTCTTTGTCCGTGGTTTCTACTATTCCGCTCACGCCATATAAGATAAATAATGAATTGAAGAGTTTATCTTGCTAGGAAAAACCGAGTGGGGTGATGCTTCAGATTCAGAACAGCCAGCGTAACATCTTGCCAGACATGTGAGGGATTTGCTCCTAGAAGAGTTCCGATGATGATGGTCCATACTTGCAGCGTGTACGTGCATTGAAAGAATAGATGTCCTCTCGATTCATTGAAAGAATAGATGTCCTCTCGATTCTTCGTCTTGTTGGCAGAGCGGGCAAATAGAGTTTATCCCTGGATTCCACTGTTTCTGGCGATCTCTTGTTGAAAGTCTATCCTAAAATGCAAGCCAATTCCACTGTTTCTGGCGATCTCTTGTTGAAAGTCTATCCTAAAATGCAAGCCAAGAATAAAAAGCAAATTTTGGTGTGGCATGAGTGAACCATAATAGTTCATGCCACACCATAGTTGGTCTTTGATGAGAAAAGGTTTTTATATTTGTTACCTGAGTATCACCACAAAATTTGGTCCGAAGTAGATTCACTCACGTTAATGGACAGATTTCGGATCAGTCCTTCAACCTGCTGCATCGTCTCCTTTCTATGCCTTTTTGCCCTCCGATGATGGACTGCCGTGTGGAGAGTTGCGTCTTTAGAAATCCAGAAGTTTATTGGTCTTCTATCTCCGAAGATATCGTAAAGGATATCCATGTCTAACCAATTATCATACCAGAAAGAAGTACTCTTGCCATTACCTATATGAATACAATATAAGAGCTTTGCTGCTTACCAGAAAGAAGTACTCTTGCCATTACCTATATGAATACAATATAAGAGCTTTGCTGCTTGACGACATTATTAATTCACCATAGACATTTATAATACCGAAAGAATATGTTAAAATAGATTTTTGAATTAATATCGTTTGATCCTTATATTTCCAACGATACCCCAACTCAATGCTTTTTGTCTCCATACATTGCTCTTCAAACGAACTAGATATTTTTCACAAGCATAATAAAATAAAAAACTTAAACATAAAATACATATATTAATTGAATACCAAAAAATCCAACAATCTTTTATATCCATCAATACAACAACACTGTATACTTTATTAAAGAAAAACACAAGTATGTATATGTATATATATTACATTTCTTACATTTTTTTATTTGACAATTTTCTTACATGTATAATCGATAAATATATCGATCATATTATAAACATATCGAAAAAATATATAAATCCATCATCACATTATAAACTTTATAAAATAATTGAATCCAAAAACCTTGGTTCTTTTTAGACTTTCAAAAAGTCAAATTCAACTCCAGTTCAACAACTCTTCAATCATCTCCATAGCTAATTGATCCTCATCACTAGTACTCTCTTCTTCTTCTTTCTGAACATCTTGTTTCTTCAACTCCAAGTCAACCGCATTTTCGTTGACTTTATTATTCCCAAGTTCAAGCCTCATGACCCAAGTCGGACTAGTTTTCGACCCGGCTCGTTTCTGCCAAACTCCGATATGAGAACTATCCGTATCTAAACGGAGACAGTCAGAGACGGCGTTAGATCTTTACAGCTCTTTCTTAACTTAGCATTCAAAAGCTCAGATAATGACTTTGATGACATTAACGGGATACTTAACATCTTCTTTAACTTGATCTGAACCTTCCTCTGATTTAACCACAGGGAAATTAGTCTTAGCGTTTTGTCCATTCATTAAAAGAGCTGCTTGGTCGTATGCTCTTGCTGCTGCTTCTGCTGTTTCGAATGTTCCAAGCCACACTCTTCTCTTCCTGATTCATATGAAATATGTAATAACCTAAAGAAGAAACAGTAAAAAGATGAGATTATATAGAGGGTACACTTACAATAGAGGATGACGAATTTCAGACACCCAAGAACCCCATTGTCGTTGTCGGACACCTCGGAACTTCCTAGAATGTACCATTCAGACACCCAAGAACCCCATTGTCGTTGTCGGACACCTCGGAACTTCCTAGAATGTACCATCTCCAACGAACTTGGATAATCAGAAGAGAGATTGATAGAGACTAAAGACTGATTAGTCTCTCTAATCTTAATGTGGTTCGTGTTGTTCAACAAGATATTTATATGGAGTTTTAATTTGAAGTTTCACTTTGTTTTTTATATTGACCTTTCTTTTGATGATCTAATAAAGTCGAGCCACGATGGTCTTTAAGATATTTGAGCCCACTACGTGTCCTTCAAGCCACCGTGACTTTGAAGGGCTTGGATTTATGAACACAACTTCCTTACTTTATTAGAATGACTCTAGTGAAATACACGACTTGTCTTCATTTCTAAATTCTAATGTAACTTTATATATAACTAGTCTTTGTTTTTCCCCCGATAAATATAGGAAGTCATGCCTGAGTTTTAATACTTATAGACAAATTAATACTTCTTTTTTTCTGTCAAGATGACAAATTAATACTATATATCATGGCTTTATTTTTCAAAAAATCAATAAATATACAATTTGTATCCTTTCAAAAAAAAAAAATACAATTTGTAGACAAAAAAAAAGAAAATAAAAAATACAATTTGTAGACAAAAAAAAAGAAAATAAAAATATAAGCTATTTAAAATATTATTTCAATAAATACTTCAAATAGTTTTTTTTATAATTTTAATAACATTTTTTTGGTTAACTAACTGTTTAATTACTGTTTTGTTTTTCTATATGGAAATTTCAACAGTTTCTAATTAGAAGAAAAATAAAGTACATTGCATTTAATATTCACTCATTAATCTCTGAAATAATGTCAAATATCAAATGTATTTCACCAATAAACTATATAGTTCTCCAATCATTTTTTATTTCTGTTACCCACCACCTAATGGGAAATTCGCAATTTGTTACCTAGAGACAAAAGTAATGTATTACGTTGCTTTCTCGTAATAAACATGTATTAAATTTATATTGTTCGTACAAAAGTTCTCTTTTTAACGTTTTCAATATCGACACATATCTTTCATGATTTTACTAAGTGCACACATGCAAGAATTAAAATTCTTTATTGAAAACATTCGTTTTGTCTCTTTAATATTAACCAAAAAAAAAAAAAAAAAAAAAAAAAAGAGTTTTACAGCCAAACTTCGAGATCCTTTTTTTCCTACAATGCTAGTTAAGTAATTACTAATTAATCATAACGATAAATTAGTAACCAATAAAAAAATCAATAGTATCTTTTTTTCAAAAAAGGCAGAAGACTTTTCTGATGAGCTTCTTCACTTTATGGACAAAGCTAATTAATATAATAATTTTCATTTATGTGTTAATTTAACACTGTAGCTAACATTACAAGAGTAGGGTTAGTGGTAGTTGGTTTCTTTTGCTTTTTTTTGTTTATCTTCTTAATTAAATTGGAAATAATTAAATATAGATTGATTTTTAAAAGAAAAATGAGATCCAATTCAAAGTGTATAAGGTGAAATTTAATTCAAAACAAGAAGAATAAGCTTGTATAATCAAATCTTTTGGTTTATGTGAAAAATTCTTGAATACAAAATATTATTTTCACATCTTTAATATTTATCGTAATAAAGTAGATGAGATTAGCAAGAATGGTGGATCCCAAACACTTAAACTCAACATCTTAAATAAATCCACTTTTTTCCTTTTAATTATTGTACAAATCCATTAAATTGTAATAGGTCCGAACCATTTAACCCTTAACTAATCTTCATCTAACGTAAATTAAGATGTACACCCACCAAGACCTTTATCATATCAACAATAAGTATATTAGTCAAAGTTTTACAAAATTATTGATTAATAACTTTCATCACTGTTCAAAGTATTAAAGATTATGGGTTGGCATACAATAGGCGAATGCGCTGTTGCTCAATCTTCCTAATTTTTTTTGTAAGATTTTAATTGTAATTTGGTTTCCATAACAAAAGATGATAATTATAAGCTGCTAAAAGAGACCCATTATTTTTAAAAAAATTTTGTGGAAATTAAAATTTGGTAGAGAAAAGATTTGTATTGAGGGTCAATGTTGTCAGGGTTTCATGTTTAGTAAAGCCAAATCCAATTCCCCATTAACATGTTGTTTGGTGTCATGTTAAGTAAGGTCATATCTACGCATGAATGGTCCTGAGTTGAGGATAGAAAGGTTTAGGTTTCGAACCAATGTATTATATACAGGGCCGGATCTGAGATTTGAAATGGCACAAACGAAAATAAAGAAAGGACGTATCACTAGGTTTTTGAAAATTAAGAACTATTTTTATAATAAAGAAGTCCGCAAGAACTTGGTCAATTTGGCTTCAGGGCGGTCCTCATTATATACGTATTTATTAGGTGACTTGTTACGCTTATAGATTCAATGGTACGTACATGTAGTTAAAGACTAATGAAATGATCGTAGACGTCAATGATACAAGACCAAAAGAGACACGAATATTTGGAAACCACTACACATGAGCGTTCAGTATGGTCGCTTTTGCAACCCTATAAGCAAAGCAACCAGTGCAAGTACTAGCCTGATATATATGAGTCAATGGCCCAATAAAGTATAAATCCAAAACCCAATAATAAAGTGTTGATGCAATTGTTAAGAGTCAAAGCTCGTAAGGTAGGTCTATCAGTTGCGTCAATATTAACAAGAGTCTATTGTCAGAAATACTATTTTTTTTTAGTGTTTGCGAGAAATACCAATTTGTGATTTTCGAGACCGTTGATCGTGTATAAAGACCATTTTGTCCTTTAGATCAATGATTACTTCCCTAATAAATGCTTTGTTTACTATTTTTACCGGTATATTTTTGGTAAATCATATTCGGTCAATGATTTTAAGATTTTTTTTGTAATTTCATCTCGGTAAACGATAAAAAGTGGTATATGTCAGATACACCCGAATTAACAGTGATATTTTTTATAAGATTTGAAGAAAGAAGTTGTATCTCATAATTGATTCTATTAACAACCCACACTCATACATTCATACTAAAAGCTGTAATAATCACTCTTACAGTTTATCCAAAAAAAGTCAAAGAAAAGTCTAAAAAGTTGTGAATGAATTTTTCTTATTTGACAACGAAAGATTTGGGGTTATC
>CM071717.1:47159457-47179303 GCA_036630335.1 Physaria fendleri
ATCAATCTTTCAAGACAATACTTATTCCCCGGAGTAGCAAAGCTAAACCAAAATCAAAGTCATCTTCGAAATCAAAGAAACGGAAGGATATATGTGAAGAACCAGAACCACCAACTGAAGCTTTAATTCAGTATCCTTTTTTAGCATTCAGATTATGTTCTTCAGTATCTCTGACTTCATTCCTTAAGCCTTAGGTCTCTGATAAGTATTTGAAACAGAGCAGGATTTAGAAACAAGATTAGTAATCGGTGATCCACCTATGTTCATTTTGCAGGAGATTTACATAATTGGAGACAACTAGAGATTTCATAAATTACCATAAAACTTTTGATTCCCTTAACATTTGATTCCAACAGAGCTCGATTTTGCAGAGCTGTAATGGAGCTTCAGATAGCAGGACTTATTCGGATGCCTTCAAAAAGACGTCCAGATTTTGTACAAAGAGTTGCTTTTGGTTCTTAGGAATAGTTTCAACACTCCATTCCATTGTAAGTGTACTGTATTTAATCAGTTATCAGTGTATGTTCGTAAGCTGAGAATATATCAATTACAAAGCTACTTAGTCTAGCGAACAACATTTTATTAAGAAAAATTTTGTTCTTTTAGTGGGCTAATCTGCTGCTATTAAAAACAAAATGGGCTGAGAATTGAAGAAATTGAGGCCCATTATGATTGTTACGCGATAACTAATATTTCGCCACGTGTCTCAACTTTTGAAGAAATTGAGGCCCATTATGATTGTTACGCGATAACTAATATTTCGCCACGTGTCTCAACTTAGCCACTGGGAAATTTCTAGATTATCTCACTCGATCGAGTCAGCTGACTAAGTTGGAAATTAACCACAGACAAAAAAAAATTATGATAAGCCTTAGGCTTCAACCCTGCACTGCTTGTGTTTTACCTGCGTCGGTCATCCGCGGAGGTTTTATCGGGCGGTGCAGTTCGACTAAACTGCGAAGAACCGTTCGGTTCGGGACGATGGCAATGGCAGCGAGTCCTCTCGAAATCTGCGTCAAAGCATCTATCACTACACCCAACAAACTCGGAGACTGTTAGTTTTCTTTCTCTGTCGACTTTAACACTGAAATGTGGATAATAAGCTTCGAATTTGATCAGTCTTTTACTCAATTGATCACTATTTCGTTCAGTTTTTGCTTGATGATAGTTCTACTTGAACTTGGGAATCTTAAGATTTTTTCGTGTTAAACTTAATTGGCGTAAACACGAAATCTGCAATTCAATGAGTATCGTGTTAAACTTAATTAGAGTTTGATTGATTCTTAAGTTTTGAAAATCTGAAATGATTCAAAAACATTTATTCGAAAAGGTATAATTTGCAAACTCGATTACTTGATTCCATGTCTAATGTCTCTGCTGGTCTTGAATTTAATTTTCTTCATGAGTTGATTATATATGCATCATTTTGTTGATAGGCCCTTTTTGCCAAAGAGTGTTGCTGACTATGGAGGAGAAGCATGTTCCATATGACATGAAAATGGTGGATTTGAGTAACAAGCCAGAATGGTGAATGCTCTGATTCCTTCCTTTATGTGTTTGAAGTAGACATGATTCTTGATTAATGCAACTGATTTTCTTTTAATATATTTCCTTAATGTGTTGTCTTCTTGTTTGATGTTTCTAGGTTCTTGAAAATTAGCCCAGAAGGTAAAGTACCAGTGGTGAAGTTTGATGAGAAATGGGTTCCAGATTCAGATGTTATAACACAGGCTTTGGAAGAGAAGTATCCTGAACCTCCTCTTGCAACCCCACCTGAAAAGGCTTCAGTGTAAACAATCCTTTTTTTTCCTGTACTTGTTATTGTGTAGTCAATCAATTAGTGTTCTTGGCTGAAAAAGGGTTCATCTGTAGTGGGTCGAAGATCTTTTCCTCATTTGTCAGTTTTCTCAAGAGCAAAGATTCAGGAGATGGAACTGAGCAAGTTTTGTTGGATGAGCTTAGTACATTCAACAATTATATCAAGGAAAATGTAAGCTCTTTTTGTTTGTCTCGATCTCTTCCATAACTAGTAACATATATTACCACTCTATCTTCAAGGGACCATTCATAAATGGAGAGAAGATATCAGCAGCAGATTTATCCTTGGCACCAAAGTTATACCACATGAAGATTGCATTGGGACATTACAAAAACTGGTCTGTTCCAGATTCACTTTCTTTCGTCAAATCCTACATGGAGGTAAAATGTTTGAAAAACCAAGCTAGCCTGTTGTTATCAGCAGCCAAATTTCTCTGTCGAGTTAACCAACTGAGCTATAATGATTTACAGAATGTGTTCTCAAGGGAATCATTCAAGAACACACGGGCACAAACAGAGTACTGTGTTCAATTAGACCTCTAAAACTGCAATAATTACATAATTGCCCTTCTCCGTCATCCATTTATTCCCTCCTCCATTAAACCTCCTATTTCTCAGCAGCTTATCTTTTTTCCTGGGAATTTCAAATTTTGTTCTCACCCCGGATTTTCTCGGAATCTGTTGGGTGTTTCTTCAGAATTTGCCATGATTCTGCAAACTGCTTTCTCTCTACCCACACCTACTACTCTATTATCTCCCAGCTTTCCTCACCAGCTCAACACTCACCGACTCCGTCTATTAATTTCTTCGACCCGCTTGAATTCAAGTTTACGGCAACGTAGATTCACTTTCTCAGGTAAGTTCTTCGCTAGTTTATCTCCCTTTCGTTGCCTCGAAACTCCAAATATTTTGTATGGCTTTTGCTGCTTATGTTTGTTTCAGTCAAATACATAACTGCGATATAATCAAAATTCTCATAGGTTACATTTTTCAATTCTATATTTTGTATGTCAATATATTCATTTGGATTCCTCTTTTGTATTCAGTTGCTGCGTCAGGAAACAATGTCTTTTCATCTCCTGAGACATCCAAGACCTTTGATTTTTCCTCGGAGGAGAAAATATACAAATGGTATTTTACGAATTAGATGTCACAATGTACTATGCGAACCTGGATTTTGTGATCATTCTGATGATATTTGGGATTTGGGCATTTTAGGTGGGAGTCGCAAGGGTACTTCAAACCAAGTTTTGACAAAGGAGGCAGCCCGTTTGTGATACCTATGCCACCTCCTAATGTTACTGGTTCTCTGCACATGGGGCACGCTATGTTTGTCACTCTTGAGGTTGTGGAATCCATATTGAGATTGGTTCTCTGCACATGGGGCACGCTATGTTTGTCACTCTTGAGGTTGTGGAATCCATATTGAGATGTCATTTGGGTATTTAAAACTATGATCATTTAAGCTTCCTAGTTTGTCTGTCTAGCTTTACCTTGTATATATGTGCATTTATGTGCAATTTGTTAGAGACTTCCACAATTCTTAAGTTGGCTCGGAAAATTATTAGTAATTCCGTACCTTTTCCTTTTTTCTGTATTAGCTGTGTTAGGCTATGGTTCTGCTATTCTCATCACTCTTTTTTTTTTTTATATTTCTGCAATATTTTACTGAACTTACTATATGTTTTACAGTTGGTCGTGGAAAAGATGTTAGCTTCAGAAGGCATTAAGAGACTGGAGTTAGGTAGAGATGAGTTTACCAAAAGAGTCTGGGAATGGAAGGAGAAGTATGCTATTTAATAACTGCAATGAATTTACTCAAATAATAGTTCAAATTTTTTTGTCTTATGCTCTGGCAGTGTGTTCATCTTTCAAAAAAGGTCATTAGATATAGATATTCTGGAAAAACATGCAGCATTATAAATAGGAGGATATTCTTATACATTATTTTATTTGAGTAAATTGATGTTCCTGTAAACATTCCGAAGGCTAATGCTTTCATTAAACGATTAATGCACTCTAGTTGTATCTGATTTATAGAGGGTGAGTCTGAAATTATAGTTTATGTGGTTTCTCTCAGGTATGGCGGAACCATCACCAATCAGATTAAAAGACTGGGTGCTTCCTGTGATTGGAGTAGAGAGCGCTTCACTCTTGATGAGCAACTGAGTCGTAAGGCATCTTTCTATAAATTTCACATCTTCTAGATGATGATTCTTAAAGCAAACTATAGATGGTGCTCATAGTTGACTTATATAACTTTGAGGATATTTCAGAATTCAAAACTTTAGCAAGTAAAATATTATTCAGTTTGTAGGTGGTTCATAGAGTTTTTTGTTGCTCTTATTTTTAATTTATTCTGTATATTCCTGGATTCTCTTTATACCCCCGAATTTATAGGAGCTGTGGTTGAGGCTTTTGTGAAGCTTCATGACAAGGGGTTGATATATCAAGGTAGGCTGCTATATGTTTTGGTGTGTGTTGTTGTAGCTTTAAATAGGAATATTCTGTACTCAACGACGTTTGGTAATGTTGGAGTAATATTTTCCAGGATCTTACATGGTCAACTGGTCCCCTAATTTACAGACTGCTGTTTCAGACCTGGTATGTGATGTATCTTATTTAACACTCTGGTTAGATTAGTTTATTTTTTCTTTCTAGAAGTGACTGTCTTGTTCTTCCCAGGAAGTAGAATATTCGGAGGAACCTGGATTTCTATACCATATTAAATACCGTGTAGCCGGAAGGTACCATCTTTACTTTCCCTTCTACTGTATATTTTAGGGACCCTTATACATAGCAAATTATGTGCAAAGATAAGTTTTTGCCACATCAATTTGATTATATTTAAAGAGTTCACATACGTCCAGAGACATTATTTGGTGATGTTGCCCTTGCTGTGCATCCTGAGGTAGGTAGTGTATTTTTTCCGCGTTGATAATATGATATCCGAGATTTAAGATAGCACTATCAAAGTCTGTTTGACGTACTTTCAATTTTTGGTTTCTTTATGAATGCATGGAGCTTAGTTAACAAACTTAGAAGCAAGTTTATATTATGTCAGATTGCTGGTCTAATTTAATGCAGGCAGATATAATCTACAAAGTAGATAAATTTTTGGGTCTCATGTGAATATAGATCGTCTTCTAATTTTTTCCTTGAGTATGTGCTCTTTTTTTGGTATTGTTTGAGGATTAATGTTGTGATTTTTTTTTGGCATCTGGGCATCTGGCAGGATGATCGTTATTCAAAGTATGTTGGTCAGACAGCAATTGTACCTTTGACATATGGTCGTCATGTCCCAATTATTTCTGATAAGGTTAACTCAATCTACTGTCTGTGCACTCTTTATGCTGTCTTATAGGATCAGCTATCTCTTTCTAGTTTGGTTTTCTTTGCCATTCATCATTCTTTTCTCAGCATTATTTTTACTGGCAAACTTCTAAGTTCTAGTTACTGAAGTCACCTCACAGTATTTCGTATGCTGTTCTTCATGCATTTCTTATCAGTATTTTTGTGTACCGTGGCAGTATGTTGATAAGGATTTTGGGACTGGTGTTCTAAAGATAAGTCCTGGGCATGATCACAATGATTATCTTCTTGCAAGAAAGCTAGGTCTCCCCATTCTGAATGTGATGAACAAAGATGCAACACTAAATGACGTTGCTGGCTTGTTTTGGTAATATTTTATCTTAAACTTATATGTTAGCTGCATTAGTTTCAGTTCTTTAGAAGTTCATATATTTTCTGAGGCATGGTTTAACTGATGTTAGGTTATTGAGCCACTTGTTATTTTCTGAGGCATGGTTTAACTGATGTTAGGTTATTGAGCCACTTGTCAGCAAACAGTGGTTTGTCCACATGGATCCTTTAGCTGAGAAGGCTCTTCTTGCTGTTGAAAACAAAGAACTTACCATTATACCTGAGAGATTTGAGAAGGTATGCAAGCAACTGGTTGTGTGTTATTAGTTTCTGAGCTGGTATCTGTTCTTTCCTCTCTAAGTTAGGCAAAATTTTTGCAAGCTTTCGTTTTTTGATTATCTACACCGCATCCTTCCGTGTTTGCTTATATTTGGCCACTTGCAGATATACAATCACTGGCTGACAAATATTAAGGATTGGTGCATAAGCCGGCAGCTCTGGTGGGGGCATCGCATACCAGTTTGGTATGTGGTTGGAAAGGACTGCGAGGAGGACTACATAGTTGCTAAAAATGCTGAAGAAGCCCTTGAGAAAGCCCATGTGAAGTATGGAAAAGATGTTGAAATATATCAGGATCCAGATGTTCTCGACACCTGGTTTTCCAGGTAAGTTTCTCCGTTAGATTTATTTGGAGATACTTTTCTTCTGTGTGTCAATGTTTTAGAAATAGTCCCTAGTTTAATCATACGAAAGGTTCAGTTTCCTCAGAACAGACAAAATGAACTTGTGCTTTTCCTTTAAAGAATATATATGCCGCTGAAACTATTTTCCTGAAGCAAAAACTTATGTAAGGTGTTTTGTTTCTGTAGCTCATTGTGGCCATTCAGCACTCTTGGCTGGCCTGATGTATCAGCGGAGGATTTCAGTAACTTCTACCCTACAAATATGTTAGAAACAGGGTATATTCCTTTTTTTCTTGTCGATCATAAAAACAATGGCTGCTACTATCAGACTAATGCTAATGCTAGTTCTTGTCGATCATAAAAACAATGGCTGCTACTATCAGACTAATGCTAATGCTAGACCGCTCACTAGCAAGGAAATTTTTTTGGACCAAAAACAATTTTCCTATTACCTAGAACTGATGTTTAAATTAAGTAAAACCCGGAAAGAAATGAACTTTCTTCTTTAAAAAACCCCGGGTACATTTAAAAATAACTATTATCCTTTGTTTGGACAGGCATGACATACTATTTTTCTGGGTTGCACGAATGGTTATGATGGGAATAGAATTTACAGGGACCGTTCCATTTTCTCATGTCTACCTTCATGGACTTATACGGGACTCTCAAGTAAGTTTAGACTTTTTCCTTATTCAAGTAAATGTTTTTTTTTTTTTCTTTTTCCTTCATGGACTTATACGAGACAATGTAAACTCAACTCTTGATGATTGAGGCTATCCATTTTATTACCTCTCAGTTCTCCTTTTATGCTACTAAATGTCAAGTAACTGTTAGGATTTCTATTCAGGGGAAACTAGTGTCCTCGTTCTGTATATCTCCACGTAGTTAACCAGATTATTTGGAATTATTAGGGGAGAAAAATGTCAAAATCTCTTGGAAATGTTATTGATCCGCTTGACACCATCAAAGATTTTGGCACTGACGCTCTGAGATTTACGATTGAATGTTATTGATCCGCTTGACACCATCAAAGATTTTGGCACTGACGCTCTGAGATTTACGATTGCACTAGGAACTGCTGGTCAGGTTTGATCTTTACTTTGTTGAGGCATCCAAACATGACTTTTGGGAGGTTTACACTAAGATGACGTATTTATGTCTATATTCCTTTCTATGTTTCCACCATTACCTTTTTGTTAGGATCTGAACTTATCTACTGAGAGGTTAACTGCAAATAAAGCATTCACCAACAAACTATGGAATGCTGGAAAGTTTGTGTTACATAGTCTGCCTAACTGCAAATAAAGCATTCACCAACAAACTATGGAATGCTGGAAAGTTTGTGTTACATAGTCTGCCCAGTCTAAGTGATACATCTGCTTGGGAGAATTTGCTGGCCCTCAAGGTTTATCTGCTTGGGAGAATTTGCTGGCCCTCAAGGTTTGCTTGATTTTCCATCATTACCAGAAAGTATAAGTTATCCTTTTAGTGACAGACTAAGTATGATAAAAAGTCTAGACTCATTTCAAATATGTTTAAGAGTATCTTTGTGTCAAGATGGGTTCATGGACAATAAAAGTCTCAGGAAAAAACAATGTAGCTTTAAATATAAGAGATTGGTTAGACCTCACTCCATCTGCATACCTTTTGTCATTGCATAAAACTGTTATAGAATCGCATCACAAGTGTTAGGCTGCTCTCTTACTGTTGATTTGTTGTCATATTTTACAATGTTATATTAACGTTTTGTCTAACATCTTGCTTCTTTTTTCTTTTGACAGTTTGACAAAGAGGAAAGCGTGCTTAGTTTACCCCTGCCGGAATGTTGGGGCGGTATAATATTTTTACCCATACGTTATCAAATAGTTCAATCTGCCTACCAGCTTATATTTCGTTTGTATTATTTACAGGTGTCAAAACTCCATATTCTCATTGATTCAGTCACAGCAAGCTATGAGAAGTTATTCTTTGGCGATATAGGAAGAGAAACATATGATTTCTTTTGGAGTGACTTTGCTGATTGGTATCCCACGTGAACTCTTAACCACTATTTGGAGTGACTTTGCTGATTGGTATCCCACGTGAACTCTTAACCACTATTACAAGTTTTTTGGACGTAATCTGACTGACTAGTTACTCTAAAGGTATATTGAAGCCAGCAAATCTCGACTGTATGGATCTGGAGGCAGTTCAGTCTCTCTAGCTTCTCAGGCAGTTCTGTTGTATGTCTTTGAGAATATACTGAAGCTGTTGCATCCATTTATGCCATTTGTAACCGAAGTTCTATGGCAGGTATCATGCTCTCAGTTTTGCTATTTGTGTATTTCATTCCTACTTCATGTGATTGATTCTTTGTTACTCCTACCAAAATACTATTTCAGCTTCAAAAAACTAAATCATGAATGTATTTGTATTTACAGGCACTGCCCTACAGAAAAGAAGCGCTCATTGTGTCTCCATGGCCACAAAATTCACTTCCAAGGAATGTTGATTCAATAAAAAGATTTGAGAATTTACAAGCTCTGGTCAGTATGAACTTTTACCTTTATTATATATTCTGCAGACTCCAACAGGACCATAGATAAAGGATTTAATTTTCATTGGTTATATATTCTGCAGACTCCAACAGGACCATAGATAAAGGATTTAATTTTCATTGGAAGTTCAGAAAATGTTGAAACCTTGCCTATTAAATTACAGACAAGAGCAATTCGAAATGCACGAGCAGAGTATTCAGTGGAACCGGTAAAGCGTATATCTGCCTCAATTGTTGGAAGTGCAGAGGTTGTTGAATATATCTCGGTCAGTAAATCAACTTTTTCCTTCCTAACAGTTAATTATCTATACTGATTTGCCTTGACTAAAAGATGTGCTTTTGTGTTGGTGCAGAAAGAGAAGGAGGTGTTAGCTCTCCTATCAAGGCTTGACTTAAACAACGTCCATTTTACCAATGTCCCTCCTGGTATGCTAATCTACAATCCATTTTGCTCTGTTATTTTCTCTATTTGCATCTTATTTCACATGGTGTGGTTCTTCAGGTGATGCAAATCTATCAGTCCACCTCGTAGCCAGTGAAGGACTAGAAGCATATCTACCGCTTGCCGCCATGGTAGATATATCTTCAGAAGTCCAACGCATTTCAAAACGTTTATCCAAGATGCAAACTGAATACGACTCCCTAGTAACTCGCCTCAATTCACCAAAGGTACCAAATGAAAGGATGCAAACTGAATACGACTCCCTAGTAACTCGCCTCAATTCACCAAAGGTACCAAATGAAAGGATCTTGTTAGATTTTGTTTCTAATAAGCCTATGAAATAGCTGTGGTGTTTGGTTTTAAACTGCTTGGTTTAAACGATTTTGAAACACTTGTAGTTTGTGGAAAAAGCTCCAGAAGAAGTGGTGAGAGGTGTAAAGGAGCAAGCAGAAGAATTAGAAGAGAAGATAAAACTGACCAAAAGAAGAAGTGGTGAGAGGTGTAAAGGAGCAAGCAGAAGAATTAGAAGAGAAGATAAAACTGACCAAAGCTAGGCTTGATTTTCTCAAGTCTACTACTTTGGTATCTCAGTAACTTAACAATCTCTCAAGTAATAATTATTAGGGACCCCCAGTGTTATGCTCTTTCCTTTCGTCACGGCCCATATCAGCCCATGGAGCATACAATGGACCCCGAAAGATCGTGATAGGAACATTAAATACATCTGATACTACTAGATTTTTTTGCTATAAACACAACTTTTTAAATCTGTTTTAGTCACTTTTATTCTGATTCGTTAATCCGTTAATAAAAATCCCTACTTTCTCCATAAGTGCGTATCCCGACATCTACAAATCTCATGATTATATTTACTTTAGCTATAGGCAGATTAAAGGTATCATTAGTCTTTACTCTCCTGTGTTCTTTACCATTGGTCACATGCTCATTTTAGCTTTTTTCTTTCTTATTTAATAATACGATGTAAATAAAAAAAATAAGAGAACTATTTTATCATACATACCATAACCAAAAAGGGATACCACTAATAGTTTCTTTACAATGATGATTGCTGATAATGAATATATAGTCTTATTAGCTTTATGTACAAAACAAATCATTGAAGTATACCAAACATCTATATATTCTTCTTTGCCAAAAAAGAAAATAATGAAAAATTGGGGAAACAATTAGAGGCGCTGGGTGAACTGATAATTGTAGACAAGTCGCAAATGAAAGTGAGAGGCGTTTCGCTGTCAGTTTGATTGGACTAAACAACAGTGTAGGTCACATTCGTCATTTCAACCACCGTCACGTTCTTTTTAATTTTTTTTGTCAACATTTAATGAAAACTAAAAGTTATTAGTGGTTACTTGTTTTTTTTTAGTGGTTCTTTGTTATTTAAATTTGGTAGTTTTGTACAGTGGAACTCCACTCTTTTCACTATAAATTTAAATATTTCTCTTCATTTTTATTTGTTTTTGCGTTTTATAAATAATTAATCAAATCGTGGGTAAAAATACATCACTCGAAGCAAAAAAAAAAAAAAGTAATTTTTAGTTTAGTGGAAGAAATAATTAATACTATACAATAAAAAAGGTTCATCCCTCTTTCCTCACTTCCTCAGTTTCGAATCATTGTCTCTTTCTCTCTTTCTTGATCTCAAAATCCCCAAATTGAGAAACCCAGTTTCGATCGAATTTCTGAATTTCCTGCATTCTTCTTTTTTGTAACCACTCAATTTCAAATTGAGGACGGTGGTGTCGGCGATCGTCGGCCATGGCTTCCAAGACCAAGTAAGATTTTACTCACTTTCACTTCTTTTTTTAACTTTTATCCTGTGTCTGTGAAGATGATGATATATCTTTAAGTAGATTCAGATCTGATTGAGAGAAAATTTAGAAAAGTTGCTATTTTGAGAAATTGTCAATGATCTCTTCTTTTGAGATCTAAAAATTCAATTTTCCACCTAAATTTGGGGCAATTTAAACTTCAATTGTCTCTGTTTAAGTTTATTGCTGAGATCAACTTTTGTTGTTGTTGTCTTTTGCTGGAAACAGAACTAGTTTGTCTGAAACTACTACTACTACTCCGGGGAAATCATCACCTGCAACTCCAAGAATCTCAAAATTGAGTAGGAGTGCTGTGAATAAATCCGAAACCAATAATTCTCCGGCGACTACTCCACATTCACGCCTTTCACTCAAAACTTTAGCAAGTAAAATATTATTCAGTTTGTAGGTGGTTCATAGAGTTTTTTGTTGCTCTTACTTTTAACTTATTCTGTATATTCCTGGATTCTCTTTACCCCCGAATTTATAGGAGCTGTGGTTGAGGCTTTTGTGAAGCTTCATGACAAGGGGTTGATATATCAAGGTAGGCTGCTATATGTTTTGGTGTGTGTTGTTGTAGCTTTAAATAGGAATATTCTGTACTCAACGACGTTTGGTAATGTTGGCGTAATATTTTCCAGGATCTTACATGGTCAACTGGTCCCCTAATTTACAGACTGCTGTTTCAGACTTGGTATGTGATGTATCTTATTTAACACTCTGGTTAGATTAGTTTATTTTTTCTTTCTAGAAGTGACTGTCTTGTTCTTCCCAGGAAGTAGAATATTCGGAGGAACCTGGATTTCTATACCATATTAAATACCGTGTAGCCGGAAGGTACCATCTTTACTTTCCCTTCTACTGTATATTTTAGGGACCCTTATATATAGCAAATTATGTGCAAAGATAAGTTTTTGCCACATCAATTTGATTATATTTAAAGAGTTCACATACGTCCAGAGACATTATTTGGTGATGTTGCCCTTGCTGTGCATCCTGAGGTAGGTAGTGTATTTTTTCTGCGTTGATAATATGATATCCGAGATTTAAGATAGCACTATCAAAGTCTGTTTGACGTACTTTCAATTTTTGGTTTCTTTATGAATGCATGGAGCTTAGTTAACAAACTTAGAAGCAAGTTTATATTAGGGAGGAAAAGTAGATAATGTGTAGCACATTTTCTTTTCTTCTTCCTTTTCGAGAGTTCCATGTATGTTTCTTTTACCTAAAGTTTAATTAAAAATGAAAATGTAGTCCAGGTATGTCAGATTGCTGGTCTAATTTAATGCAGGCAGATATAATCTACAAAGTAGATAAATTTTTGGATCTCATGTGAATATAGATCGTCTTCTAATTTGTTCCTTGAGTATGTGCTCTTTTTTTGGTATTGTTTGAGGATTAATGTTGTGAATTTTTTTTGGCATCTGGCAGGATGATCGTTATTCAAAGTATGTTGGTCAGACAGCAATTGTACCTTTGACATATGGTCGTCATGTCCCAATTATTTCTGATAAGGTTAACTCAATCTACTGTCTGTGCACTCTTTATGCTGTCTTATAGGATCAGCTATCTCTTTCTAGTTTGGTTTTCTTTGCCATTCATCATTCTTTTCTCAGCATTATTTTTTACTGGCAAACTTCTAAGTTCTAGTTACTCAGAAGCAAGAAACTGAAGTCACCTCACAGTATTTCGTATGCTGTTCTTCATGCATTTCTTATCAGTATTTTTGTGTACCGTGGCAGTATGTTGATAAGGATTTTGGGACTGGTGTTCTAAAGATAAGTCCTGGGCATGATCACAATGATTATCTTCTTGCAAGAAAGCTAGGTCTCCCCATTCTGAATGTGATGAACAAAGATGCAACACTGAATGACGTTGCTGGCTTGTTTTGGTAATATTTTATCTTAAACTTATATGTTAGCTGCATTAGTTTCAGTTCTTTAGAAGTTCATATATTTTCTGAGGCATGGTTTAACTGATGTTAGGTTATTGAGCCACTTGTAAGCAAACAGTGGTTTGTCCACATGGATCCTTTAGCTGAGAAGGCTCTTCTTGCTGTTGAAAACAAAGAACTTACCATTATACCTGAGAGATTTGAGAAGGTATGCAAGCAACTGGTTGTGTGTTATTAGTTTCTGAGCTGGTATCTGTTCTTTCCTCTCTAAGTTAGGCAAAATTTTTGCAAGCTTTCGTTTTTTTGTTATTTGTTATTAGTTTCTGAGCTGGTATCTGTTCTTTCCTCTCTAAGTTAGGCAAAATTTTTGCAAGCTTTCGTTTTTTTGATTATTTACACCGCATCCTTCCGTGTTTGCTTACATTTGGCCACTTGCAGATATACAATCACTGGCTGACAAATATTAAGGATTGGTGCATAAGCCGGCAGCTCTGGTGGGGGCATCGCATACCAGTTTGGTATGTGGTTGGAAAGGACTGCGAGGAGGACTACATAGTTGCTAAAAATGCTGAAGAAGCCCTTGAGAAAGCCCATGTGAAGTATGGAAAAGATGTTGAAATATATCAGGATCCAGATGTTCTTGACACCTGGTTTTCCAGGTAAGTTTCTCCGTTAGATTTATTTGGAGATAGTTTTCTTCTGTGTGTCAATGTTTTAGAAATAGTCCCTAGTTTAATCATACGAAAGGTTCAGTTTCCTCAGAACAGACACAATGAACTTGTGCTTTTCCTTTAAAGAATATATATGCCGCTGAAACTATTTTCCCTGAAGCAAGAACTTACGTAAGATGTTTTGTTTCTGCAGCTCATTGTGGCCATTCAGCACTCTTGGCTGGCCTGATGTATCAGCGGAAGATTTCAGTAACTTCTACCCTACAAATATGTTAGAAACAGGGTATATTCCTTTTTTCTTGTCGATCATAAAAACAATGGCTGCTACTATCAGGCTAATGTTAATGCTAGACCCCTCACTAGCAAGGAAATTTTTTTGGACCAAAAACACAGGCTAATGTTAATGCTAGACCCCTCACTAGCAAGGAAATTTTTTTGGACCAAAAACAATTTTCCTATTACCTAGAACTAATGTTTACATTAATTAAAACCGGAAAGAAATGAACTTTATTCGTAGTTTTAAAAATAACTATTGTCATTTTGTTTGGCCAGGCATGACATACTATTTTTCTGGGTTGCAAGAATGGTTATGATGGGAATAGAATTTACAGGGACCGTTCCATTTTCTCATGTCTACCTTCATGGACTTATACGGGACTCTCAAGTAAGTTTAGACCTTTTCCTTATTCAAGTAAATGTTTTTTTTTTTCTTTTCGAGACGAGGTAACTACTCAACTCTTGATGATTGAGGCTATCCATATTATTACTTCTCACTTCTCCTTTTATGCTACTAAATGTCAAGTAACTGTTAGGATTTCTATTAAGGGGAAACTAGGGTCCTCGTTCTGTATATCTCCACGTAGTTGACCAGATTATTTGGAATTATTAGGGGAGAAAAATGTCAAAATCTCTTGGAAATGTGATTGACCCCCTTGACACCATCAAAGATTTTGGCACTGACGCTCTGAGATTTACGATTGCACTAGGAACTGCTGGTCAGGTTTGATCTTTACTTTGTTGAGGCATCCAAACATGACTTTTGGGAGGTTTACACTAAGATGACGTATTTATGTCTATATTCCTTTCTATGTTTCCACCATTACCTTTTTGTTAGGATCTGAACTTATCTACTGAGAGGTTAACTGCAAATAAAGCATTCACCAACAAACTATGGAATGCTGGAAAGTTTGTGTTACATAGTCTGCCTAGTCTAAGTGATACATCTGCTTGGGAGAATTTGCTGGCCCTCAAGGTTTGCTTGATTTTCCACCTCTACCAGAAAGTATAAGTTATCCTTGTAGTGACAGACTTAAGTATGATAAAAAGTCCAGACTCATTTCAAATATGTTTAAGAGTATCTTTGTGTCAAGATGGGTTCATGGACAATAAAGTCTCGGATAAAAACAATGTAGCTTTAAAATATAAGAGATTGGTTAGACCTCTCTCCATCTGCATACCTTTTGCCATTGCTTAAAACAGTTATAGAATCGCATCACAAGTGTTAGGCTGCTCTCTTACTGTTGATTTGTTGTCATATTTTACAATGTTATAGTTATAGAATCGCATCACAAGTGTTAGGCTGCTCTCTTACTGTTGATTTGTTGTCATATTTTACAATGTTATATTAACGTTTTGTCTAACATCTTGCTTCTTTTTTCTTTTGACAGTTTGACAAAGAGGAAAGCGTGCTTAGTTTACCCCTGCCGGAATGTTGGGCGGTATAATATTTTTTACCCTTACATTATCAAATAATTCAATCTGCCTACCAGCTTATACTTCGTTTGTATTATTTACAGGTGTCAAAACTCCATATTCTCATTGATTCCGTCACAGCAAGCTATGAGAAGTTATTCTTTGGCGATATAGGAAGAGAAACATATGATTTCTTTTGGAGTGACTTTGCTGATTGGTATCCCACGTGAACTCTTAACCACTAATACATGTTTTTTGGACGTAATCTGACTGACTAGTTACTCTAAAGGTATATTGAAGCCAGCAAATCTCGACTGTATGGATCTGGAGGCAGCTCAGTCTCTCTAGCTTCTCAGGCAGTTCTGTTGTATGTCTTTGAGAATATACTGAAGCTGTTGCATCCATTTATGCCGTTTGTAACCGAAGTTCTATGGCAGGTAACATGCTCTCAGTTTTGCTATTTGTGTATTTCATTCCTACTTCATGTGATTGATACTTTGTTACTCCTACCAAAATACTATTTCAGCTTCAAAAAACTAAATTCTGAAATGCATTTGTATTTACAGGCACTGCCCTACAGAAAAGAAGCGCTCATTGTGTCTCCATGGCCACAAAATTCACTTCCAAGGAATGTTGATTCAATAAAAAGATTTGAGAGTTTACAAGCTCTGGTCAGTATGAACTTTTACTTTTATATATTCTGCAAACCTCCAACAGGACCATAGATAAAGGATTTAATATTCATTGGAAGTTCAGAAAATGTTGAAACCTTGTCTATTAAATCACAGACTAGAGCAATTCGAAATGCACGAGCAGAGTATTCAGTGGAACCTGTAAAGCGTATATCTGCCTCAATTGTTGGAAGTGCAGAGGTCGTTGAATATATTGCGGTCAGTAACTTCTGCCTTCCTAGCAGTTAATTATCTTGTAAATAAGTTTTATTGATTTGCCTTGTGCTTCCTGATCAAAAGATTTGCTTTTGCGTTGATGCAGAAAGAGAAAGAGGTGTTAGCTCTGCTATCAAGGCTTGACTTAAACAATGTCCAATTTACCAATGTCCCTCCTGGTATATTACTCTTTAATCCATTTTGCATTTTTCTTTTCTCTGTTTGCATCTTATTAACTCCACATGGTGTGGTTCTTCAGGTGATGCAAAAGAAGAAGTGGTGAGAGGTGTAAAGGAGCAAGCAGAAGAATTAGAAGAGAAGATAAAACTGACCAAAACTAGGCTTGATTTTCTCAAATCTACTACTTTGGTATCTCAGTAAATTAACAATCTCTCAGGTAATTATTGTTAGGGACCCTTATTATTTATGCTCTTGCCTTTCGTCACGGCCCATATAGGCCCATGGACCATACAATGGACCAGAAAGATCGTGATAGGAACATTAAATACAGATTGATTACTAGATTTTTGCTATAAACACAACTTTTTAAAATCTGTTTTAATCACTTTTATTCTGATTCGTTAATCCGTTAATAAAAATCCCTACTTTCTCCTTAAGTGCGTATCCCGACATATACAAATCTCATGATTATATTACTTTAGCTACAGGCAGATTAAAGGCATCATTAGTCTTTACTCTCATGTGTTCTTTACCAATGGTCACATGCTCATTTTAGCTTTTTTTTTTCTTTCTTGATTAATAATAAGATATAAATAAAATAAGAGAACTATTTTATCATACATACCATAACCAAAAAGGATGATGACTAACAGTTTCTTTGCAATGATGATTGCTGATAATGAATATATATATAGTCTTACTAACTTTATGTACAAAACAAATCATTGTAAGTATACCAAACACCTATATTATTCTTTTTTGCCAAAAATGATTTTATATTAACTTTCTTATGAATGCATTTACATTTACATACGAACAGTTTAGTTTAATTAATTGAATTAGAAAAAGAAAATAATGAAAAATTGGGGAACAATTTGAGCCGCTGAACTGGTCATTGTAGACAAGTCGCAAATGATAGTGAGAGGCGTTTCGCTGTCAGTTTGATTGGACTAAACAACAGTGTAGGTCATATTCGTCATTTTTCAACCACCGTCACGTTCTCTAATCTTTTTTTTTTTGTCATCATTTAATGAAGTTAAAGTTATATTAGTGGTTAGTTGTTAAAAAAAATAATTAGTAGTTCTGTGGTATTTAAAATTTGGTAGTTTTGTACACTGAAACTCCACTCTTAAACTTTTTTTTTTTTTTTTGGCCCCTCTTTCCTCACTTCCTCAGTTTCGAATCATTGTCTCTTTCTCTCTTTCTTGATCTCAAAATCCCCAAATTGAGAAACCCAGTTTCGATCGAATTTCTGAATTTCCTGCATTCTTCTTTTTTGTAACCACTCAATTTCAAATTGAGGACGGTGGTGTCGGCGATCGTCGGCCATGGCTTCCAAGACCAAGTAAGATTTTACTCACTTTCACTTCTTTTTTTAACTTTTATCCTGTGTCTGTGAAGATGATGATATATCTTTAAGTAGATTCAGATCTGATTGAGAGAAAATTTAGAAAAGTTGCTATTTTGAGAAATTGTCAATGATCTCTTCTTTTGAGATCTAAAAATTCAATTTTCCACCTAAATTTGGGGCAATTTAAACTTCAATTGTCTCTGTTTAAGTTTATTGCTGAGATCAACTTTTGTTGTTGTTGTCTTTTGCTGGAAACAGAACTAGTTTGTCTGAAACTACTACTACTACTCCGGGGAAATCATCACCTGCAACTCCAAGAATCTCAAAATTGAGTAGGAGTGCTGTGAATAAATCCGAAACCAATAATTCTCCGGCGACTACTCCACATTCACGCCTTTCACTGCCTTTCACTTGATCGTTCTTCCCCACTTTCCAAGTCTTCTACTGAGAGACGATCACCTAAGGTTCCTACTCCTCCAGAGGTATTGTTTTGGATGCTACTAATAAAAGTTTACAATCACTGTTATGTTATGTTTCTACATCTATTAGTCATATGTTCAGAGACTTTTGTCTCTACTTTTTATGTTGGAACATGACAGTTGAGATATTGCTTTTGTTTTTGTTATGATTTTGCAGAAAACTCAAGGGCGGGTAGCAGTGAAAGGATCAGAACCGCAGACCACCCGGTTGAGTCAGATCAAGGAAGAATTGAAGAAAGCAAATGAGAGGATAACTTTATTGGAGAAGGACAAAGCTAAAGCACTTGATGAACTTAAAGAAGCTAAAAAGGAGGCTGAAGAAGCAACTGTGAAGCTAGATGAAGCTTTAAAAGTTCAGAAACATGTGGAGGTTGAGAAATTTCAGGCGGTTGAGGCAGGGATCGAGGCTGTTCAGAACAATGAAGAAGAGTTGAAGAAAGAACTCGAGAATGTTAAGAACCAGCATGCTGCAGATTCTGCTGCTCTTGTTTCGGTTAGACAGGAGCTTGAGAAAGTCAACGAAGAATTGGCTGCGGCCAATGTTGCTAAGAATAAGGCCTTGAGCCAAGCAGATGATGCTAGTAAGACTGCTGAAATTCATGCAGAGAAAGTTGACATCTTGTCTTCGGAGTTGACGCGGCTGAAAGCTTTGCTTGATTCAACCAGAGAGAAGACGGCCATATCGAGCAATGAGATGATTGCCAAACTAGAAGATGAGATAGTGGTTTTGAAAAGAGATCTTGAGAAAGCAAGAGGTTTTGAGGTAGAGGTCAAAGAAAAAGAGACGATCATCGAGAAGCTTACTGTAGATCTAGAAGCTGCAAAGATGGCAGAATCTTATGCGCACAACTTGTCTGATGAGTGGCAGACAAAAGCCAAAGAACTGGAGGAACAGCTAGTGGAAGCTAACAAGTTGGAGAGATCTGCTTCTGTATCGTTGGAGTCTGTGATGAAACAACTTGAAGGAAGCAATGATAAATTGCATGACATGGAAACTGAAGTCACTGATCTTAAGGAGAAAATCGTGACATTGGAGACGACAATTGCTAGACAGAAAGAGGATCTCGAGGAATCTGAGCAACGGATGGGCAGTGCAGAAGAAGAATTATCTAAGATTGAAAGAGAAGTAGAGCATTTGAAGAGTGAGCTTGAAACTGTGGAGGAGGAGAAGAATCAGGCTTTAAAGAAGGAGCAAGATGCTACTTCAAGGGTTCAAAGGCTCTCAGAAGAGAAAAGCAAGCTCTTATCAGATCTAGAGGTTTCAAAAGAGGAAGAGGAGAAGAGTAAGAAGGCAATGGAGAGTTTAGCTTCTGCATTGCATGAAGTGTCGAGCGAAGGCAGAGAGTTGAAAGAGAAGTTGTTGAGTCAAGGTGATCACGAGTATGAAACACAAATAGAAAACTTGAAGTTGGTGATTAAAGCAACCAACGAAAGTACGAGACTATGCTTGATGAGGCAAAACATGAGATAGATGTTCTTGTTAGTGCAGTTGAACTAACCAAGAAACATCTTGGAGAGCTCAAAGACGGAGTGGGAGATGAAAGAAGCCAATTTGGTGAATAACGTAAAGAAAATGGAAGAAGAAGTTGCTTCAATGGGAAAAGAAATGAATAGGTTGGAAAATTTGCTGAAAAGAACTGAAGAAGAAGCCGATGTAGCTTGGAAGAAAGAAGCGCAGACGAAAGATAGTTTAAAAGATATGGAAGAAGAGGTAAGCTATCTTAAGGAAACTCTTGGGGAAG
>CM071717.1:47222051-47233465 GCA_036630335.1 Physaria fendleri
TAAAAAAAAAAAAAAAAAAAGTTGCTGTAAATAATGCATAACCTTTTCAAAGGCCATTAGATTTTCTCCCGCGATATATCACGGATTAGTTTTTATATTATTAAATTGAAAATTTTTAGATAATATTAATAATAAATCTTTTATTCTATATATAAAATTATCAAATACTCATTTGTGATTAAATATCAAGTGTAACAATCATGTATCATATTGTTTAATTAATTAGTACATCAATTTAAAAAAATAAGATTTATTTCATATCAAAATCTAATATGTTATTCCAACATAATTTAGAACATTACACAATTATTTCATTGACTTTTATAATGAAACGATAGTTTATAATTGTTTATTTATTTTTTACAATTATAGATTAGTTCTATAATATCATTTTATATAAATTAATTTTATAATTTTTTATTTTATTAGTAATTTTATTATTGAATTGGCTTATGTTCTATTTTTTAATTTATTAAATAAATTTAACATTACAATTTTTATGATCCAAAATATTAATAATCAATCATAACTAATCTATTAGTATAATCTAAAAAATTCAATTTAATATTAAAGAAAACAAAATATTAATAATCAATCATAACTAATCTATTAGTATAATCTAAAAAATTCAATTTAATATTAAAGAAAAATTAACCCGTGATTTATAGTCGGAGAAATTTTGTATATATATTTATTTCTTCAAAGATTATATCATATATTTTAATAATATTCTGGTTATATAATTGAAATTTATTTATTTTTAAAATATTTTTTACACATTTTTGATATTTTAAAATAATCTTTACCATTAATTATTAAATATGATAATAATATTCTAAATATAGGTATGAGAATCTTCTATTAAATATTTAAAATTAATTTATTTAAAAATTTGTTATTATATGTGGTAACAATATTCTAAATAGTTATGAGAACTAGAGTTTTCCCGTGCACTTGCACGGGTTGATATATACTTTTTAAATTATCAATTATTGTTTTATTAATTTTTTAAAATGATAATGTATAGATAAAGAATTTATTTATTTTATATTTTGTATTTTGATTAACAAAATATATTGTGTTGTATATTTTAGATTTTGTCTAAAAAACTAAAATTTTAACAGTAAAACTAATAATTCTGGGGTAAGTAGAAAACAAAGATTAAAAATTTAAATTTTTTTAAAGATTAAAATTTGTTAAACTGTAAAATTTAATAACATATACCCGTTATTTAACAACGACAAATATATCTACAACAAAATCATATAAATAGATGTTAAGCAAATATCTTTGTTATTTAACAACGACAAATATATCTACAACAAAATCATATAAATAGATGTTAAGCAAATATCTTTATTTTGTTTTCGTTGATATAATGATGTCATGCTATTTTTTTTTTTTTGTTTTCTTTTGATTTTATATCTATTTCTTATACCAAAAAAACTCTAAGAAAAATTGATGTTAATCTTTGTTAATTTAAGAAAAATTTGTATAAACAGTTTTTTTTTTTTTTTTGTTAATTGACTTTATATGTTAAGAATTCAGACCACAACATCCCCTATATATTATTTGGGAAGCAAAAACGCTGAGGTGTCATCACCAGAATCATCTTCATAGATCTTATTTACAAGTATGCCATTTTTTTTTTCTGCCAACAAAACCTTCATTTAAAACCAAGTAACTTCAAAAGAGTTAACAATCCAGAGAGGGCTGGAGCCAAGTAGGAATAAAATTGTCAATGAAACCAAAATAAACATGAGACAAAAGAGCCTGCTTTGCCAAAGTATCCGCTGCTTTATTCTTATCACGAGGAATATGAAGAAATTTAACCTCCCAATGCCTCCTAGCTAGGATGCCATGGATCTCAGACGTGTAAGAGGATAAGCGCGGCCATTGTTCTGGGTTTTGTAAAGCACTTATGAGACTTAAGGAATCAGTCTCAAAAATGACTTTATCATAGCCCATATTCCACATACAGTTTACTGCCCACACCAAAGCAGTCGCCTCTGTTTCGAGAGAAGATAATAACAAGTATGCCATTATGATTGAATTATTAGGATAAATATCAAATATATCATTACAAATATTATTTTATTAATTTTAAACTAATTACAAATTCAAATTATCAAACTAAATATATTAGTTTGATAATTTTTAAATAATTTAGACTTTTTGGAAAAAATAAACAAACATAAGATACATTTGAAAAAGACAATTCGACAAACTTAAACTTTTATTTTAGTTATTTGGGAAAAGTTAATTGTCTCTAACCTTTCTTTTCTTTGTGACTGTCTTTTTGATGTTCTTATACAGCATGTACAATGGAAGTTCATAACTTCAAGACCAACATTATTACGGAAATGAACAAAATTATAATAATCAAATTATATTATCTTGTTAATTAGATACATAATCATAAATAAACATCTTCTATTTATACTAATATGCGCAAAATAAAATTCTTCATAGGGAAAAAAACAACAAAATTCAAATTATCAAACTAAATATATTAGTTTGATAATTTTTAAATAATTTAGACTTTTTGGAAAAAATAAACAAACATAAGATACATTTGAAAAAGACAATTCGACAAACTTAAACTTTTATTTTAGTTATTTGGGAAAAGTTAATTGTCTCTAACCTTTCTTTTCTTTGTGACTGTCTTTTTGATGTTCTTATACAGCATGTACAATGGAAGTTCATAACTTCAAGACCAACATTATTACGGAAATGAACAAAATTATAATAATCAAATTATATTATCTTGTTAATTAGATACATAATCATAAATAAACATCTTCTATTTATACTAATATGCGCAAAATAAAATTCTTCATAGGGAAAAAAACAACAAATCATCTTCTGTTTTGTCTCCTTGCTATGTTTGCTTTTTAAACAACCGATTCAATTTTTTCTTCTTCGCTTTTTTTTCCTTGTTCCTTCGTTATTGAATTATTTTATTTATTAATATAATTATGAAAATTAAAATCATTTTTGAAAAACTAATTTTTGAATTAGTTTATAAATCATAATAATTAATGAATTATTTTGATGAAAAAATAATTTTAAGAAAATTGGTCGTAAATTCAAATTTGAAACTATTTTTAATGACTTGGTTAATTTTAGAAGATTTTGTTTACAATGATAATGTTTCCTTTTTAAGAATCCATCTAAATGTATATACTAATATTTCTTTTTTACTTAAATATCAATATATTTATAAATTAAATGTGATGGCAAAAGACATAATATTACAGTGAAACGAAGGTTTATTTTGAAATGGTACTTCACAAATACTATAATAAGATACTATTTAATCCGGTTACGTTAATTTTATTTCATTGATTCATAAAAGATGGGAACAAAAGTTACAGTACAAGAGGATGAATTCTTTAACCAGGTCCATAAACTCTGGCCTTTAAATCTTGGGTTTTTAAAGGTTATGGATCTTTTCTCGTAAGAGATCTATAAAAATTCTATAATTAAAATTTAAAACATAAAATTTTATTTTTAACTTTAGCCTAGTGGCAAGAACATTGTCTTCAGAGGGTGTAAGGGAGAAAACTTGGGATCGAATCTCCACCTGGACTTTTTGGAAGCAGATTGTTGGCATATAGATGGCTACCATTTGCCTACTGCAATTCCAAATTTATTTGGTGTTTTGACACTTTTGTGACTCGAACCTCTGACCTATAAGTCAGGGATGAGGTATGGTTACCATCTGACCTACACCAACTCGTCAAGCCTAAAAGTTTAGGAAATATAAACTCTACATTTCAGTTCTTTTTTTTTTTGTTCTTCATTTAAATTTTATAAATCGTCACAATTCATCTAAGTAAAAAATAAAAATCTTGAAGCCAGGCAGAACACAAATTTTTTGATTATGGCGGATTTGGCGAACTCTAACACCGTCGGTTAGTATTGTGGTCCGCTATAATCAGAGCCGGCCATGAGTACAAGTGGGCAAAACGTTTGCTTGCGTGTGTAAGATACATGTGAAGTGCATGGTTATTGAAGGTAGGTTGTTTGAAACCCCAATAAAAGTGTTTTTTTTTTTTGTTTATTAAATTAAAGTTACGAGTCGGTTAGTATTGTGGTTCGCTATAATCAGAGCCGGCCATGAGTACAAGTGGGCAAAACGTTTTCTTGCGTGTGTAAGATACAATGTGAAGTGCATGGTTATTGAAGGTAGGTTGTTTGAAACCCCAATAAAAGTTTATTTTTGTTTATTAAATTAAACTTACGAAACTGCTCGAGTTTTAACAAAGCTGAAAAATCATAGATCGAACTGCTGAATCGGAAAAATTGGGCAACTCTGACTATAATCATCGGAGCTATGGGAAGAGTTACTACTTTTGGCATCAGTTGGCGGGAAACACATCATCAAGTAATTTGTTCTTCAATTCTCAACTTTTGACACTTTTGGCATCAGTTGGCGGGAAACACATCATCAAGTAATTTGTTCTTCAATTCTCAACTTTTGACATTGTTTGAGATTGTAGTATATAAATGAGAGTAGTTTATTGTGTGCATCATTGGTGTTGTATTTTAGGTTTATGAATTTCAACGGGTTTGATACGTATTCATCTATGTTAGGTTAATGACTTATTGGATCAACTTTGGGATGCAATCATGCAAGTATATTCTTTGTGGGACTATTTAATTACGCGAATCCCATAAGGAGTTAGTGGAACTTTATGAGATCAGATTAAAAGAATAGTTTTGTGTTGACCTGGATTTAAGAAGTAGCAGATTCAATAAATAGTTTTGTGTTGACCTGGATTTAAGAAGTAGCAGATTCAATAACACATGATCAAGAGAAGTGCTACAATCGGTGATCGCGAGAAGAGAAAAAGAGTACTGAGGCGTGAGCCAAGATCCTGATTCCATTTCTCGGTGTTTCTTGATTGTACAGTTGATATTGAATAGATTCTCAAATTCTTGTTGTAAACGCCTCTTTGAATTAGCGGATCGGGAGATTGTAAATTGTAATCTCCCATCAAATGGATTGTCTCATCGACGTAAATTATGCGAACAAATCAAACGTGTCATTGCATCTTTAGATGCATTCGATCAAATCAGCTCATCTCAATTTAAGCGATTGTTTCCTAATACAAGATAATTTACAACCTAGCAGTTTATAAGATCTTTTAAAAGTCTAACAAGTGGTAACATAGTGTTGGTTTATTGTGTAGGTTTGTGTCTATCTTTATTTATGAGAGAGGAAAAGAAGAGTCTTACAATAAAGAGTTGTTTGAGATCTGTTGGTGACGTATTTGGGTTTGACTTTGAGCGTCAAATTGGTTGCAAGGTTGGTCAACATGTTCATTTTAGAGATGGGTCTCAATTTGATCATAAGCGGTAATGGTGATGTTCTTGTGAAGACCTGGAAAAAAAAGAAAATTGAGTTAGTATTTATTAGATCTAAAGAACTTAGGTCTGTTGATATGAAGATGAAGTTAAGCGTTTTGACGGAATCGGAAACTATGCATTATGAAAAAGAGGATGTTAGCGCACATTGGTTTTGTTGGTTTGACACAAATCTTGTTTGATGTCTATTTAATAATTTCGAATAGTTTTGTGTTGACCTGGATTTAAGAAGTAGCAGATTCAATAACACATGATCAAGAGAAGTGCTACAATCGGTGATCGCGAGAAGAGAAAAAGAGTACTGAGGCGTGAGCCAAGATCCTGATTCCATTTCTCGGTGTTTCTTGATTGTACAGTTGATATTGAATAGATTCTCAAATTCTTGTTGTAAACGCCTCTTTGAATTAGCGGATCGGGAGATTGTAAATTGTAATCTCCCATCAAATGGATTGTCTCATCGACGTAAATTATGCGAACAAATCAAACGTGTCATTGCATCTTTAGATGCATTCGATCAAATCAGCTCATCTCAATTTAAGCGATTGTTTCCTAATACAAGATAATTTACAACCTAGCAGTTTATAAGATCTTTTAAAAGTCTAACAAGTGGTAACATAGTGTTGGTTTATTGTGTAGGTTTGTGTCTATCTTTATTTATGAGAGAGGAAAAGAAGAGTCTTACAATAAAGAGTTGTTTGAGATCTGTTGGTGACGTATTTGGGTTTGACTTTGAGCGTCAAATTGGTTGCAAGGTTGGTCAACATGTTCATTTTAGAGATGGGTCTCAATTTGATCATAAGCGGTAATGGTGATGTTCTTGTGAAGACCTGGAAAAAAAAGAAAATTGAGTTAGTATTTATTAGATCTAAAGAACTTAGGTCTGTTGATATGAAGATGAAGTTAAGCGTTTTGACGGAATCGGAAACTATGCATTATGAAAAAGAGGATGTTAGCGCACATTGGTTTTGTTGGTTTGACACAAATCTTGTTTGATGTCTATTTAATAATTTCGAATAGTTTTGTGTTGACCTGGATTTAAGAAGTAGCAGATTCAATAACACATGATCAAGAGAAGTGCTACAATCGGTGATCGCGAGAAGAGAAAAAGAGTACTGAGGCGTGAGCCAAGATCCTGATTCCATTTCTCGGTGTTTCTTGATTGTACAGTTGATATTGAATAGATTCTCAAATTCTTGTTGTAAACGCCTCTTTGAATTAGCGGATCGGGAGATTGTAAATTGTAATCTCCCATCAAATGGATTGTCTCATCGACGTAAATTATGCGAACAAATCAAACGTGTCATTGCATCTTTAGATGCATTCGATCAAATCAGCTCATCTCAATTTAAGCGATTGTTTCCTAATACAAGATAATTTACAACCTAGCAGTTTATAAGATCTTTTAAAAGTCTAACAAGTGGTAACATAGTGTTGGTTTATTGTGTAGGTTTGTGTCTATCTTTATTTATGAGAGAGGAAAAGAAGAGTCTTACAATAAAGAGTTGTTTGAGATCTGTTGGTGACGTATTTGGGTTTGACTTTGAGCGTCAAATTGGTTGCAAGGTTGGTCAACATGTTCATTTTAGAGATGGGTCTCAATTTGATCATAAGCGGTAATGGTGATGTTCTTGTGAAGACCTGGAAAAAAAAGAAAATTGAGTTAGTATTTATTAGATCTAAAGAACTTAGGTCTGTTGATATGAAGATGAAGTTAAGCGTTTTGACGGAATCGGAAACTATGCATTATGAAAAAGAGGATGTTAGCGCACATTGGTTTTGTTGGTTTGACACAAATCTTGTTTGATGATGTTAGCGCACATTGGTTTTGTTGGTTTGACACAAATCTTGTTTGATGTCTATTTAATAATTTCGAAGATCCCTGACATAAGTCAGAGGTCGCCAGTTCGAGTCGCCACCTGGGAGAATTCTTGTAGTAACCCTCCCCCTCGGTAAGCTTATAACATACGGAAAGATCGAGAGTGGCCAAGTTCTGGTAATGTGCTTCTGTAAAGCAGCTGGGTGACGACGTGCTTCAGTAAGTAGCTGGGTGGCGAGCTACTTCAGTAAGCAGCTAAGTGGCAAGCTGCTAGGTGGCGACCAGCTTTTGTAAGCTGATGGGTGGCATGCTATCACCTTACATGGGTCATGTTGTGCTTAGTTAATCAAGCAGCTGGGTGGCGAGTGGTGGCATGATGTGGCTGACAAGTCTTTGCACTTGCTGAGTCGTTGGCGAGGTGACGCGATGTAGTTAAAAGACTAACCTCTTTGCGAAGAAGCCTCACACCTATATAAAGCCTTTCTTTCTCATTTGTGAAGATCAGAGCAAAATAGTAAGAAGAAAAGTTTTGAGTTCTAGTAAGTTCGAGAGGATGGTCGTGAGTCGTTGGCGAGGTGACGCGATGTAGTTAAAAGACTAACCTCTTTGCGAAGAAGCCTCACACCTATATAAAGCCTTTCTTTCTCATTTGTGAAGATCAGAGCAAAATAGTAAGAAGAAAAGTTTTGAGTTCTAGTAAGTTCGAGAGGATGGTCGAGGGAAGACTATGGGCGGATGAGTGTGTGTGCCGGTAATGGACTCTGGTCAAAAGAGCATGCACCGTGGTTGGAATGTGGTCGAGGATCGTGTAATGTGGTGGAGGAAATCTTAAAAGAGCATGCACCGTGGTTGGAATGTGGTCGAGGATCGTGTAATGTGGTGGAGGAAATCTTATACTAATTCATGAAAAGTATTGAATTGAGCAAGTTTACGAACTGTAGAAATAAGTTTACGAGCTATAGAATTAAGTCTAAGAACTATAGAAATAAGTCTATGAACTGCATAAATAAGTCTATGAACTGCAAAAATAAGTCTATGGACTAGAATAAGTTTTGTTTTGTGTGTATGGCGGATGTGGTATTCAATGCGTTGTTTGTTTAAATAGTGAATTCGGGTAAGGAATTCATGAAAGATATTGACGTTAAGTAATGAATCTAGGTAAGGGATTCATGAAATATTGTTAGTATTTTGGTGTGTGTTTTTGTTGTGGCAGATTGGGTATTGCCTTAATGTAAGAGGGAAGGGTAGCTACCTTCCTCTTGGTCGCATATGATGCGTGTTGTGGCAGATTGGGTATTGCCTTAATGTAAGAGGGAAGGGTAGCTACCTTCCTCTTGGTCGCATATGATGCGCCGCGTGGCTGATTACTGTGAGTAGCCCGGCAGTCACGTCAGTTTGGACCAACTGTTGAGTTAGTCTTTGTGATTTCTCAACGATTGGGGTAAGATGGAACGTGAAGAAATACCAATCGCGCGTGTTGACAGGATGGGATGTCCTGGTGATTGTTGAGAATGCATGTCCCGGGTATTGATTGTTGTTATTTGATTGATTGTTGCATCATAGTAGGATGCATGTTAGTATTATGATATATGTTGCATGTGATCGTGCTTGTTACATTGGGGTATTATGGGTAGTAGCATGTTTAGGTTGGCCGGCTCATTAGGCAACAAGGGTTGCTTACCGAACTCATTCTTGTAGGAAGTGCAATTGGACAAGGAGAAGGATGGAACATAGTAGAACCAGTAGTTAGTATTTCGACCTTTTTGAAAATAGATATCTTTCCTTGGTTTATTTTGATTAAGTGTTTTAAAGTGGTGCCACGCCTAAATATTTTGTATTAATACCATTGAGGTTTATCAATAAAGGAATTGTTTTCTGGATCTCGGATTTGTTTTGAGAACCTCTGACTCGATGTTCGAATGCGTCATAAGTAGCGCTTCTGGTTAGCGATGATCGGGGGTGTTACAAGTCTCCTCCTTTGGAGTGAATTTAACATGGTCTGGGCTTCGCCCCAGAGAGATGTAGGATCCACGGGCTTGAACTTCCTGGCCATACAAAAAAAAAATTAATCTAAAAATCAAAATCTATTTCTACAAGATGATAGAATCAAAAGATATTGATGGGAATGTAGATGATATTCTGATGGATGATCTTGCAAAAGTAAGAATTGAAATTAATTATGAGATTCAATCGCTCTTATTGTTGACTGTCTTACCTTTGTAGGTTTAACCTAAGAGAAACTCATAACTATGTAAAAAACGATTTATTTATTTTATTTTATTTTCACAAAAAAAAAAAAACGATTAGTCTTGGAGAAGTGATTAATTCAACCAAATCTAAAGAAACGAGCTGGGGATAATGAAAATTCATACAAAGGAAATGCTGAAAGCTATATATAGAATACAAAGACATTTAAAAAAGAAAGGTCCAAGAGGGATCTCGGATTTGTTTTGAGAACCTCTGACTCGATGTTCGAATGCGTCATAAGTAGCGCTTCTGGTCAGTGATGATCGGGGGTGTTACAAGTCTCCTCCTTTGGAGTGAATTTAACCTGGTCTGGGCTTCGCCCCAGGGAGATGTAGGGTCCACGGGCTTGAACTTCCTGGTCATACAAAAAAAAAATAATCTAAAAATCAAAATCTATTTCTACAAGATGATAGAATCAAAAGATATTGATGGGAATGTATATGATATTCTGATGGCTGATCTTGCAAAAGTACGAATTGAAATTAATTATGAGATTCAATCGTTCTTATTGTTGACTGTCTTACCTTTGTAGGTTTAACCTAAGAGAAACTCATAACTATGTAAAACACGATTTATTTACTTTATTTTATTTTCACAAATAAGAAACGATTAGTCTTGGAGAAGTGATTAATTCAACCAAATCTAAAGAAACGAACTGGGGATAACGAAAATTCATACAAAGGAAATGCTGAAAGCTATATATAGAATTCAAAGACATTTAGAAAAGAAAGGTCCAAGGCTGAAAGCTATATATAGAATTCAAAGACATTTAGAAAAGAAAGGTCCAAGACTACATGAAAGGGTAAATTAAGGGATAAATGAGCAAATATGTTTTCTTTTTTCAAACGAGCAAATATGGCAAATATGTTTTATATGCGCAAAAGAGAGTCACTAGAGAACGCATTGCCCTCAAAGCAAAAAGAAACAGTCACACAACAAGAGAACAATCCAGTGTATATCGCAAACAACTTGGATGAACTGTTAATGTTGACAGCAAGTGTGCACAACACAAGACAAATAAGTTTTAGATTCAGAGTGTACATTACACATTACACACAAAAGTATTATCTGACTTAGGAGTTACTAGTATAGAAATATATTGTATTATCAAAGAAAGGTTCAAAAATCAAAATTGAATGTGTTGGGCAACTAAGTATTTTAACTGAAATAAAGTTAATCAGAATGGAAATATTAAATAAATAAAAGTTATTTTTGATTAATATTCAATATAAAAATGTTAAATAATTATTCCAAACTAATTACAGAAATCAACATTATATAGATGGTTTGTTATATAACTGACGTCAAATATTCTGATATTTTCACCTTTTCTATGTCTTTTAATTCATTTTTTTCCATGTCTTTTAAGTTTTAATTCATTTTTAGTTATATAAATATAGAATCACGACACCATTTATAAACTCCCACGTTTAGTTTAATTAATTATTTTCAATAAATTTGAAGATAAAACCATAAATCAAACATGGAGTTTCCATAAGATTTTATAATTATTTTGAACCATGATAGTTTTTGTATTTTTATATGACTTTTGTGTTTGTTCAATTTTAGTTCAGAAAATAATTTTTTTTTGGATCTTTATAGCTATAGAATAAAATGTTTGGAGGTGTTGTATTTATCATAAAACCATGTGACAATTGGGTTTTCACTTAATCGACTTATATATTTTTTATTATCCAATTGTATATTTTTATTTTGAAACTCTAACTATATATATATATATATATATATAACTTGGAAGAAAATTTAACAAATTTATCATCAAATTCTAAATACATGAATATTTTATTATCAATTTGTTAAATCTTATAATGTTTTAATATGAAGTATTTGTATTTGTTTTAAAAATGAAATTATGTTGACCAAAAAAAAAAAAAAATGAAATTATAAAAACAAAAGCGGGGATAGCTCAGTTGGGAGAGCGTCAGACTGAAGATCTGAAGGTCGCGTGTTCGATCCA
>CM071717.1:47261021-47273310 GCA_036630335.1 Physaria fendleri
AAATATTGGGAAAGAAAAACGTAAACTTATTTTTCGAAAAAAAAAAGAATAAATTTGCGGTTTTTTGGATAATTCGCAAACATTTTTTTTTTTTGTTAAACATATAATTCGCAAACATTTTAATTGAAAAATAAATTTGGGGAATAAATTTGTATTAATGTTGATAAAAATGAGAATTAATTTTGTTAAATCAACAAAATTTAATGAATAAAACTGAGTAAAGTTAACTTCCTAAATAAATATGTGTTTTTAACAACTTCATAAACTCTTTGATCATTTTATATTTATATAACATACCTTAGTGAAAAAGGCAAAAAAAAAAACATACCTTAGTGAATTTGGAGGGATCTTTCATGGAAGTATATAAATTAGGAAACACAATATGTCCACCAAACCCAAACAAATAAATCCCCGATACCGTCGGAATATTCCCTAACCTCATCACCGGAATCCTCCCATCATTCCCAACACCACCAAACACAGCCGTATAAACCACCGATCCAAATATAACCCTACCTTAGTGAATTTGGAGGGATCTTTCATGGAAGTATATAAATTAGGAAACACAATATGTCCACCAAACCCAAACAAATAAATCCCCGATACCGTCGGAATATTCCCTAACCTCATCACCGGAATCCTCCCATCATTCCCAACACCACCAAACACAGCCGTATAAACCACCGATCCAAATATAACCCCCGTCCCATCATTCCCAACACCACCAAACACAGCCGTATAAACCACCGATCCAAATATAACCCCCGACATAAGTATCCCACCCGAAGAAAGAAACGAAATCGAAGACAAATCCCTAATCCACAAACTCGGCAAAGCTATAGCCACCGCAACCGCCGTCAATTTCGCCGCCGGAAAATGACCGTGGTGATTAAAAGTGGCGGGAAAAGCGGAGGAGATGTTGTCGTGGAGGGAGATAGTGTAGGAAACTAAAGCCATGAAGATTTCGAGGTAGATGAAGACGGAGGCGATGAGACGGCCGTGACGGCCAAAGGCGGAGTGGCCTATGTCGGAGTAGGATTTTGATTTGGGGTTGTGGCGGAGGGCGGGAAAAGCGGATGAGATGTTGTCGTGGAGAGAGATAGTGTAGGAGACTAAAGCCATGAAGATTTCGAGGTAGATGAAGACGGAGGCGATAAGGCGGCCGTGACGGCCGAAGGCGGAGTGGCCTATGTCGGAGTAGGATTTGGATTTGGGGTTGTGGCGGAGACAGAGGCCGAGGATGTGGGAAGTGTAAGTTGTGAGGATTCCGAAGCAGATTAGGAGGAATATTGATATCCAACCGCCGCTTTCTACGGCGTATGGCATTGAGAGTTGGCCTAGACCTGTGTTACCGGAAAAACATGACGTCAGAGTTGACTTAGTTATTGACTATATATAATATGTAGAGACTCTTGTTGAAACTGCCATTACTATCTCCAAAACTTGTAAAACTGACATTTTTGGAGACTAATTTTAAAACTGCCACAGATGGTTTCAAAACACGCGTGCCACCGTCTACGAAAAAGATCAGCGTGTCCCTGAAGTTACACATATTTACAATTTTACCTGGCCAAAACGGTTCGTTTTGATCATTAAGTACAATTATATTGTAAAAATCTGTAAACTAAGGGGTACACTGGTCTTTTTCGTAGACAGTGGCATGCGTATTTTGGAGCTATCTATGGCATCATTTTTCACAAAATTTCGAAAAGGCATTCTCCATAAGATTGAGAGACGGAAATGTCGTTCACCATAATTTTCTCTAATATGTAATGTTTATTTTTTATTTTTTATTTTATTTTTTAAAAAAACTATGCATGAAAATATAACCTTCTCTATGTGTGAGATGTAAATAAAATGTATATTCTATATTACTTTTAGGTTAAACTAAATCGATGTTAAATAATTTTATTGTTATCCAAATTTCAAAATTCATGTTGTGTATTAATATACAAGCTAAATGAATCAAAAAATTAACCTATAACACACATATGAAGTAGATGTAAACGTACCAATAAGCATACCAACCATGTTGATAACAGAATGAAGAAACGAACTATCTTCAGACACCTCCAAGTCCTTCATTAACTTATCTTTATTAACCTCTCTTTCGTGCTCACATTCACATCCTTTATTTTCCTCAACACATGCAACACATTTTATCGTTTCCGACATGTTTCTACTATTTAGGAAGTAACTATCCCACGTATATACTTAACTGAGATGTGTTTTTTGAGATATGTTAGAGAAAGATGGATTGTGTTGCTCTTATTTGTAGTAGAAGAGGTCAGACACTGTACAAATGAAGAATTTTAAAATATATAAAAATTAGAGTGACTGTTTAGTATATTCGTATGGCCTTCCAATGAAATTGGAAAGTGGGTTTTGATATTTGTTTAATTTCTCGTAAGCATATAATTAGTTAGGAGGAAATTACATCATACGATTCCACGAGAATGTCCTATACGTCATTCATTCTTAAGTGAATCATGACACTGATTAAAGATAGATGATTATAAATTAGAATAATAGAAGCTGTACGAATGTAATATATCTGATTTGCTGTATTTTGATCCCGATTTGTGGGAACAGTTTTTATGAATAAAATTTAGCATTCATACCAAAAAAAATATTTCTGATTTGTTCTGTTGACGTAAGCTTTAGTTTTTTTTTTCTGGCATATATACTCTTTTTTGTATGAATGTTAAATTTTGACACCTTTATGACTCGAACTCCTGTGAATGTTAAATTTTGACACCTTTATGACTCGAACTCCTGACCTATAAGACAGGGTGAGGTGTGGTTACCATCTGACCAACACCCACTTGTCACCAGCATATATACTCTTATGACATTATTTTCTAACCATATATTATTAACAATTCCAAAATGATGGTAAATAACTGTATTTATCAGAAATGATGTTTATATTGAATCTGATTGTGCTCCAACTTAAAGATTTTGATTCATACCTGTCAAGTTTCGATCAGGAGACAATATCTAGCTAGCCCACGAATTATATCCATAAGATTTCTTTTTTGAAAAGTGACAGATGAGAAGAATCAAATTTGTTATAATATATGCTTTTTTTTACATGCATGTATGTTAATTAATTGGTCCTATTGAAAAATGTGATATTCCTGTTTTGGGAAAAAGTGGCTTCCAAAATAGAATCAATACATAATTCAATATAAATGTTTTGGTAATTTCTTAGGATAAAAACATATATGCTAAAGATGTGGATTTAAAATAAAATAGATGCTGTGTAATCCCATTTAAAATTGGAATAAAACCTGGATTAGACAAATAACTCACTAGTTCACTTTGGATTCTGCATGAAAAAAAAAATGAATGATAGAAGCTAAAAAGTTCACTTTGGATTCTGCATGAAAAAAAAAATGAATGATAGAAGCTAAAAGAAGCTAAAATTAGTAATTGTTGGTTAGGCATTTCCATGTATAATGAATGATGATGTAATTAAAAAATAATAATATTCATTTTAGTTGCAATTAGTAGAAGCAAATCCAAATGTACAAGCACTGATGAAAACTCAAAACTTACACTAAGAGATAGCTTCTAGAACCATTCATAAGACCTAACCTTAATCAAGAGTAATCAGTTCATTTAGGGAAAATTAAGTTCAGATAAATCTTTAAAACTTTCATAGCAATGTATGTAAAATTTTGGCTGTTACGGGGGAATAATGAAAAGTATGTAAAGATGCGATATGTTTAACGTATGATGTGTATAACACAGATTCTGATTCTATGAGAAAATAATATATTAATTTGGTGGATTTCACGTAATGTTTGTTCCCATGACGCCAATATACGCTGACGTACAAACATAAGAAAAGTACTCTAGAAACAAAATCGTAAACTTGCGACTTGCCATAACCAATTACACACGAATAACTAGTATATCAAAAATTGGGATTCTATCCCTCAAATCTCAATTCCAAATTATAATTCATACAGCGTTTCAGTACTCAAACTACGATCACGTTTCCCTGAGCTTCGGCTATTAGTCTCTTCTTGTTGGATTTTCCTTTGGATTTCTGGATTTTCCTTTGGATTTCTGAGACTTTCGTTTCCTCGAAGGTGTCTCCTGGTTTAGCTCTTCCGTGTCTTCTTCCATTACAGCACTGACGTCTTGTTCTTTCTTCTTGTCCTTTGGATTCTCAGTCTCAATCTCTGGATCAAGTACAGACATCTCTCCAAGTGTGTAGTCTAACAAGAAGCTGCTTCTTACAAATCTGTCGATTCTATTGAAATGTCTCTCGGAATATGGGATTAAACCTTCCAGGAGTTCTCCAATTCCTTTTACCTGTTAAAACTACTCAAAATCAAGCTAAAATATAAACCTTAATAGTAGTCTTTGACTTTTAGATTAAGAACAGACCTGAACAATTTCAGTGGGAGGAAGTATGTTGAAGGTTTGGTAAAGTACAAACTGAGCAATATGGCATAGCTTTGGTTTTGTGTTCCATTCTCTGACATATTCAAAAAGTAAACGGAACTCTTCTTTTTCAAGCCCTTGAAGAGCTTTTACAATCTGTTCATCTGATTCTCTTTTCCTGTTACACCAATTGCAGGTTAGAAAAAAGGAAGAGACGTAATATCAAAAATAGCAATTGCTATGTGTTGACTTTTTACCTGCAGAGACCAGCGAAGAGTTCAAAAACTTTGTGAGGCCTACGAAGCTCAAATGCTAATCTTATAGCTTTTGTGTATTCAGCATCTAATACTGCGTTTTCCAGCTCTTGACCTCTCAAGATTGCTTCTTCCTAAGTGGTTCAGTGTATTCAGCATCTAATACTGCGTTTTCCAGCTCTTGACCTCTCAAGATTGCTTCTTCCTAAGTGGTTCAAGATGATTGGTCAAACTTAAGATCAAGTACACATGACATCTTCATGGAAACAAGACTATTAAAGATTAGTTAACTAGTGAAACTGACAGACCTCTTTCCGGAATTCGTCTTCTTTATCAGCAGCAGTTGAGTCATGCCAATTTCTGTCTTCTTCCCGACAGCTAGAGCCCATACCTGCAAAATTTTGAAGTGCAATTTGTCTAAAAAGAATAGCAAGAGCTCTGCAACTGATGGCAATGAACATGTTCCACCAAAACGCTGGAAATATATACTTCCCAATACAATTACAGGCAAGGTAAAAATTCATAACCCTAAAAATAATGGTATCAAAGACAGACCATGATATAAATACAACAAGAAACCAAGTACGGTTTAATTCACCTTGTCCTCGTGCTGGTCATATGTGGCAATGCATTCGCTAGTGTTCACATTCCAAAGTTTCAATAAACCATCGGCACCTAAAAGTGCACAGTCAAATGTTAAGAGTAAAAAAGTAAGAACTTATGACATTAGGGTAATTAAACTTACCACATGAGACAAACTGGGTTCCATCACTTATGAATGAGGCCCTAAGTACACTTGAGGTATGACCTTCAAATGTTTTGAGGCACGAACCATCAGATATTGCCCATATCTTTACTGTCATATCACCTGATGCTGTCAGTACGCACTTATCAATAGTTGAGAACTCGACAGAAAAAATCCGCCTCTTATGCCCTTTAAGTGTAACAACATGGACCAAGTCTGGTAATCTCCATATGCTAGCAGTACGATCCTGCAAGACGGAAATCAACAGTCAGATTAGAACTTGAAACATGTCTTGTCAGCTCAATGCAACTTCATTTAAACAGTCAGATTAGAACTTGAAACATGTCTTGTCAGCTCAATGCAACTTCATTTAAAAGGAGAGAAAAGGAAGATAGATTTCACAATTCAGCTATACTTGATAAAGGTTCAATTGATTGATATATCCAAAAATTAAACAGAAAAGGTTTGCGCAGCATATTTTATCACCTCCGAACCAGTGCAAACTAAGCTATCGTCACAAGCAACAGCCAAAGAATTGATGTCTTTATCATGTGCAGCGACAACACTTCTAGTTTTCATATTAATTGGCTCCTCTGCGTCCTCTGAGATACCATCAATGCTCCAGACTTTCAGTGTACGATCACTAATCCAAAGGAAAGTACATTAAGAGATTAAAACATGAAATTAAATTGGAGTGTGATATAACACTAACTAAATCTCTCTAATGTTAACAATGAAGACAGGCTCTACACCATCTATCAAGACATGGACGTGACTGTATTTGCGTATACAAATTGGTCTCAGCAAGAATATTACACAATAATGAAGGCAACAACAATCATACTTTCAAGACAGTCTCTATACTTCTTAGCTGACAGTCGGGATATTACAACTGAAAATTCATCCTTTGTTATATTTCCCGAGAGTCCCAATCAAGATTTCCCCATTGCTAGAGACAATATATGCATGCACTAGAAACATCATTTCTGGGAACTGCCTATTGCATTCCCATGCTTCACTTATATCAAAATAAAAGGATGTATGCCATCATTTAATCAGCACGTACCCACTGCCACTGACAAAGAAACTGAAGGACTTCTTCGCAAAAGCTACTGCTAAGATATCACCATTATGACCTGTACCAACTCCAATGCAAGATTTGCTTGTTGCGTTCCATAGCCTTACCTGTAAAGTAATCAATTATAAGTTAACCAACTCCACAGTACATGAAAAACAGCAACGGCATAAGCTATAAACAAAACCTGAAAAATCCGAAACAAAATATTCATCCCTGAAGTATGTAACTCAATTAAACTAGAGAGTGTTTATAACTAACTCACTCTATCTCTTCCAGCACTAAATAAAGTCCATCCATCATCTGATAGGGCAATTGAAGTCACAGCCGAAAAGTGCTTCTCCAAAATGGCAAGACACTTCTTCTCAGTATTCTTGGCCATAAGATCCCAGGCGCGAATGGTTGAATCATCACTTCCCGAGAAAAGCTACAACACATCATTAGGAACGCAACTCTTGTCATTAAACAGAGATGGAACAAGCTTTAAAGAATAACCTATCTCTTTATAATCAAGAAATCTCCCCCTTTACAACAGAAATATTAATCCTTGAGAATTTTACCCAAAGACAGAATTGGAACATACGATATTTTTGTTTGCATCAGGATGGAACAAGATACTTGATACAACTCCTTTATGGCCTTTGAAATAATGAGTGCAGAAACCACCATCAACATCCCAAACAAGAACTTTCCTATCAGCTCCGGCAGTAGCTAGCAATCCTCCAGATGCGTGGCAAGCCATACCCATCACAGGTCCATCGTGTCCCTGCTCATCATCAACCACATATTATAGAAAACACTAAAAAGACATCAGTTATCATAATCGTTAACTAAATTTTCTAAACGTATAGCTCATTCACTTGAATAGTATAAAAGAGTCTTCAATAATTTGGACGAGTAAGAAACTTACAAGCATGATATATAACTCAGATATACAATAAGAACACCAGAAACCTAATACAGAACCATTTTAGTACAATATTTACCTTCCAAGATCGAATGCATTTCAATGTTTCCAAATCCCAAACTCGAATTTGTCTACTATGTCCAGCAGAGAAAAGGAACTTATCATCAGGACTAAGAGCCAAAGCAGTGAGCGTATCCGACTCGCCTTCAATCGTGGATTTCACTGATGAATCCGAACAATCAACAATGTTAATGGCGTCAGCACAGGCACAGGCGATAAAAGAACCGTCAGATGAAACTACGAAAGGTCCACTTCAGGAGTTTCGTGAGAAATGTCCTGGTGTTCCTGTAATCGATTTGCCTGAGGCTATCGAACGATTGCATAATAGGGTTTCGATGCTTGAGGTGATAACACAATTGAGATTTCCTGTTTCAGATAGCGAGAAATTTGGTGTTCCGGAGCAAGTTGTTGTTATGGATTCGAGCGTTTTGAGCGGTGGAGGAGCTTTAGGGAAGCTTAAGTTTCCGGTGATTGCTAAGCCTTTGGATGCTGATGGGAGTGCGAAATCTCACAAGATGTTTTTGATATACGATCAAGAAGGGATGAAGATACTGAAAGCTCCTATTGTGTTGCAGGAATTTGTGAATCATGGTGGTGTGATCTTTAAGGTCTATGTGGTTGGAGATCATGTGAAATGTGTAAAGAGAAGATCTTTACCTGACATCTCTGAAGAGAAGATTGGGACATCAAAAGGGTCTCTTCCGTTTTCACAGATATCGAATCTGACTGCTCAAGAAGACAAGAAGATAGAGTATGGTGAGGATAGGAGCTTAGAGAAAGTGGAGATGCCTCCAGTGAGATTCTTGACTGATCTAGCAAAGGCGATGAGGGAATCAATGGGACTCAATCTCTTTAACTTCGACGTGATTAGGGATGCAAAAGATGCTAATAGGTACCTTATAATTGATATTAACTACTTTCCTGGATATGCTAAGATGCCTTCTTACGAGCCTGTGTTAACGGAGTTCTTCTGGGACATGGTCACAAAGAAGAAGAAGAACCATGTCTGAGAATAAGTCTGCCAAAGTTGAATCTTTTTTTAGCAGGAACATTATTGCAAGTATCTCAATTGGTTCTCTAGCCTATGGTGACTAGCTGCTGATTTCTATTTGGATTCTTGAACTTGTGGTTTTACTGTACCTGTATCTGTGTCCTATGTTTCACCCGTTGTTTGAGATCATCTTTATTAAAGGTATGTGATTGTCTAAACTTGCAGCATGAATCTCTTGACAAATGTTCAGTTTTGGATCTAAAGATGTTCACATGAGATAAAAATGAATCTAGAAACACTTGTCACATCTATGAGTTTCTCAATTTAAAGACTCTTAGTGGATGTCCTAGTAAAAACATAGGTCCCTGGTATCACACAAGTCTTTCAATGGTTGATTGTGATAATACAAAAACTTGAAACCACTGCTTTTAAACTTCTCTAGCATCTAATACTATAATTTGATGTGTGCACATATTCCTACACATAATACATGGATGAATTTGTTCTGCTTTAACAACTTCACCATATTTGTTCTGCTTTTGCAACTTGGGTTAAGCTGATAAGATGAATCTGGACAAATTTGATAATTCATTCTGGAATAAAGTAAAGATGATGTTTATAGAAATGTTAAATAATTGGTGGAATCAGCTGGTGAATGATTGGATGATTTCGAATATTTGTTGCTTTTCACCTTCTTAAGTTATACAATAAAGTGGACTGATGGTTATTGCTACAGATGCTTTGGATGGTTTAGTTTTTTTAGGTCCTATATTGACAATGACAAGCTAATAATGAAAATGGTAAATTTTTTCAATTGAGCGGCCTACGTTTTTTCTTTACCTCAATGATCTTACTATCCTTAAACAGAGTTTTTTCCTGTTTTTGTTTTTGTTAATTTTTGTACTTTGATCTCTAAATTTAAACCTCGTGAAAGGATCTTTGAAAAAAGCCCATGAGCTTTTGGGTTCTTCTCTGCTGTTAAAGAATATTAACTTTTATTTGACTGCAAATAAACTTCTAGTTCCTCACGACTCTAAGGTTAATGTATCTTTTTTACAATAAAGTTTTATATACTTAACTCAAAAGTTCTACACAGTCATTCTCATAAAATTGACTTCTACCGTATTCGACTACGAGAAGATAAATCAAAGACTTGGTTACTTGACATAGAAGTCTTCGTTTTAACCGACTCTTTTCATTTTTTAGTTATATTCCTAACCTAACAATTGGTTCTCTAGCCTATGGTGACTAGCTGCTGATTTCTATTTGGATTCTTGAACTTGTGGTTTTTCATATTTTTCTTAGTTGTTTCTATTTCATTTACTTTCCAAGTTTTTGCAAAGCCTTGTTCAAATGCATAACTGTTGCTACTCTTGAAAAGCATTGAATCTCTAAATTCTTGGCCATTTGCTATGTCTCTTAACTATTTGGTAACATATAGCTTCTGATTTCTCTGTCACCTATTGATGAAATGCCTTATGTTTTCCCCAATTATGACATGGAGATTGTTTGCAAGGTATCCTTGTACTTGTATCTGTGTCCTATGCTTCTTGTTGCAGAACTCATGTCAAATATTTGAGATTCATCTTTAGTGAAACTTGCAGCATGAATCCTCTAGTCTCATGTTCAGTTTTGGATCTTAAGATGTTCACATGAGATAAAAATGAATCTAGAAACACTAGTCACATCTATGTGTTTCACATTTTAAAGACTCTTAGTGGATGTCCTAATAAAAACATAGGTCCCTGGTATCACACAAGTCTTTCAATGGTTGATTTTGATAACACAAAAAGTTGAAACCACTCCTTTTAAACTTCTCTAGCATCTTATACTATAATTTGATGTGTGCACATATTCTTACACATAACATATGGACTATAATTTGATGTGTGCACATATTCTTACACATAACATATGGATGTATTTTGTTCTGCTTTAGCAACTTCACCATATTTGTTCTGCTTTAGCAACTTGGCTGAAGCAGATAAGATGAATCTGGACAAATTTGATAATTCATTTTGGAATAAAGTAAAGATGATGTTCATAGAAATGTTAAATAATTGGTGGAATCAGCTGGTGAATGATTGGATGATTTCGAATATTTGTTGCTTTCACCTTCTTAAGTTATACAATAAAGTAGACTGATGGTTATTGCTACAGATGCTTTGGATGGTTTAGTTTTTTTAGGTGCTATATCGATGACAATGACACAAGCAAATAATGAAAATGGTATTTTTTTTTCAATTGAGTGGCCTAAATTTTTCTTTACCTCAATGATCTGACTATCCTTAAACAGAGTTTTTTCGTTTCTTTGTTAACTTTTGTTCTTCGATCTCTAAGTTTAAAGCAGATTCTCTACCTCGTGAAAAAAAAATATATAACTTTGAAAAAGCCCATAAGCTTTTGGGGCCATTAAGGAATACTAACCTTTATTTGACTGCATTAAACTTCTAGTCCCTCACGACTCTAAGGTTAATGTATCTTTTTACAATCTTTTTAAATTTTTTATATACTTACTCAAAAGTTCTACACAGTCATTCTCATAATATTGACTTCTACCGTATTCGACTAAGAGAAGATAAACCAAAGACTTAGTTACTTGACATAGAAGTCTTCGTTTTAACCGACTCTTTTCATTTTTTAGTTATATTCCTAACCTAAAAGTTCATGCATGAGGTTAAATAAGGCTAAATGAGTAACTTTTTCAAGTAAAAGTGAAAAAATTTCAAACTGCAGAGTTTAAGTTTATTTTTATCTTAGTGACAATTATGTTCTACAAAGTTGACGTATCATCTTACTTACCTTAGTGACAATTATGTTCTACAAAGTTGACGTATCATCTTACTAACTAATTGAATTTACAAGGTTTATTTTTGCGTATATGCATATTAACAATGTAACGTGCAAATCGTTGTGTAGTTTGGTCTTTTTTTTCAAGATGTTAGGTTTGACTCATATAGAAGTAGATAACATATTTTGTTTTGCAAGATGTTAGGTTTGACTCATATAGAAGTAGATAACATATTTTGTCAGGTAATTATCAAAAACGAGTTATATTGATGATACACATATTGGAGTTAAATGTATAGATACAAAGTTCACTTGATTTCTGCAATATGTAACGTGTATAAATACTTTTGTGTTGTTGGTTTCTGAATTATGGAGAAACTCAAATAGTTAAGCAAATTTTGTCCTTTACTAATTTGTAGTATCGAATTTTTTTTTTTTAATCCAATATCCGGACCACTTAGCGTGGACCGACTAACCCACCGAGCCGAAACCCACACCCAAGAAATTTTAATTAGCGTGGACCGACTAACCCACCGAGCCGAAACCCACACCCAAGAAATTTTAAGTCTCCACTTAAGGGGTCCATGTGTTCTAGTGGTTTGGGGTAGCCAGATCGCCTGTTACTAGATTACCAGATAACTGCTTTGAACCTGAATAGTGGTAGCCACCCAAGTCCAAGCCCAGACTTTCCGAGAAAATCGTGTGATAGTTCATGCTGGCGGGGAATCGAACCCGGATGGTGTTGGTTACCCGGTCTCGTACCCAACCAACGTGCCACGACCTTCTAGGCTTGTAGTGTCGATTTTAACATTATAAAGAATCAAAGATAAACACAAAAACACAATAGTCAAACATTGGTTTAACTTAAGAGCAAAACTAATCTTACTTTGTCAGAGATACAGATTTTCTAATCCATAACTTTCGAAGATTATAGTAAATATGTTATGGTATTTAACTAGAATAAATTACTGACCAAAATTGAGAGATAATTTTCGAAGAAATTGTGAATAAAATAACAATTATTGAATCAAAAGATTATGTCCAAATTTAAAGGCTTAAGTTAGGAAGA
>CM071717.1:47285766-47297963 GCA_036630335.1 Physaria fendleri
ATGTGATGTATAAACTTAACATGTGCATATCAAGGTTATAGCGAATGAGAAAATTCAATAAAAAAAAACTATAGTTGAGGGGTTAAATTAATACAAAAATAGTTGAGGGGTTAAATCTCTATCTGACAATAATTGAGGGATTAGATTAATAGAAAAATAGTTAAATGGTTAAATCTCTATCCGACGATAGTTGAGAGGTTAAATTATTGTTCTCTTTTATTAATTTTTTTAAAACTTTTTTTATTAATTTTAAACTAATTAAAATTATCAATAATTTTTATTTTATTTTAAAAAATATATAAAAATGGATATCCACACATGGTGCGGGAAATTACCTATTTATATTTATTTTTTAGAAGATTAACAATTTCCAAAAAAAAAAAAAAAATCAATAGTATTTTTATGTTTTCAATCAAATAAAATTAATGTTCTTTTTTTAAAAAAATTGCAATTTAATGTAAAAAAGTAAAATATTATGAAACAACCTATGAAGACTATAAAATTAATTATTGTGGAATCTGGCCAAAAGCAAATGAATTTGATTTATTAAAGAGTGAATTACATTTATCTCAGAAACATTCAAAAACAATTTTAGACTTTTTATTGAAAAGATATTTTTGATAGAAATCGTGGCAATTTTAAGAAAAGAAAAAACTAGAAAGGTGACATCGTTGGGAATGAACACTACCTTCGTGTAAAAGGATTGTTCCCTTTAAGCTTCATCTTTTATTAATTTTTTAAAAACTTTTTTTTATTAATTTTAAACTAATTAAAATTATCAATAATTTTGAGATCTCAAATTCTAAGGTTGGGGCTAAGGTTTCCACGATGCTCAAATTCTGAGATCGGTGGCTAAAAGAAACTAACCACCGTTGACCGAAATGGTCACGGTGGTTTCGGTAAGATTCCGGTGATTAGGAGTTTCAAAAACCTTATAGTCATGTGTTAACAGGAGTCGATGAAGCAAGCGGAATATTCCGATGAATCATGGTGTTATCTTAATCGCTAGCTATTGAGATCCGCCCTTAGATCTGGTGGGAGAACAACTCCGACTATCTATGGCGGCAGTGTTGTGTCGCACATCCAACTTGTGCCATTAGGGTTTCACTTTTGGGATATTGGGCCAGAAAAATTTGTAACTGGGCCCAAATCTTTGTTTAATATGTACTACTGGGCTTCAGCCCGTAAAATAATAAATTAGATGATATAAAAAAAGATAAAAATGGATATCCACACATGGTGCGGGAAATTACCTAGTTATATTTATTTTTTAGAAGATTAACAATTTCCAAAAAAAAAAAAATCAATAGTATTTTTATGTTTTCAATCAAATAAAATTAATGTTCTTTTTTTTAAAAAAATTGCAATTTAATGTAAAAAACTAAAATATTATGAAACAACCTATGAAGACTATAAAATTAATTATTGTGGACTCTGGCCAAAAGCAAATGAATTTGATTTATTAAAGAGTGAATTACATTTATCTCAGAAACATTCAAAAACAATTTTAGACTTTTTATTGAAAAGAAATTTTTGATAGAAATCGTGGCAATTTTAAGAAAAGAAAGAATTAGAAAGGTGACATCGTTGGGAATGAACACTACCTTCGTGTAAAAGGATTGTTCCCTTTAAGCTTCATTGTTCCCTTTAAGCTTCACATAGACACACACACAATTGTTCAGACTTGTAATCATTTGCAGCTTTATACTTTTCCTCCAAACTCATCTTCCTAAACAGAAAGAATCTTACAAAACCTTGTATCTCAATCACAGACAAAAAGCAAAGCTTCTTCATAATCACATTCTTTACTTCAACCAAGAAACAAACTAATTAATATGTTAATCAGAATCAATCCCTTTCTGCACAAATTGGGTTTCTCTCTTTTAGATTCTTTCCCTTTTAAAACTGTCTCTTGGACTCCAAGACATTGTTCCCTTTAAGCTTCACATAGACACACACACAATTGTTCAGACTTGTAATCATTTGCAGCTTTATACTTTTCCTCCAAACTCATCTTCCTAAACAGAAAGAATCTTACAAAACCTTGTATCTCAATCACAGACAAAAAGCAAAGCTTCTTCATAATCACATTCTTTACTTCAACCAAGAAACAAACTAATTAATATGTTAATCAGAATCAATCCCTTTCTGCACAAATTGGGTTTCTCTCTTTTAGATTCTTTCCCTTTTAAAACTGTCTCTTGGACTCCAAGAAACCAAATAAACAACCATGAGAAGAAACACCACCAAACTGGTCGTGCACGTGGTCGATGCTCAATATCTAATGCCCAGAGATGGTCAAGGCTCAGCAAGTCCCTTTGTAGAAGTTGATTTCCTTAACCAGTTGAGCAAAACTAGAACCATACCTAAAACACTTAACCCTGTTTGGGACCAGAAACTCTACTTTGATTACGATGATACTGTAATAAACCATCTTGATCAACATATTGAAGTCTCGGTTTATCACGAAAGAAGACCAGTTCCTGGTAGAAGTTTCCTCGGTAGAGTCAAGATATCTTTCTCTAACATCGTTTACAAAGGAGATCAAGTGTATCAACGTTTTCCTTTGGAGAAGAAATGGCTTCTCTCTTCTGTTAAAGGTGAGATTGGTCTCAAATTCTACATTGAACAAGACCAAAGTCCTTCTAAACCTTTCTTCTGTTAAAGGTGAGATTGGTCTCAAATTCTACATTGAACAAGACCAAAGTCCTTCTAAACCTTTCATTAGATCAACGCAGGCCTCTATTGTTAGAACAGAAGATCTTGTTGATTCTGAAACAGAGAGCTTTGAGTCTGCTACTGACTGTGTGGAAAGCAAAAAGAGTGAAGAAGTTAGAGAAGACGACGCAGTTCAAAAACTACATAGACAAGAAGTTTTAACTCAGCCTGCACCAATGCATTCCATTCGCCTACGGTCTCGTGAAAACCCACAGAAAGACAACAGATCACAGTCTCATGGAGCTAACCAGCTTCACCCTCACAACAGACCGCAGCCTCATGGAGCTAATCAGCTTCACCTTCTCAACACCAACCACTTGCAGTCATATGGTGAGACTGACCCAGATGACTTTAAGGTGAAAGATATGAACCTCGACCTTGGAGAGAGATGGCCAAACGCGAATGCTGGAGAGAGATTCACAGGAACATACGATCTTGTGGAACAGATGTTTTATCTCTATGTTCGAGTTGTTAGAGCTAAAGAGCTTCCACCTGGTTCAATCACTGGCGGGTGTGATCCTTACGTGGAGGTGAAGCTTGGAAACTACAAGGGAAGAACGAAGCACTTTGATAGGAAGACAACACTTCCTGAATGGAACCAAGTTTTCGCATTTACTAAAGAACGGATTCAATCATCTGTTCTTGAAGTCTTTGTGAAAGACAAGGAAACACTTGGTCGTGATGATATTCTTGGAAAAGTGTTATTTGATCTGAATGAGATCCCAACAAGGGTTCCACCAAACAGTCCTTTGGCTCCACAGTGGTACAGATTAGAGGATTGGAGAGGAGAAGGCAAAATAGTACGAGGAGAGATAATGCTTGCTGTCTGGATGGGAACACAAGCGGATGAAGCTTTTTCTGAAGCATGGCACGCAGACTCTGCTTCTGTTCATGGAGAAGGCGTGTTCAACATCAGGTCTAAGGTATATGTCTCTCCTAAGCTATGGTACTTGAGAGTCAATGTTATTGAAGCTCAAGACGTGATCCCAAGTGACAGAAACCGGCTTCCTGATGTTTTCGTCAAAGCTATTGTTGGAATGCAAACTCTGAAGACTAAGATTTGTCCCATACAATCAGCAAATCCGGTCTGGAATGAAGATCTTGTCTTTGTTGTTGCTGAGCCATTTGAAGAGCAGCTAGTGATCTCAGTGGAAGACCGTGTTCACACAACTAAAGATGAAGTCATTGGCAAGATCAGTCTGCCGATGAATATTTTCGAGAAGCGATTAGACCACCGTCCAGTCCATTCGCGCTGGTTCAATCTTGATAAGTACGGTAATGGAGTTCTTGAACCAGACTCAAGAAGAAAGGAACTCAAATTCTCTAGCCGGATTCACCTTAGAATCTGTCTTGAAGGAGGCTACCATGTGATGGACGAATCAACAATGTACATTAGCGATACAAGACCGACGGCTAGGCAGCTATGGAAGCAACCTGTGGGAATGTTGGAGATCGGGATTCTCGGAGCAAAAGGATTGGTGCCAATGAAGTTGAAAGACGGGAGAGGAAGCACAAACGCGTATTGTGTGGCCAAGTACGGCCAAAAATGGGTGAGAACCAGAACCATTCTTGATTCACTGAATCCGAGATGGAATGAACAGTACACATGGGAAGTCTATGATCCTTGTACTGTCATCACTCTCGGAATTTTTGACAATAGTCACTTGGGTTCATCACACTCCGGAACTGCCACCACTAAAGATGCAAGAATCGGAAAGGTAATCTCTTTTTGTCTTTTCTTGCATCTTCTGAATTGATCTGTTTATTGTTCGGCTAGAGATGCTTTGTGTTTGTCTTCTAATTTCGAGGTTTTGATATCCTTGGAACAGGTTCGAATCAGGCTGTCTACACTAGAAGCTCACAAGATCTACACACATTCATTTCCGCTTCTTGTTCTTCAACCGCACGGCCTCAAGAAAACAGGCGACCTCCAAATATCTATCCCTTCTTGTTCTTCAACCGCACGGCCTCAAGAAAACAGGCGACCTCCAAATATCTATCCGTTTCACAACCCTCTCTTTGGCCAATATCATCTATAATTACGGCCACCCTCTTCTTCCTAAAATGCACTATCTTTTCCCTTTCACGGTGAACCAAGTCGAGGGCTTAAGGTACCAAGCCATGAACATTGTTGCAACCCGTCTTGGTCGAGCTGAGCCACCACTAAGGAAAGAGGTGGTGGAGTACATGTTGGATGTAGACTCTCATCTATGGAGCATGAGAAGAAGCAAAGCCAACTTTTTCCGCATAATGTCGCTTCTCTCGGGTTATTTTTTGGTTGGGAAATGGCTTGAGGATGTCTGCAACTGGAGATACCCAGTTACTTCAGTCTTGGTCCATGTCTTGTTCATCATTTTGGTCATATACCCTGAACTGATTTTGCCCACCATGTTTCTCTACATGTTCTTCATCGGATTGTGGAACTTCAAGTCCAGGCCGAGACACCCACCTCACATGGATATGAAACTCTCGTGGGCAGAGGCTGTTGCTCCTGATGAGCTTGATGAAGAGTTTGATACTTTTCCAACATCTCGATCACAAGACTTGGTGAGACTGAGGTATGACCGGCTCAGAAGCGTGGCAGGTAGGATTCAGACTGTGGTTGGAGATATTGCAGCTCAAGGAGAGAGAATTCAGTCACTTATGAGCTGGCGAGATCCCAGGGCTACGAGCCTTTTCATCTTCTTCTGCTTAGCTGCATCGGTGGTCCTTTACGCAATACCGCTCAAAGCAATAACACTGGCTGGTGGGTTATACTATCTAAGGCATCCAAAGTTTAGAAGCAAGTTACCTTCTCTGCCAAGTAACTTCTTCAAGAGATTACCGTCTCGCACAGATAGCCTTCTTTGACCTACATAATTTCTCGGCCAAATTTTACAATAATCATGAACGGAAAAGTACCTCAAAAGAACAAAAAACCACCATAGCAGCAACTATATTGTACTCTAGTTTCTACGAGACAGTCAAAGGTTTGTAAACAGTAAAATAACATAAAGAAAATCTATAAATACTCATAAGCATCATCTCTAACTATTCTACATATATACTTTTCAAGTAAAATGTTTTCTTAAACATCTATGTTGTATGTAAACTGTTGTTTCTTTAACAATAAATCATAATCATTTTTCTCCTAATAGTCCAACTCAATTCATGACTCACTCTAAAGAATTTAAAATAAAAATGCTGCATGGCTTCCAGAAAGACACCATGGCTTCGTTAATCCCTAAGTTCAGCTTCAGAATGAATTACTTGCGGATGTGATTGACGCCCTGATATTGAAAACGATCAGAATTCATTTCATACGATAGTGAGCCGCAAAGACTCACACACTGAATCGCTGTCTCCCTAACAACCTGCATACAATTTAACACGTAAACATCTTACTAAAACTTAGAGATCTAATAATCAAATTCATTGGAAAAGGAAGCTGCTATAAAATAATTTGTTACCATTAGATGCGGATATGATGTAAGCTTGACCAGACATTCAATGATTATATGAGCATTATCGCAGGCAGATTGTTGTCCTGCTGACAGCAAAAAGTCACTAGGCAATAAAAGAACATGTTGTTTCTCGGGATAAAACGCATATGAGTTAAGAATTTTTGAAATGACCCAACAATCTGATCATAACCCAATATATCGTTATGACACTTGAACTAGGCAATAAAAGAACATGTTGTTTCTCGGGATAAAACGCATATGAGTTAAGAATTTTTGAAATGACCCAACAATCTGATCATAACCCAATATATCGTTATGACACTTGAATAAAACCAGTAACAAACTGAAAAGGGTTTCTTTATCCACAGAGTCAACACTTAACACAGACAAGCCTTCCAGTATCAATGGGTGTAGCTGCACACAGCAGAAGTCTTGTAAGAAACTATTTATACACTTGCAAAGAATACAAAGTCTATATTGAGTCTTACCTTTTTGGTATTGTCCAATATGACTGTTATCGGAACATTGGAGATAACATGCACAAGAGCTACATGTAACATCGTTCTGTAACCATTAAAAAAAAAAAAAAAACAGTCAGTTGAGAATCTAGAATTGGTTGTCACAATCAATTGTAACTTTGCCTATTTTATGATGGGTAAAATGAAACTTGGTGCAACAAAAAGAAGCCTAAACTACACCTATCCAAAATTTGACTAGCAATCTTCAAGATTCCTTCTTATTGTTCCAAAAAAGGACACTGAGATGGTTACTGTGGGTCCGGTTGCATCCTTTCTAGGAAAATGACATGGGACTGCATGGCATTGGATATGCTAATGATCAAACTAATTTTAGGATAGTAGAAGCAATTAGATGTAATAGTATATTCTACGCAAGTTGACTGAAAGGCAATTCAACCAACAACATATAAAGGAGTAACAATAAATATAGTTATAGATATATCTACCTTGACTGTTGTGTCTGGGAATTCATAATCAAAGACTCCAAAATGGGAACTGTTATATAAAAAAACCGCTGCTTATAGAGTGGGCGGATAATTGCATGAAATTTTCTGTTCAGACACACTTCCGAATCAGACATTAGTATGAAGAACGCATCTGCTGCATGCTTCATGGCAGAAGGATGCAGAGCACGCCCGGAACAGTTAGTGGATTTTAAGCACTCCACTAGTACAAGAGCTAGTTCATTAACTCTTTCATCACCCCGCATGAGTAAACCTTTCCCAATCCATGCTAGTCCTGTGATAGCACGGTTTTGAAGGTCCAGGGAACCACATAAACCTAAACATATCTTTGACAAGGTTTTCTCACTTTCACAGATGAATGTACCAAATCCATTTGAATAAATCTTTTTTCCCGATGCAAAATCTGTGTGAAATATTATCTCACATGCTTCTTCCAAGGAACAATCGCTTGAGATGACGGTTCCACCAGAACCTGAGCCCAATTTGTTAACTATTGAACCCAAAGCTTGAGCTGCTGCTGGGATATATCCCTTAAGAAGCGATACCAAAAATAGATGTATAAGTGCTTTCACATCTGGAATGGATGCCGCAGGAGATGTAGCTATGATAACTGATGCATAAAGTGAAAGTATCAATCCATCCCTAGTGGACAGCCGCAGGAGATGTAGCTATGATAACTGATGCATAAAGTGAAAGTATCAATCCATCCCTAGTGGACAGATCATGTTGTAGACTTTCTAATGCATCAAAGGTCAGAGGAACAGACTCCATAGCTCGAAGCATGCTTGATGAGACCACACTATAAGCTCTTTGGATTATAGTGTTCTGTGAATCTACCAAAGCAATTCCTACAACTTCCCTCATTGTTCTCATTGCTATTATAGTGTTCTGTGAATCTACCAAAGCAATTCCTACAACTTCCCTCATTGTTCTCATTGCTGCCTCAACAAATTCCTGCAGAAAAGTATCAAATTGACAACTCAGCCATAGATAATTCAGATATAGTTTAAAGAGAAACAAAGAGTATAAAGTTTATCTGAGCACTTACAGTATCATTAACGTCACAACTGAAAACTCCAAAGGATTCAATTTGATCCCACATAGTGATAGCAAAATGCACCAAGAGTTTTTTGACACCATCTATCTTGGCCACACTACTCGGGTTCAAAAAAATATATAAAAACAGGAGTCAAAAGAACTGATACAAACAGACACACCAAACGGGAATGTAGAATATTGGTAGTAAAGAAGGTATAGAGAGAAGAATCTCAAATCAGATGACGAACAATGAAGTCAATGCACCACATAATTTTCGGGACAACAAAATGGATTAAAAAGACATAAGGAGATCAAGATCACATCTCGCAAACCAATAATAGTGATCATATCTATTGTCAATGTGTTATACAGTTGTTATCACTTCTCTCATGGTCATCAACCCTACTTTGCTTGTTTCCATAAGTATTAAAAAAAGTTAGCTCAATTAAAATGAAAAATTTACGATGAAGAGATATGGGGAGAAACACATACATAGAAATCAGACAGACTGGAACAGAAAGCCTCTTCGAATCCTTGAATCATTATCTCTACAAACTTTGGTCCAGTGCAGCAAACTTCTGAAGTTGCTTCTAATATCATCTGATATGGAAGATCACAAGGACTAGAGGAGGCCAACGAAACCAAATTTTCAACGACTATAACCATGTAGCTCATAGCCTTGTCACTTTCATGATACAGTTCAATAAATGAGCCGATGCAGACCAATGCTTTTAATGCCAGTTCCCACATCACTGTTTTGCCACTCTTGGCTGTGATGATTGATGTTAATGTCATCAAAATCTTCTCAAATTCGGATCTCGATACAGGAGAAGAGATAGCCCGAAACATACCCATATTCAGCAACCCCTTTACTATATTAATTCACAAGAAATTAGACAATAGGAATAAAGAACAAGGCACCTAGAAATAGTTCAGTTTGAAGATAAAGTATATTTGTTAAGTGAGTACAAGCATTCACCTCCAAAATATACATCCGCAACACAATCACCATTAGTGCTGTGTGCTACAGAAGTGAACATCTGGATCAGTGGAACTGAAAAGCTTTTCACAATAGAGCACCATGATTCCTGGGCACATTCAAGTGTTGGCGAACATTCCTTGAAATCAAGGATAAGATCCTTTGATGCTGTAAGAAGTTCGATGCAAAGATGAAGACCTCCATGGTAGAGTCTGGTAGAGACTGTAGAGTTTTCATCATGAACAACATCTACAGTCGAAGTTTTCTCTACAATCCCTAGCGTACTCATAAGCCGGGAGAAAAAGGTTTGAAAGATTATATTGCATGACTGAACTGAAGCTTTAGCAGTCACAGACAGTATCTGACTGATAACAAGAACCTCCAGTTTGCTAGTGTCAGGCATTTCATTATACTGAGAGTATCTAGAGATGGTATCAAAGACCATGTTTATACGTATGTCATCAACAACAAAACCTACAAACGAGATATCTTGCTTAACGAGCCCCTGAAGAAGGTTAACAGCTTCTCTGTGGATGTAAACCTACAAACGAGATATCTTGCTTAACGAGCCCCTGAAGAAGGTTAACAGCTTCTCTGTGGATGTCAGTCATTTGAAACCCTGGACTAGTGAGGGATTCTAGAGCAAAGGAAAAATCTGTCCCAGTGGAAGAAAAAAATGCATCTTTCAGAGCGGACCAAAGACCTCCATAGTGCATCTTCATTCTTTCTGCTCCATATTTCAAAGCGCAATCTTTCAAACATTTCAAAGAATCAACCTACACATATTTGTATGGAATAAAAATAAGTACATTTGTCCAACATCTGGAGTTTTTGATACGCTAGATGTATTGGAACAGAAAACTACATGTTAAACAAACCTTTGCGACTGGTAGAGAAGAAGAAAGCTTTTCAAGAAGTAATGGTATAGCATACGGTTCAAAAAAAGGCGTAGAAGAGAATGCCAGCTGTAAAATCAAATGAAGTACATCAGTGAATTAAACCTAATGTTACAAAATCATATATAAATAGAATTCATCATAGTTTCCAAACCTACAAACGAGATATCTTGCTTAACGAGCCCCTGAAGAAGGTTAACAGCTTCTCTGTGGATGTCAGTCATTTGAAACCCTGGACTAGTGAGGGATTCTAGAGCAAAGGAAAAATCTGTCCCAGTGGAAGAAAAAAATGCATCTTTCAGAGCGGACCAAAGACCTCCATAGTGCATCTTCATTCTTTCTGCTCCATATTTCAAAGCGCAATCTTTCAAACATTTCAAAGAATCAACCTACACATATTTGTATGGAATAAAAATAAGTACATTTGTCCAACATCTGGAGTTTTTGATACGCTAGATGTATTGGAACAGAAAACTACATGTTAAACAAACCTTTGCGACTGGTAGAGAAGAAGAAAGCTTTTCAAGAAGTAATGGTATAGCATACGGTTCAAAAAAAGGCGTAGAAGAGAATGCCAGCTGTAAAATCAAATGAAGTACATCAGTGAATTAAACCTAATGTTACAAAATCATATATAAATAGAATTCATCATAGTTTCCTTTAGTCAGTAAGATTTAGAAGAAAATGAAAGGCCCTGAGTAGATCTAAACAAGGAAGAAGACAAAATACTAAACAAAGATGAAGGTCCGGGTATCATATATATATATAGACTAGTCAAATTAAGAGAACTAGGATGACCAGGACGTGAAGCTTTTGATGAGCCGAGATCATAAATTACATATTTGAATGGATATATACCTATTTTCTTTTTGGCATGATAACATATACATATTTATTTTCCACCAAGCTGCGCAAATACATTTGGAAAAAAAAATTCCTCATACAGTAGGTCAAATATTCATTATGAACTATGTCTAGGCAAGTAGAGAGCATTAACATACCATAGGCTCAATAGCTTCAGAGTATTGTTGTAGAAGGCACTCCAAAAGTTCAAAACAGAGCTGCAATGTCATTTATAAGAAAATTATGTAAAAATTCAAGAAAAAAATACATCCATTGTAGAACACAGTCATCCAAACAGCAGAATACTACTAGTAGTTGTATCATACCTTGCGCTCATACAGTGCTAAGCTAAAGACTGCACTTGCACATTCTGTATCATTGATTTTGCCACAGCTTCAGCATCGATGATAGTAACCAAACCAGCTATGTCTTTCCTCTTCATCAGGGCCAAACAACCAACAAGTGCCCCATGTATCGCTTTCCAGTCAGCCTGGTAGAAGTTTAACACCAAATTTTCTTTTAAATTATATTTCACGAAACTGAAACAGATTAGATCTATGTAACTCAAATCACCAGCTTTTCGGCAAAGAATCCAATGAGACTATGGACAGTTGCATTGTCCAGTGGCTTTGCCTTAAGAAAATTGAGGATCTCCGCAAGCAAGAGAATACCTATGAAGAACCCATGTCCATGTTCAGAATAAGAGAAATGTATATTCATTAAATTAAGCCAAAGAAATCAAAGGACCTCTTGCACGGACAACATTATCAGTTGTAGTCAAATACATTCCCATCTCTCTAACCTACACATTAACTCAAATCACCAGCTTTTCGGCAAAGAATCCAATGAGACTATGGACAGTTGCATTGTCCAGTGGCTTTGCCTTAAGAAAATTGAGGATCTCCGCAAGCAAGAGAATACCTATGAAGAACCCATGTCCATGTTCAGAATAAGAGAAATGTATATTCATTAAATTAAGCCAAAGAAATCAAAGGACCTCTTGCACGGACAACATTATCAGTTGTAGTCAAATACATTCCCATCTCTCTAACCTACACATCAGAAGTATAGAAATTAACAAGACAAATAAGCCTATGGAAAATGAAAAGTGAGTGAAAATTGTTTACCAGTTTATCAATAGACAACGAACCATTCTGAAAGTAAGAAGCAATAGCTTTCAAACTATCAGCCTATAAATAAAAAAAAAAAAATTACGAAAACAAATCAGGAGCGAAACAATGCAAAGAAAAATTCGATAAGAGGAGATAAAAAGTACCTGCTGAGTAGGAGAACGAGTA
>CM071717.1:47319360-47332296 GCA_036630335.1 Physaria fendleri
AATGAGTTACAGGGCAGAGGAAGCCACGGACAGATATCTGGTCGAAGATCACATCAACAGAATCAAAACACTTCTCCTCAACAAGTGCATTCAACAGTACATGATACCCAAAAGAATCCAAATCTAAACCTCGAAATCTCATGTTACTAAAGTGCTGAAGAGCTATATCAGTACGACCAGCAACAGCATATCCCACAACAAGAGCATCACATAGACGAAAAGAAAGACGGTAACCTTCAAAACCCACACTTCGATCCAAAAAATCGATCATAAGCGTCACAAGCTTAGCACCACGAAGAATCTTAAAAATAGCGTGAAAAGTAGCACGCGTATGATGAAATCCAGGCTGATGAGCAGCCCAATCGAAGAATTTGAGGCAACAAAGAATATCATAACGAGTGTACGAAAGCACGTCGAGAACAAACTTTTCAGTGAGACGAAGTCGGAGATTAGAGAGATGTTGATAAAAAGCTCGATCATCTCCATCGCTAGAAGGAGCTCGAAGTATATCAAAGATTTGATCGATTAATTGATGATTTTGCTTCATATCTCGATGCTTAAACCAGTCTTTCCATTCGCGGACCAGTAAATCTTCGGGAGCGATTGAAGAAGAAGAAGAAGAAGAAATTCTCGTGAAGGTAGAGAAAAGAGTCGGAGAAGAAAAAGCTTCACCATTGTTATCCGCCTGAGGAGCATTCCCTATTCGGATCTAATTCGGATGATCTCGACGGTGACCCAACACCGATAGGAAAACTTGAAAAACCCTAAATTTTATCAACCAATCAGTGACCTCCACGTCGTTCTTGTCTCTATCTTAATTTTTTTTCCTGCATCAGTCGGTGGTAACTGGTAACATTCAGAATCGAATTGAAGAGGTTCAAGTGGCGGTTAGGGCGAAGTGACGAAGTACTCTGTCAATTTGGTGGAATGACAAAATTATTTGTTTTTTCAAAACTTACCTCTTTATAAAGATTAATTGTCTTTTTAATTTTTGGTTTTTTTTTATAAAAAAAAAAATCTAAAACTTTCATTCATGTAAAACAGAGTGTCATTATAGGCGACAACAAAGCCATAAAGGCCAACGGATTCCATGTATGGAAACATGTTCCACCAAAGAGCATCCACGGAGAGTCATGAAGACTACACCAAACATCCCGAAAGATGGGCAGAGATAAAAACAAATCTAAATAAACAAAAAGAGAGCTGAAGCCTCCAGATAGACTAAGAAACCAAATAAAGCAATACATGGTAAATCCACAAAGACTAGAAGTTAACTATCAAAGTAGAATATCTGCGATCCCCAAAATTGTTGAACGTCTTCAGCGATTTGTAAAATGATCCACCAATAGTTTAAAACTAGTCTTGAAGAAGAAACCAAACGTGAAGCCTAAGAGCTAGACCAACCGCAATCTTGAAGAACCAAAAGTAGTCAATGGCATCTCGAAGATCTCTGTCTCGAAAACTACCACATTAGATGCTACAAAAGGTGATTCAGGAGTGGAAGGGCAAAATATCACCGCAATGTTAAAACCACGCTTGTTCAATGGATTCAGAAGCCACAAAAAAGACAGTTCAATTACTCTCATAAGACTCATATAGAACTAAAAGCAACTTATGACCGTTCATACACAAAAGCATAAACTTTTCCACTTAAGAGCAAGGACGCAACAAAGCGTCAGATCATCTTATATCTTTAATGCATAACCAAACATACTGGTGTTGAATACTAATAAGTCTCACCAATAATGCTGCCATAGAGTATGAGAATAGATTGAAGGCTCCACAAAAGCCAACAGATGGCAACAAACCTAAATAGAGAACAACCTCTTTTACCATGGGTATACCTATACCATCATCATCAAAAACTCAACATTACCAACCGCAATCTTGAAGAACCAAAAGTAGTCAATGGCATCTCGAAGATCTCTGTCTCGAAAACTACCACATTAGATGCTACAAAAGGTGATTCAGGAGTGGAAGGGCAAAATATCACCGCAATGTTAAAACCACGCTTGTTCAATGGATTCAGAAGCCACAAAAAAGACAGTTCAATTACTCTCATAAGACTCATATAGAACTAAAAGCAACTTATGACCGTTCATACACAAAAGCATAAACTTTTCCACTTAAGAGCAAGGACGCAACAAAGCGTCAGATCATCTTATATCTTTAATGCATAACCAAACATACTGGTGTTGAATACTAATAAGTCTCACCAATAATGCTGCCATAGAGTATGAGAATAGATTGAAGGCTCCACAAAAGCCAACAGATGGCAACAAACCTAAATAGAGAACAACCTCTTTTACCATGGGTATACCTATACCATCATCATCAAAAACTCAACATTATAGTAGAGGAGGACTTGAGAATGCGAGGCACTTGAACTGATTTGTGTAGACTAATATTATGATCATCTACCTCAACCAAATCAGAATTCAGGTGAGAATATCACTGTGGAAACTATCTCCTTAAACATTACTCAAAATCCACCAATGATGAAGAGCCTCAGAGTCTATACTAAAATCAGAGAGCTGAATCCAATGCTAAAAAAACCCAACCAAACCTCTTCGTAACAGGAGCATAACCTTGAACACTTCGAGAGGGAAGCGATACCTGTTGGAGAAGTAGCTTCATCAAGTGTGACAACCAGCCATGTAACTACAAGTGACTCACCACCAAAGCCCTTCGAACTTCAGAAGGAGACATAAGGACAAGAGGTAATCGGACCATTACAGAATCTCTGTAAGATATACTCTTCCAATCAAGACTCAGTAACCTAAGGGAAAGGAGGAGGGTACAACGAACGTTTCTCCATAAGCAAAAGCTCTTGTCATTGGTGGAGTCGACAGATCCGGGCATCACGAAAGTCACACGGACTCACGAACAGGAGAAGGCTGCTAAAAAACATCGAGGAGGCTACGCCGCAACTGTAAAGAAGAAGAGGGAGCCCTCTCCGTCACCGGAACGACGATGACCGAAGAGGCAGACATGATTATGTCCTTCGACGACTAGGCTTTTGACCGAAGAGGCAGACATGATTATGTCCTTCGACGACTAGGCTTTAGTCTATCGTCTTTCGTCTCTCGCTTTTTTTTTTTGGTTTTGTCCCAAATGCCTTTTGTTTGTCTTTTTGATTTTTGTTAGATTATAAAATTAGTTTTTAATATAAATCTTTTTTTAACGCATTTTAAGTGTTTCCATTTTGGTGACTCGAACCCATGACCTTTTGGTTGGATGGTGCGGCACGGTACCAACTAACCCGCACTGTCTCGTCAGTTTTTAATATAAATCTAAATCGAGTTATATAGTTTTAATTATAAATTATATTTTAGATAAATCATTTTTAGGTAAAACAATTAGATGGATTGTCGTTATTCATCACCGTCCTTAAAGATTTGCCATTAATTTCCTGGCTTTAACAGAAACGCCACACTCGTGGCAAAGACGGTGACGAATGGTCCTTTTCGGAGGACATAAACGCTATGTGTCCCAATTACGGTCTTTCACGTGTCACTTTGTGGCAGGGAAGCGCGTCCTCGCGAAGACCACTTTGTGGTAGGGAAGCGCGTCCTCGCGAGGACAGAAACTCCACGTCTTCCAATCGCGGTCTTTCACGTGTCTTCGTGAGGTTATTTTCGTCAATTCCAAATCAATCGTGGCAGGGACCGCGTTTCTGTTGTGGTCTTTATAAGTCAGATGACGGAAATGACAGTTCAACAAGTCAAGCTCTCACAAATGGCAGAATAAAAAAAACTCTCTTAATATATTTTGTCTGGATTTTGGTATTGAAGGTCAGAAACTTTGTTTAGCAAAATCATGGGTCGGGTGAAGAAGAAAAGAAGTTGGATCCTTGGCTTTTTTTTTGGTTGGTACTTTTCAAACTATACCATTTATCATCTACAGGAGGAAAGGAAAATTATCGGCATAGTTAACATCGAGTTATATGATTAAAGTGGTGGATATGATCATTCGGAACAATCTCACAGCTATCAAAGATTGGGTGATTGTTTATGTCACGTTGGGTTCCACCTTTCTGGTTTAGTTTTTTCTATCTTTCTTTGATTCTGAGAGTTTTTACGTTTTTTTTTCTTTAGTTATTTTCTCTGAAGTTGCTTGTTGTGGCTTTCAGCTTGGGTAAAGTTTTAACGATTCTTTATAAACATATCATCACTCTTTTTGTCATAGTTTTGAAAAATTTTGGCCATTGTTGTATAATAATTTATTTATTTTTAAATTGAAATATAATTTAGTTTTCATTAAAAATAAAGGAATCAAGTCAATTACGGTTTGGGTTTTAGACTTGATCAATTTCTCTCTTCTCTCATTCTGATTTTTTAGTGAGAGACGATTTTCAGTGAGATTCCACCATCAGTTTCAAAACTCCAGGATTCTAGGGTATTGTGACAGGATTCCTTGCTGATCGCTTTTCGGCGAGTCGTTTCGTCATCACGGAGAACTCGGCGTCAGACTTTTATCTGCAGTAGAACGTAATATCTGAAGTGGATTCTCTCTTTTCTAGTAGATGTCGAACCTGCTATCCCATTGACTAAGAAGAGGGGCGGGCGCAACAGCTACATGGACCCCTTCCTTTCTGTTGTTGCCAGCGTTTTCCCAGACCGAGTCGGAATTTTTGATTATATTTTAATGGGCAGGCAAAGCCCGCTTTCTTCTTCTCATTCTTTATTGTGTTGGTTCGGTCATTTTCATGCAATGAGATTCCCCCCAGCGCGTAGGTTCCCTAAATTTCACTTGTCGCTTCTCCTACAGTGGTTTGAAATTTAGACCTAGTTCCTGGAGTTGCCCGAGCAACGAAGGTATTTATTTTTTCTCAAACGTCGATGGAAAATATTTTTCTCCTCAGTGTGATGAATCATTGCTTCACTCTCCAACTCAGACCCAACAGTTCTTAGAGTTTCAATGACATGGTATTGTGAGCTGTTGCTTACAACCATGGAGAATCCTCAAGTTTCTAACGAAGTGTCACAACTGTTGCGAGTATCCTTGGCTAAGAGTTTTTTCGCCGCCTCCTAGCGTCCCTCTGATGGATTGCCAAGAATCAGTTCACGTGAGACACGTGATGATATTGGAGACAGAAATGGAAACGATTAAGGAATTGGAATATATGACAAGATTTATGAATAATATGAATTGTTATTGAATTGCTTGATTATCTTAGGTTGATACATAGGGTTTATATAGGAATACAAGTCTATGAAATATGGAAATTACATAAAATTGCTTGATTATCTTAGGTTGATACATAGGGTTTATATAGGAATACAAGTCTATGAAATATGGAAATTACATAAGAGAATATTGATAGGCTTCAAGCTCCAAAGAAGAACAAACCAAGAGATTGAATAGGCTAGAACCGTGGAGTATGGGACAAAGGAGGAGGCCGGAATCGACTAGGCCCTAAGTCAATATGGTGGCGGATGGAAAGTGATGGGTGGAGGTGAAGGGAACCACAAGGGAGGTGACAAGCCCTTGATACTTCCTACACAAGGGAGGTGACAAGCCCTTGATACTTCCTAATCCTTGCCAAATCCGAGCTCTAAGCTACCAAGAGGAGGCTAGGGGTTTCTCTTCCAAAGAGAGCATGTATAGCTGTGAGACGGGTTGATCGCCTCACTCAATATTTATCAAATATTGATTGCGTCACTTTCTGGATGTAGGTTAAAGGTAGCTTAGCTGGCACGTGAAATCATGGTTGGAGATAAGAGATCGATCTAGACATGGGTGATTGTATTGTCATTTTGTTTTTCAATTGATGCTGCGTTGCTTCTTTGATAATTGAATTATAGAATTCCGATGTTGGTTGATTAGATGTTTAAGTATTTAGGTTTTCGCTTTATTACTGTTCTTAGATTGTTGTATTAAGACTGTGATCCGTTACTGTTGCATGTTGTATTAAATACGATTGCTTCCGCTGTAGTATTAATTTAGTTAATTAAGAACGGGGTCTCACAATTTTTTTTTAACTTATACATATACCCAATTTTTTAACTTATACATATACCCATGACCTTATTTTTTATGGTCAAATAATTTCGATCTCAACCGTTAATTTATAATTCCCAAATTAGATTATTAAATCTGCAAATGGATGACAAGTTAGAGGAAAAACAATGAGAGGAATACTCTGGATACGACTGGTTGCACTTTTAGAGGACTAAAACTAAGAGGAATATCATTTTCCACTTAATTCCTCTCAATTAGCACCAATCAACTTTTTTTTGTTCCTCTGCTGAAAAAATGAATTCCTCTAAATAAGAGGAAAACAACCTATTCAGCTAAAATTTGTTACTCTCCTACATATAAGAGGAACAAGTATTCATCTGGTGTAAAATCTGTTTCAAAATAAATTTTATTATAAAAATTAATTAAAAAAAAAAACTTGTTCTCGTTATTCTTCTTCTTTTTGTCATGTCTCCTATTCTTCTTCTTTTTGTCATGTCTCCTTTTTCATAGGACTCATCCTCATATTAATTTCTCTGATCCACATAATCAAATAATTTTTGTTATTTATTTTTGGATTTGGATTCACAGCTTTGATTTAAAAGAATTGTATAAATCACACCACCCAACTCAATAATAAAAGAATCCTTATATGGCTCTTTCTTGAAAGTGTAAATATATTTTTCAATTGAAGTTTGTTATAGAAGTTAGTCTACGACACAATATCAATTGAAGTTTGTCAGTGTTTTTTTTCCATTAAACTGCTTCATTAATCAGGTAACAATGTCGCTAACAATGAAGAAATTTAAAAAAACAAAGAAATGCAAAAGAATGATGAAAATTGATGAATCAACCAACCTTGACAGATCGAAGAGCGAAGGCGAGTATGAGGACGGAGCGACCTACAAAAGCTGTGGAGCCTCTTTTTTTTCAAATCCTTCGTAGAAAGGGTTTTTTTTCTTCTCTTTTATTTAACAAATAAAAATCTTAGGGTACGTACACTTTTACACTTTTAGAAGACTAAAAATAAGAGGAATATCATTTTCCACTTAATCTCAATTAGCACCGGTCAATTTTTTTTTTGTTCCGGTGATGACAAAATGAATTCTTCTAAATAGGAGAAAAACAATCTATTCAGCTAAAATTTATTATTCTCCTATTTTCTTTTTTTGGCGGTAAGTTGTATTATTATTACTTGAGAATGGTCGTTACATCGTTGTCCATCTTATGGTATAGTTCAGTTTATTTATTCTGCCATTTGTAGACATACAATTTGCAAGCTTGTTTTGTGCCTTTGGGATATATCTAAATTTTAGAGGCGGAGAAGACATATTTGCCATTCTGAAGATGTCCTCAATTATGGAGATCGTTGAGATTGCGCTTCTTGTCTCTTCTAACTCATATGTTGTGGTGCTTCCCTCTTCTACACTGTTTTGCGCTTCTTGTCTCTTCTAACTCATATGTTGTGGTGCTTCCCTCTTCTACACTGTTCCGGCTGAGCTCATTGATGATATTTTGTGCATCCGATACGATTGTCGTTTCACTTGGCCCCATATTTATAATGTGGTTTGCAGCTTCTTTTATTGCTAATGCCTCTGCTTCAGCTGCAGTTGTTGTTGGCGGGAATACTCCAAAAGCTTCGACTATTTTCATGGTACCAATAAAGATAACCCATCCAATGCCAATATTTTCATCCTTGGATTTCCATGAGGCATCAACATAGCATATTGGCGTTTGTGCTTCTGTATCACTTTGAATCCCACATGGTATTCTTCGTTGCGTACTTGTTGAGTTCGAAGGTGGCGATTTGTTCGTAGTCCACATGTGGTGCTCACTGCAGATCTGATGTAGGATGTGTGGTATTATCACCTCCTCTTTGTGAAAGACCGCTCTGTTCCGCGCTTTCCAAATATTGTAGCCGATGAACATTGATATTGGTGTGGAGGCATCGTTTTCAGATTTCCAGAGGAATTGTAATAGGTCTACGGCTGAGAGGTGCCTTATATTCTGGTGCTGAGGTAGAATGTGAGACCAGATTTCTTGTGCTGCTTTGCAAAAGACAAACAAGTGTCCTACTGATTCTTCTCTTTCATGGCACAGGGTACATGTAGGATCCAAATCGACTCCTCTCCTTCTTAGATTTCCAAGTGTCGGTAGTCCATTTTGTATTACCTTCCACCAGAAGATCTTGATTTTGGGTGGTGCAGAGAATGCCCAAATCTTTTTTGCCAGTTGATGTATTAGTGGCGGTGTAGATGTGGATGGTATCATCTCCCTGCTGTGGTATTTTTGAAGTATGCGATATCCACTTTTCACAGTGTATTGTCCAGTTTTGGTATACGGCCAAACGATTCTGTCGCATAAGGTGTATTGCAGAGGTCTAATATTAAGGACATATTGAACATCCTGGTGATAGATATATTGTTTTACCTTGTCAATGTCCCAGGTCCTTGTGTTGGGGTGAAACAGTTGGTTTGGTTTTGTGAGTTGTTGTTGGTTTGCGTTTGGCCTGGGTCTTGGAGCTCTTGGTGGTCTGCTAGGAAGCCATTTATCCGTCCATACATTGATATCTCTACCTGGTCCCACTTGAAAGCCGCTATGATTTTTAATGAGATAGGATGAGCTGATAATGCTTCTCCATCCTAGACTACTTGTTTTCCGGTCAGGGGCTGATAGGATTGTGTCATTTTTAAAGTATTTCGCCTTTAGCACCTTAGAGAGGAGGAGGTTTGGTTGAGTGTGCACTCTCCATGCTTGCTTGGCTAACAGTGATATATTGAAGAGTCTGAGATTTCGGAATCCGAGCCCACCAACACATTTTGGAGCAGTTAAAGTGTCCCATTTTACCCAAGGTATAGCTTTGCTGTTTTCTTTTGTTCTCCACCAAAATCGCCTGATTTTTTGTTCCATTTGTGAGAGGATTTGTTCTCCACCAAAATCGCCTGATTTTTTGTTCCATTTGTGAGAGGATGCCTTTTGGCAGACTGAAGCATTGCATAGCATACGTAGGTAAAGCTTGAATAATGGATTTTATTAGAACCTCCTTCCCTGCATGATTTAAGAGCTTGTTACTCCAGTTTTGAAGTCTTTGATCCATTATATCTAGTAAATATTGGAAGCATCCGGAGAAGGTTTTCCCTTTGAAATCTGGCAATCCAAGGTAGAAACCAATGTTGTTCTGGTTTGGATATCTAAAATGCCCGTTAGCTGCTGCTTTGTTGGTTCATCAAGTGGATTACTGAACGTGAGTGTGGATTTTGTGCAATTTACTTGCTGTCCCGAGAGCTGGGCATATTGCTGCATTGATTTGCCTTATTTGAAGTGCGTCTCCCGCAGTTGCTCTACAGAACAAAAGTGAGTCATCTGCGAAGAGAAGGTGAGTAATGGATGGAGCAGTTGGTGCAGCCTTATAACCAGTAATTCTTCCTTCATCTTCTGCTACTTTCAGCATATGAGAGAAACCTTCCGAGCAGAGGATAAGGGATCCCCTTGCCTGATACCACAACTTGGATCGATTTTCTTGGTGGGTTTGCCATTTACAATCACAGAATATGAGATCGTGGTTATACATTCCATCATCCAGCCCGTCCATTTCTCTGGCTGACTGGTTTAGCGAAATGATTTGTGCCAATACATCCTTCAATCTGTTGGCAAGGACTTTTGCAATGATACGGTATAGCACGTTACATAGGCTTATAGGCCGAAATTGTGTTGGAAGTGTTGGAGGATGGGTTTTCGGTATAAGACATATGTGCGTGTGATTCAACTCTTTATTTAGTTTCCCCGTATCCATGAATGTTTGGACGTATTGAGTTACCTTGGTACCAATCCTGTCCCACAATTTCTGATAAAAACCTGGTGTGAACCCGTCTGGTCCCGGAGCCTTGTCGGGGTTCATTTGAAAGACTGCCTTCTTAACTTCCTGGTAGGAGACTGGTCTGATGAGCTTTTGGTTTGAAGAATCCGAGACTCGTTTGGATAGGTGAGGGAAAGGATCCCCGACTGTTGGACATTGGTTTGTAAATATGTTCTGAAAATGGTTCTCCATTTGCTTGTTTATGTTCTCCGGGTCTGTGTGGTATTGTCCGTTTCCATCTTGTAGAATGATTATACGGTTTACGCTCCGTCTTTGTTTCATTTTGGCTTGAAAGAATTTTGTGTTCTTGTCACCTTGTTTGAGCCAAATTGCCCTGCTTTTGTTCCTCCAATACTCCTCCTCTAGTTTGAGAAAATGCAATAATGCCATTTTCGTGCGGTTGATGGCTGTTTGATCAATAGGGTGTGCACTGTAAAGATTGTTGAGGTGCTTTTTCGATTGTTGAGGTGCTTTTTCAGTGACTCTATCCAGCGGGCTGCATTAGGTATTATGGAGGGCTTCCATTTTTCAATATTCTGCTTGATTTCTCCAAGAGTTGCGTACATGTCAGGGGCTGGGTTCTGATTGTTAATGTTGCTCCATGTGTCTTCAAAGAGCTGTTTAAACCTTGGCATGTTTGTCCATTGATTGTGGAAGTGGAATCTACCTTTTCTATGATTTTGTATCTTCTCCGTGCTGATGAGAATAGGTCTATGATCAGAGCCCACCATATCAAGATGTGTGACAATGGCATTTGGGTGCATATGAGATCAAGCGGGATTCGCATAAGCCTTGTCCAATAAGCACTTCACCTGATGGTTGTATCGTCTTCCCGTCCAAGTAAATTTAGGTCCCGTGTACGGTAGTTGTGTGAGTGCTAGTGATTGTAGCATCTTGTTAAATAGTTGGCAGCTTCGTTTTGTTCTTCTTGGACCACCTTGCTTGTGAATTGGGCTAGCTATGTCGTTGAAATCTCCGATCATAATTAGTGGGAGTTGAGGTCCTGAGCTTTGTTCTGCATCATGTATTACCTGGTTCCAAAAGTCCTTGCGCTGAGAGTATTTTGGTGGCCCGTATACATAGTATAGACAATAAGAGTAGGAAAACAGAGACACTTTCATTTTACATAAGTTCGTAGTAGGAGGAGACAGACATTCAACCGTTACATTATTCTTCCAAAATAAACCTAGACCACCACTAAGACCTTGGACTGATACAACAACACAATGATCAAAACCTAGAGATAAACCGAAATTCCTAACAAAGTCATCTTTATTCTTAGTTTCCGAGAGACACAAAAGATCCGAGTGATGCTTACGACATAAGCTTCGAAGATGCTGAATTGTCAGGTCACACCGGAGACCTTGACAATTCCAGTGTAGAGCAATCATTCCTGCTGTGGTGGCTTCTGAGGTGCCACCAAACCTTCATTTCCAATTTCTGTGAGACCGTCGATTATCTTAGACTTCACCTGTCGAGCTGTGAGACTTGAAGAGCATTCTTGAGTCTTCCTCTTTCTGGTGTTGGTAGGAGAGCCGGTAAGTTACTGCGATTTGGGTGAAGTGCTCTGTTTTGGCCTGGTGCTTGAATTTGTTGAGGGGGTACCTGACCAGCTTCGGGTTGTGGTGGGTTCTGATGGTTCCTCTGGGCTCGAGCTTGAGTAATCGGGCATTCTTGAATCGAGTGGAGAATAGATCCACATTCAGTGCAATACAATCGCAGCTTCTCATACACGAACTGGATCGGGATCGGATTTGTTGCTGGTGGAAAGACGCAGCTTCTCATACACGAACTGGATCGGGATCGGATTTGTTGCTGGTGGAAAGATGAAGTGTTGAATGAATTTGAGCTTGCTGTTTATGTTGAACCTGACAAGGACCATACAGTCTGAACCGGTTCCCCAGTTACTCTGCCTTATCTTGCTTCGGACAGGGACACCAACCCTCTTCCCCATCTCCTCAAGTGATTTCTCATTTTTGTAGTCCCCTGGGACATTGAGAAGTTTAATCCAAAGCATTAATTCCTCCAGGTAATTCTCGTTTAGGCGATTTATCCAGAGATCAATCGCTAAAAACCATCCACGAAAGTGCCAGGGTTCATTGTTGAATATATCCATCATCCGGACTTCATTGGTGAAGGTAGCTAAAATCGTTGTTCATTGTTGAATATATCCATCATCCGGACTTCATTGGTGAAGGTAGCTAAAATCGTTCCATCCTCTTGAATTATTGCATCCTTCTTATCTTCGAGTTTCCAAAGATCTATTAAGAGATCACGAAGTCTCTGTGCGTTTTGTGTGTGGTGTAACCTCCGTACCACGATGCTGTGTTGACCCTGGATTTGAGCTTGTGCCTGTGCTTCGATTGAGAGAGTAGTTGGAGGATCGTAGGCTCCAAAATTCATGTGAGCGATTGCAAGAGCGAGCTGGTCCTCCATGGGGGTATTTGCCTTATTGCTTTTTGGGTTTCTGCGTTTCGAGTTATGGTGAGATGGTGTGGTTTTAGGGCTTCCTTGGGGTTGGTATTTATAGTCGGCTTTGGAAGGATCAAGATGAACCGAGAGAATAAGCGTGGATGTATCTTATGATGATTTTTGATATCTGGGCACTGGGTTTCTGGTTTCGATGGAAGTAATTGGGAGCGATTGGGCGGCAATAGGTTTAGGTGGTGTAGGGGATATCGCGTGAGACTTTTACCGAGGGATGTTGCAGAAGATGAAGAGATTTCGGGGTTGTAGTTTGCGTAAGAGAAGAGATTATGAAAAAACAGGGAATGGAGGAATGATTAAGAGAATTAGGGAAAGTATTAGGGGAGATATTAGGGTAGATTTTTGGGAAAGTAGAATAAGCAGAAGAGCAATCATCAGAAAGGAAAGGGAGAGAAGTAGAGCGAGAAAATTTAGGAGAGAGAGCCATCTCTGACTACTTATTACTCTCCTATATATAAGAGGAACAAGTATTCATCTGGCGTAAAATATGTTTCAAAATAAATTTTATTATAAAAATTAATAAATAAAAAACTTGTTCTCTTTATTCTTCTTTTTGTCATGTCTTTGTTTTCATAGGACTCATCCTCATATTAATTTCTCTGATCCACATAATCAAATAATTCTTTTTATTT
>CM071717.1:47378656-47389429 GCA_036630335.1 Physaria fendleri
ATCTATATGTGACTACAAGTATAGGTAGAGATTAGGATTTCTCTAATAAGTATATTAGAGATTAATGGCCCAAAGTATCTCCCTTACTAAAACATAAATCAATTGTTTTACTTTTCTTTTTTAATTTGTTTTGGTTTTTAACCACTTAAACTTTACTAATTGACAAGCCAAATTCACGATGAAGTGATCGTTGTATTACAGATGGTACATGATTAAAATGAATGATAGAAGATTGATGTTAAAATATCAAATTATTTTAGAAAATAAAATTAAACCAAATAATTTAAGGTTTAGAGTTTAAAAATTTAGAGTTTAGGATTTAAAAGTTTGGATTTAGAGATTAAATTTAGGAATTTTGGTTTAGGATTTAGAGTAGGAATCTTGGTTTAGGATTTAAAGTAGGACTCAAATTTAAGAATTTTGGTTTAATAATTTAGGGTTTAGAGATTAAATTTAGAAATTTTAGTTTAGGATTTAGAGTAGGCTTGCTGTTTAATTATTTCCGGTTTAGAGATTAAATTTAGAAATTTTAGTTTAGGATTTAGAGTAGGCTTGCTGTTTAATTATTTCCTCTTTTTAATTGTTTCCTTATTTCTTAAATAATCTTATATGGAAAATTAATAATTTACGTTTATGATTTCGAATATTTGTTGCTTTCAGCTTCTATAAGTTATACAATCAAGTGGACTGATGGTTATTGCTACAGATGCTTTGGATGGTTTAGTTTTTTTAGGTCCTATATTGACAATGACAAGCAAATAATGAAAATGGTAAATTTTTTCAATTGAGCGGCCCACGTTTTTCTTTGCCTCAATGATCTTACTATCCTTGAACAGAGTTTTTTCTTTTTTTTGGTTAACTTTTGTACTTTGATCTCTAAATTTAAATCGGATTCTGTAGCTCGTGGTGGTATCCAATCATTTTAATGTTTATATTAGACCGTTGAAAGAAAAAGGAAAAAAGAGATATAACTTTGAAAAAGCCCATGAGCTTTTGGGTTCTTCTCTGTTGTTAAAGCCATTAAGGAATATTAACCTTTATTTGACTGCATTAAACTTCTAGTCCCTCACGACTCTAAAGTTGATATATCTTTCTTACAATCTTTTTAAAGTTTTTATATATACTTACTCAAAAGTTCTACACAGTCATTCTCATAATATTGACTTCTACCGTATTCGACTAAGAGAAGATAAATCAAAGACTTAGTTACTTGACATAGAAGTCTTCGTTTTAACCGACTCTTTTAGAAGTCTTCGTTTTAACCGACTCTTTTCATTTTTTAGTTATATTCCTTCCTAACCTAAAAGTTCATGCATGAGGTTAACTAAGGTTAAATGAGTAACTTTTTCTAGTAAAAGTGAAAAAAAATTTCAAACTGCAGAGTTAAAGTTTAGTTTTATCTTAGTGACAATTATGTTCTACAAAGTTGACGTATCATCTTACTAACTACATGAAATTACAAGGTTTCTAAATATTATTTTTGCGTATTTGCATAACAATGTAACGTGTAAATCGATGTAGTTTGGTCTTTATTTTCAAGATGTTAGGTTTGACTCATATAGAAGTAGATAACATATTTTGTCAGAAACGAGTTATATTGATGATACATATTGAAGTTAAATGTATAGATACAAAGTTCACTTGGTTTCTGCAATATGTAACGTGTATAAATACTTATGTGGTGTTGGTTTCTGAATTATGGAGAAAATCAAATAGTTAAGCAAATTTTGTCCTTTAATAATTTGTAGTGTCAGTTTTAACATTATAACGAATCAAAGTTAAACACAAAAACACAATAGTCAAACATTGGTTTAACTTAGGAGATCTAAACTAATCTTACTTTTTCAGAAGAGATACAGATTTTCTAATCCATAAATTTCAAAGATTATAGTAATATGTTATGGTATTTAACTAGAATAAATTACTGACCAAAATTGATAGATAATTTTCGAAGAAATTGTGAATAAAATAACAATAATTGAATCAAAAGATTGTGTCCAAAAATAAAGGCTTAGGGTAGGAAGAGATAATAAGTGTTTGGTTAGCGGAAGATCAACTGTAGCTTTGTTTGTCTCCTTTGGATTAGTTGGAAACTTCTTCCGTACGAATCTCTCATCTGTCTTCTATCAAATACTGTTATTGTAATCAAGTTTTATTATATCACAATTAATCATTTCATAAGAAACGTTAAGTTGGATTACAATTCAACTAAAAAACATTAATTTTAAAATTGCGTTATTGATAAATTAGCAGCATTAGAAAAAGTTAAACAAGGGGTGAAAACACATACTATAATAATCTAAAAAAATTCATGTGTTTTATAATTAAGAAAAATAATTACAAGTTATTGAAGGTTTTATTAATGGATGAATTAACGTCGACGTCAAAGGAATGAAAATGAATTAATGGGCCAATTAACGTCAACGCGAAAGCATCTAAAGAAAGCGATTAAGATTAAATTAGAGATAAACAAGAATTTAGTTTAGTCGTTAATTAAGATTAAATTAGAGATAAACAAGAATTTAGTTTAGTCGTTAGAAACGAGTTAGGGTTTTAGTAGGTCCCATTTCTCATGTTTGCGTGTCTTAATGTGCTTAAAACTAAATTTACCAATAATCAACTACCATATCTAGATGTACGTTTAATTAATTTCCTTTTTTGAAAAATTATATACTTGATCTAGCAACGTATTTTTCTTTAATTATCTCAAAAATTTGTAGAGGTTCAAGATTTTATAAAGCAACTTCTTTTGAAAAAAGTAATATATTATCCCTAGTCAATGACTTATAGAATTAACACATTGTAGTACCATGGAAAAGGAAAGATCTGAAATACATGAACTTAATGATGAATTGTTTAAACGTAACAAATTAGGTTCATATTATGACAATTTCATTATATTCCTTACGTAAGTCCATAAACAAATAAAAAACGAGAAGCATGCAAAAAAAGAATATAGAAGAAGATAGTGACAGATGAGCTGTTACAATCAGACAAATATATTACTAACAATTTGATGTAAGTTGACTAAGAAAGAATGATAAGTGGTTATGAACTCTATATTAATGACCCAAATTAGTGTCTTCTTGTAATTAGAAGAAAGAAGAAAAGATGGGTGAAGAGAGAAGAAAAGAAGATGGAGACTGTTCTTATCTATGCTTACCTATTAACTTCATCCACGATATCTTTCAATCGTTCCTCGTTAGGTTTCATGTTCTACAAACTCCTACTGACAACTTCCAGGTTAGTATAGTACTAATATTTCTATACAATCAACAATTCTTAGTTAATATGTATTAATACAAAATATATCTATGATCTCTTATATTGAAAGCAATTTTCATAAATAATACTAGTTAAGTCATTACAATCAATACAATGATAATATGGTGTATAGTCTCATAATTTTCTACTTTCTTGAGCTCATCCATCTAAATTTATGAAACTAGATCTTGAAACTAAATCTGATGGCTACTTTGTATATGTTAATGATGATGAAGAAATTAGAAGAAGAAGAAGAAGAAGAAGAAGAGGAAGATGCAAAGATTGTGAGTGAGACTTCGGGGAGTGTGGTGACATTGAGGAGGAGTAGGGAGCAAGCTAGTTCCCGGGAGGAGCGGAGGTTACAACTAACAGTCAACACATCTTCCTTGTTAGTTCCTTCTTCTGCTTCCACGTGCCTTCTTTTTCAACTAAAAGTCAACTTCAACTTCGATGATGTTAATATCCTTGTGGTTGGTAAAAAGTCCTTTACATGCTCTTCTAAATAAGTTCTAATGGGTGATGTATATTTTCTTTTACGTGAAATATGTGGTTCATGTCTCGTTTGTTAAATAAGTACAGATAATCTCGAATTCTATGATTTATGAATTTTTTTTTTTAAAAAAAAAAACTAAAAAAATGAGGATGATGTACTTAATTAGAATTTTTTTTTTTAAAAAAAAAAACTAAAAAAATGAGGATGATGTACTTAATTATGGTGATTTAAAGATTTAAGATTGTGGATTCAGAATTTAGGATCTTGGGCAAGATGAATGAAAAAAAAATTCACAAATAGGCAGTAGAAAATGAATAACAAAACAATGATTATATAATTATTTGAAAAATCAATATTATTTTTTTATAGAAAATATTAAAGTCTCTTGACAAAAAAAAAAGTAAAAGAAAAAGAACGAATAAAAGTCTATTTTGTACAGATAAAATATGCAATTCACTTTATGTATGTAAAATACATAAATGACATATGATTAAGAAGCCGTTTGAATTGACAAGAACCAATTTCAAAGTCTTGTTGCTGATTTACTGACTTTTTTTGTTGTTGTTAATTTGCTGATTACTGACTTTACATCTTGAGTCAAACTATATAATTTTTGTGAGTTAAAAACACGCATTCCTTTTGAAATACTATGTCTTAATTTGCTGTGTTATAATTCTCAGGACAAAATATTGTAGTGTTATATCATATACGCCGTATAATATACGTACATTCTACTTAAAGTAATCTTGCTACGTATTTAGCACACAGGAAAGATTAGTTAAGATAAAAAGTTACATCGGGATTCAAAAACAATAGATTTGGTCAACTATATAATGTGATCAGTAGAGCTAGAGCACATGGGTATCAGGGTATATAACAATAAACAATAGTATTTTATAGTAGGAAACGGTGCAATAATACGAAAAGACGCGCCAAGTGAGCTGTAATATTAGAGTAACTTAGGTTAAAATATACATATAATTACCATCTTATCATAATTAGTGTAATGATCGATGAGCCTATAAATTAAACCTCAATTCAGCAAGTTACTTAGTCTAAACCTCAATTCAGCAAGTTACTTAGTCTCTCATTCAGCACAAAGAGAAGAGAAGAGAAGAGAAGAGAAGAGAAGATGGAGAGAGAAGGAGTTTCTTATTGTCTTTGGTTCCCTTTCAAGTTCATTCAGCAAATTTTCAGATCTCTCTTACTTAAGCTGTTTGGTTTGCCATCTCCTTCTGATCATTGTTTACAAGTAAGTAATTTCTGTAATTTTAGAATATATGAATTATGAAACTATGGCAAGTTTGATGGATTGTGGAAAAGTTAATTGATAATAATTTGATATTTAATGGTCTTTGTATTATTATATTATCAGCTTTTCAAAATGGAATTTCTATTTATTTTTTTGTTCAAACTTTTAGTGATGTTTTGTTAATTAGTATTGCGTGGATTTCATAAAAGTTAATATGATTGCTGAAACTGTTGGCAATTTATTCACCAATAAGCGGAAATTTATAATTTGAATGATATAAAACTATAAACGGATTGAACATATTATTTCGAAATATTTGAATGAGGTTTTCGATTTATGGAGTCATCACTAAAAAATTTTAAAATATAAATATTATATAAAAATATAAAAAAATTAGGTAAATGATGAAATAATTATATTGTATAGATTTCGATTTTATTTATAAAAACATAATTACATAAGTCAATTTTACCGTAGAAAAATTATAATTTAATTTGTATATAGTTCATTTTGGGTCTCAAAATTTAATTTTGAAAAATTTCAGAACCATAAGAATTTTAACAATTATGATAAAATTGTAGAATATACTTACATAAAATTCTTTTGTTGAACTAGATAAATAAGTTTTTTATATAAAACATAGCTTTTAGGTATATACGCTGACACCTTGTAAAAAATATTATCTTCAATTCATTGTACCGACACACATTATATATCTCATAACATAAAGAGTGATAAATCTTGATTATAATAATAAAATTAGGAGGAGGAAGAAGTTGAAGTAGAGGTTGTGGAAGTGTCGTCGAGGGGATTTCGGAAGTCGAGAGACATTAGTTCCGGCAAGCCGGGAGGTACCAACAAGAAGAAAGGCTAGTAGTACCAACAGATTTGCTACTAATTTAATATTTCTATTGTAATAATTTCACATGTGTTGTATAATTATTGGAGATTGTATGTCTCACGACTCCTTTATTTTTCTTAAGATATACTCTCTACGTTCCAGTAATGTTGGTTTTCTATAGTTTTTACATTTTTCATAAATTTCCTACGTTTTTGAAAAATTAATAATTCATGGGTAACATAATTACAATTAGAAAAAAAACTATAGTTAAAATTGTTCTCTATTGATTATTTAGATATTAACAAAATAACTATTAGTGTTACTATAATTAAAAAAACCCATGTATTAGTTATATATTTTTTTAATTTGTACAAAATAACTATTAGTGTTACTATAATTAAAAAAACCCATGTATTAGTTATATATTTTTTTAATTTGTGTGAAGATTAGCTTTGGGTATTTTACTCAGAATCGAAAAAGTCGACCTTATCTGAACCCAAAAACAGTATTTAGTTCAGGTTTGGTTCCGTCTTAGTACATGTTCGATTTTGATTATTTAGATTTACAGTTCGGATTTGGATAATATCTGAAGGACCGAGTACCCAAAAAATTAAGATTTTTCTTAAAAGTTGTTGGTTTCAAATTTCTATTATTAATTAACGTTTTGGATATTTATATTTATTGAGTTTCAGATATTTATACTTACTTTGGATACTTATAGGTATAAGTAACCAAGGAAATCGAACCGATTAGAATCATTTTTTCAGTTCGTAATAGTGTTATAATTTTAGGAATCATACCAAACCGAATCAATTCGAATAGGTTCTTAAATAGTTACCAATTTTTATATATTCGAAATAACCAAAATGTGAATTACCTGATCCGAATACCCAAATGTCCATGTCTAATGAAAATGGTAAAAAATCATATATTTTGGAATGGAGAGGTAATCAATAAATACTACGTAAAATACAAAATCTGATCTGTGCTGTGTCAATATATATTAATAAATAACCATATAATTGTTATGTTTGCTCATGGGCCATATATTAATTAATCATGGTTCATGTGAAATTCTGATTAGAACGACTATAATAATAATTCGACGTTGTAACGTAGCATTCCCACATATCTTGAAATTCTGATTAGAACGACTATAATAATAATTCGACGTTGTAACGTAGCATTCCCACATATCTGTCGTATCTTGTTGAGATATGTTACACCAGAGCATATCCCTAGTTTTTTTTAAATAGTCAACGTTCGTACACATGTTATCTATTTGCCTTTCTACATGCTCTGTTTAATTTAAAACTGCAAATTGATAAGACCAAAGACTTTTAATCAAATTATGACAATTTAATCTTATTATATGTCCTATGGATGTTTTAACGTATCAAACTGGGGACATATTATGACAATTTTCATTACTTTTCTTACAAAATCACATAAACAAATAAGAAACGAGGAACATGCAATATATATAAGAATATCCACGAGGGAGACAGATCAGATGTCACAATCAGTTTAATATATTATAACAATTTAACGTTATTTATGTAAGTTGACTAAGAAGGAATAATGAGTGGTTTTGAACCCTATTAAAGACCCAATTAGTGTCTTCTTGTAATCAGAAGAAAGAAGAAGAGATGGATCCAGAGGGAAGAAGAGAAGATGGAGACTGTTCTTATCTCTGCATACCTTTTAGCCTCATCCACGATATCTTTCAATCGTTCCTCGTTAGGTTTCACTTTCTGCAAACTCCTAAAGATAACTTTCAGGTTAATATTACTACTAATATATATTTCTTTATAATCAACGATACTTAAGTCATTATATATTTATTATATAATTGAATCTGTCTCGGTATCTGTTTACATGAATTTCATCCTCCTATATTATACTATTAACATGATAATATTGTTTAATTTCATCCTCCCTGTTTACATGAATTTCATCCTCCTATATTATACTATTAACATGATAATATTGTTTAATTTCATCCTCCTATATTATACTTTTTTTTTTTCTTGCTCTCACAATTTCTGCTTTCTAGAGCTTATTCATCTAAATTTATGAAACGAGAATTGGAAACTAAATCTAAACGACACGAATGTTCATTTTCTTACTGCGTTATGTCCAACTTTCTTTTCAATATGTTACTTTTTTTTTCGGGGTAAACTTTCAATATGAAATATCTAAATGCGTGTACATAATAATAATGATGAAGAAGAAATTAGAAGAAGAAGAGGAAGATACAAAGGTTGTGAATGTGTCTTCGAGACGTATGGTGACGTCAAGGAATAGGGAGCAAACTAGTTCCGGGAGGCGTGGAGGTTCCAACTGAAGTAAACAGACACCTTCCTAGTTTCTTCTTCTGCTTTCACGTGTCTTCATTTCAACAAAAAAGTCAACTTCAACTTCATGTTTTTAATATATTTATATGTTCGGGGAAAAAAGTCCAGTACTTTTTCTTCTCTTCTCATGCGTGATGTACGTTTTTCTTTTGCGTGAATGTGTGATTTTCGTTTGTAAAATAAGTAAAGATAAACTAAATTCTGTGATGTATGAAGATTTGTAAAATAAGAAAACAAGGACTATATATGTACTTCATTATGGCGATTTAAAGAATTAAGATAAAATATGAATTAAGGATATTAGGCAAGATAAAAAAAATAAACAATTACCATATTACTCACACACAGTGGCGGACCCAGCCCGTATATGAAATGGGTGCAAAATAATTCTTAAAAAAATAATATGGTGCAAAATGTCTCCACCAAGGCTTGATCACAAGCCTTCTTACGTTTATTATAAGCATTTAGACCAATTGAGCACATCAAATAAGTTTGCAGTAAGGTGAAAGTAATTATATTTATAAACTTAAGTGGGGGCAGGTGACTTAAGTGGGGGCAGGTGCTACCCCACCTTCAAACGTGGTTCCGCCACTGCTCACACATATCGTATTTTAAAACCGAGTTCACACCGTTCGTATCTTAAATCCGAATTACCACACAATTGCATCTTCAATCCGAGATTTCACGCATAGATGATTTACTGATACTTTCTGTCTATGTGAAATTTCGGATTTAAGAAATGATCTATGTGTATTCTAATGTTATGCGTGAGTTTTAGACGAGTCTCAAAATTCGTGTGTAATAATTATGATATGAAATTTTTTGAAAGGAAAAAAAAATCACTAATGGGCTGTAGAATATGACAAAGACAATGATTCATATTATTATTTGAACAATTAAATATTATTTTTCTAGAACGAATTTTTTTTTTTTTTTGGTCAAGATCTAGAAAGAATAAAAGTCTTTTTTCTTAACAAATAAACTATGCAATTCGTTTTATGTGTGTAAAATATATAAATGACAAATGACTAAGAAGCCGTGTGAATTGACAAGGACCAATTTCAAAGTCGTGTTGCTGATTACTAACTTTACATCTTGAGCCAATATATATATATATTTAATTTGTAAGTGGAAAAAACGCATTCGTTTTAAAATAATCTCTCTTACTTTGTTGTGTTATAATTATCAGACAAAATGAAATTGTTGTGTTATATGCCGCATAATATGCATACATTAAACTTGAGCGCAATTTTCATATAACACTTACATCGGCATTCAAAAAACAAAATGATTTGGTCAACGAATGATTTTAGAGCACATGACTATATGAGAATAAATAATAATAGGATCTTTTACACTCGATAGCACAAACACTTCTCCAAATTACAAAAGTAACACAACTAAAATTTCCTTTGTAAACAAAAATAAAAAACATGTGAGGACAAAAAAAATTTGTGTTAGTGAGTGTAATTTTTTATTGTTTGTGCTATTGAGTGTAATTTTATTTTTATTTGTGCTATAGAGTGTAATTTATTCATAATAATACGAAAAGACGCGCCAACTATTACACCAACTTTGGTTAAACTATAGTACATGTAATAATTGATGAGCCTATATACAGAGTCGGTCCGGCCTGATCCGAGGCCTAATACGAAAAAAATTGGGACCCTTCGCAAAAAAATAATATAGAATTGTATAAACCATAATCAAGGTGTTTAACTATGTCTCTTTCACAACTTCACTTTTGAGAAGCTTCAACATTAAGCCATAAATATTTGTAATATACATAATATTAACTAATTTTTTTTTTTTGCGAGGCCCCCTATATTTCGGGACCCGATACGAATGTTTTTTTTGAATTAAAAGAGGACCATCCCTGCCTATATATTAAAAACCTCAAGGCACTTGGCCTCTCACTTGGCTAAAACAGAATAGAAGAGAAGATGGAGAGAGAAGGAGTTTCTGATTGTCTTTGGATCCCTTTTAAGTTCTTTCACCAAACTTTTAGATCTCTCTTACTTAAGCTGTTCGGTCTGTCATCTCCTTCCGATCATTGTTTGCAAGTAAGTAATTTCTGAAGCTTGTGTATATTGAATTATGAAATCATGTTAAAGTTTGATGGGTTTTGTAATGATTGACAATAATTACTCTTTAGACCTAAAAAAGAAGGACAATAATTACTCTATATATTTATTCCATATATCAACGTGACATTCATTAACATGTAAACCTTAATAATTCTGATAAATGTGTAGAATACACCTACATAATTTTTTTGGATAGACTATATAATTAAAATTAAATGAAATATAAAAATATTAAATTTTAATCACATGTTGACACCATTGTAAAGAATATATTATCTTCAATGCTTAGACCACTCCATTGGTGATATTGAGGTTGGTATCTAAAATAAAAGAAAAATCCCCTATATATTATTTGGGAAGCAAAAAAGCTGAGGTGTCATCACCAGAATCATCCTAATCCCCTATATATTATTTGGGAAGCAAAAAAGCTGAGGTGTCATCACCAGAATCATCCTCACCAACCTTATTTACAAGTATGC
>CM071717.1:47389529-47406452 GCA_036630335.1 Physaria fendleri
CCTCTTTCTTGAGTAGACCCTAGTATATAACCATCAACTAGAACAAGGGTTAAGAGTATGATTTAATGGTCCATGAAACATATATGTCTCGATCACAGGCACAGCTAAGACTTACTTGGAAAGAGTAGAGATCAATTTCTCTGAGATCGTAGTCCGAGATCATCTCGCTTTCTCGACTACCCCATATGATTTCAGCTGTTTTCTTTGATCTCTTCAATGGACTGAACACAATGTATAACAGAGCCAGCCAATTTACAAAAGGATTTAACAACAAAAATGTCCATTACAAAGAACAATAATACAAAAGACCAGTGACTATACAAATCTAGATAAAAAGATCAAATTGAATCGTTCAAATTCACAAATCCGTATCTCTGATTATCCAAATTCTAGAAGAAAAAAAATCAATCCGAACACCTCATTGTCTTCATTAATCATCTACCAACCACTCAATTCGATCTAAGATCCAAATCCAAGTGACTAAGTTCAAAAACAGACTCAGTAGACTTGGAAAAAACTAAAATTCCTGATATTTATCTTTTAATGATTATATTGGTAATAATCCAGCAAAAAGGGGAAATACCTGGTAAAGCAGACATCGAAAGCATCGTTGATGAGCATCTGGCGAGAAATGTTGGCCTGAGACTCTCCTTTATTCGTCAAAACGGAGAAATCAGAGCTCCCTTGAATCCTCCCTTCTTCATTCCACGTGCTCTGCCCATGTCTCACAAGAACAACACGCTTCGTCGGCTTCGGTTTACCTTGTTCATACACGCTCGATGATGATCGAATCGAAATGTGGCGGCGAGGATGATCGAATCGAAATGTGGCGGCGAGTTGAATTTTTCCGGCAAATTTGGTGGAGGAGTAGACTCCGATTGGGTGTTATCGGAGTAGTGAGTGGTAGAGAAATCATTTTATTTTTTTTTAATTTTTATTTTAATTTTTTTTGGCTGAAAGAAACCATTTTATTTTATTTTAGCGGTAAGTTCTTATGTTCGTCTCTGGGCCACAAACGGTCCACCCAATAACCCGAACTCCGAGTTTTGCTGCTTGGGTGTTAAGAGTATTGGGTCGGGTTAAATCCCGAGTTTTGCTGCTTGGGTGTTAAGAGTATTGGGTCGGGTTAAATCAGATAATTTGAATACCGGATCATTTTGATTTCGATTTATATTTTTTCTAAGTAATGAAACATTAATCATCATATATTAAAAACTGGTGTGCAGATATATTACTCACGGAAAACCATATGATAACATGTTATTAACATTTTCTCCTTAAAAAGGTAAGTTACTTATTCAAGAAAATCATAAACTTCCAATTTCCAAACCAAACAACAAACATAACCAAAAGTACCAAACAACTCAAACCTCGTTTACATCACAAAAACAAGTTCGTCACGGTGTTACAACAACGGAAGATTTGACGGCGGCGACGGGGAAATCCAAGAGCACAATCTTGTCGATGTCTTGTCGATGACGGCGGTGAAAGCAGCAGAGAATTCAACATGAAGAGGATGGCTAGTGAATGCAACATAAGCATCTTTATTCTCAAAGGTCATAGAAAATGCATGAGTGAAACCTTGTGTAAGCATCTCATGACTCTCTTTATCTTCTCCCCTAGTAATTATCGTCAAATCGTACGGTCATCAACTAACAGATCTAAACAAGTATTTATAATATAATTAAAGAAAAAATAATGACGAACCATTCAAAGGATTTGACGGAATCAATTTGAGAAACAAGATTCTCTAAGCCCTTCAAGATCTCATCAACTTTTGTATCTTCCTTAAACTTCACAACCACCAAATGCTTAAACCCTGAAGTAGCCATTTGATTTTTTAAGCTTCACTCAGTTGTGTATAGACTAATGTTGAAGCATTAATTTCTTATATAGAGATGGAGATACTTATGTTATGTGTGCAAGTGTATACATGTACGTGTGTGAATGTACACGTTTGTGTGTGTGTGTCTGTGCACATGTGTGTGAACAATAATGTTTTTCACTGTGCTTGACTTCAGTGTACAGTTTTATGTTTTCTTCTGACATAACCTATATGACTATCTGTCTCTCAATTTAAACCTTTTTTTTTATTTATTAACTGGTCTTTGTTGACAACTTGCATGTTTTGTCATTATAATTTTTTTTATTTTGAATTTCTAGTCAGAAATTTTAGATTCCGAATAGACTTTGACGTTAAGGGGGGTTTGGATGTTTTGTGTTCTCATTGATAGAATGTGTAGCGGTGAATTGTGGTGTATAGGTGCACCAGCTAGTTAGGGCGTACCACACGAAATCTAGTATGGTTTGAGATTTTTTTCAAAGAATATTGTAATATATATATATATATATTTGTTAACCCAGTGTCCAAATCAGTAAGTAAGTGACAAAGATTAGAGCGTGATAGGTTTAGTTCCATCATTGTCTCTATGGCCATGTATTGTTTATTTTTGATCATATCAAAACATTCAAAGATATAATGGTGACATAAATATTGGTCACGGGTATGATTTTATTTATTTATTTGTAAATATATATATTTAATCAACCTGAATTATTAACAAAATAAATGGACGTGTACAAAAACACACAATTAAAATGGCTCTCTCTCCCCAGTTTTCTATCTCTAATCCTCTCTGTTCTTCTCTTATCAATCTATCTCTCGATCTTGCTTATTGCTAATATCTCCTCTGAAATTGATTCCGTGATTATTCCTAATATCTCCTCTAAGATTCTCCCTAAATCCCTACCTATATCGACAAAACACTCATACCATATTCTTCTCTCTAATAATTCCTATACTAATCTATCTAATTATCCCCTTTCCATCTCGAATTCTCCTCACACGCCATCTTCCCACAATCTGACCTCTCATCTTCCACACGTGATCTTGATATTACCAAAACCCCGCTCCGTCAGCTGCTTCAATCCTTCAATATCCAATCATGGGAAATTACTTCCCTCGAATCTCAATCCAAGCTTCGATTCTCCAAAAAATCATCATGAACATGCCTTCACGCCATATCCGAACAATCTCGACGATCCTCTTGCTGGCTATATATACAACCATCTCAATGATGCCAGACTCACACCTTCACACCACAACTCGAAAAGAAGACACTCCAGATTAAGCAAAGAATCAACTCCAATGGAAGATCAGCTTGCTTTAACGGTGGCGCAGATGAGTCTAGGTGTTGCAGACCCTTCGGTAATGATATCAGCTGAAGCCCAAGCCCATGCTCAGCATCAAAGTCACCATACGATCGTCGTCAGGAGGTTGCACCATACTCAAAAATGCTCATCGTCTCCGAGATCTGTTGATTGACCTCTGGAAGCTTGAGGACAGAGGTGATGTTATCATTCAGGAGGATGGTACCCTGCTTGCTACGTTCTCCAATGAGGTTCGTATGATTGATATCCTAAACAACGAACCTTGGACATTTAAGGGATGGTTGCTTGCGATTGATCTCTGGACTAATAGACATGAACCAAACTATATGGAGGAAGTTCTGCTATGGGTGAAGATTTTGAATGTCCCAGGGGATTACAAGCAAGAAGCTGCCTTAATGGATATTGGAAAGAGGATAGGTATCCCAGTAAGCGCCAAGCTGAGGGAGAGTAAGTGGGGAGCCGGAACGGAGTGCTTAGTCCAGATAAGGTTTAACATCAATGACAGGTTGAAGTTTATTCAAAGATTCAATTTCCCACCTGAACCTGAGCCAGTAGTTATACAATTCATCTATGAGAGGGTCAGACAGTTTTGTACCATCTGCGGCTCAATCATGCACACAGCTCAGGAGTGCCCCCACAATATACTTGTGAACCAGCCAGGACCAGGGCCTGTGATAACCCTCCCAGAGGCTTGCCCCCTCAACAGATCCATAACCCTCCCAGAGGCTTGCCCCCTCAACAGATCCGGAAAACCAATCAACTCCTTCCCAACAATAACCATAGGGAGCTTCACCTTCATCGAAATACCTTACCAGCTCTTCTACCCATACCATCATCATCATCCATTGCTGTTTTCCTGAGATCTCCTATCCCATCCAGAGCAAACTCCTCAGAACATAACCCAATAGGCCAGCCTCAACAAGAACCTCCAACTCAACAAGTCACTCGAAATGCTGCGGATCCTCAGACCACAAATGAAGCCCTCAAGCAACAGTCCCCACCACCTAGAAATCCTGATGGCAGCAACAACAACCCATCTCTCCTAAAGCCTCTTACTGTGGACGACTTTCCATACTCTGTACTTCCACCACTTGCGCAAGAAGGGGAGAATCAGTACTTGTCTCAGGACTGGCCAGAAGCTCTAGGACCAATCACCATCAATGCACAAGCCGATAACCAGAACTGCCCAAAAGGAGAAGGTAAGCAAGGCAGGAATGAATCTGGTGGGAGTTCTGAAACAGTGGATGATGTGCTGGAAATAGAGAATCCGCAACAAAGTAAGAGGAATAGTAAACAACCTGTCACTGAAACAACAAGTGTGGCACCAAGGAAGAGACGAGTCAGATCAAAAAAGGTGGAACGAGCAACACCAAACCCAACTCTGAGGATTGAAACACAAGTCAACATTGGAAAAAAGAGGAAAATCCCAGAGACCTCAGCAAGTCACACATCTAGGCAAATTAAGGTGAAGAACACAGTGGTTGGGGAAGCCGCAGAGGAACACGGGACGGTGGCATCCGCAATGCCACTACAACAGCCATGATTGTGATGCATTGGAATTGTCAGGGTCTTCGGAATCCCCTGACAATTCCATACCTACGGAAGATATGCCGTAAGAATAATCCGGATCTTCTCTGCTTAGTAGAAACCAAAAGATCTTCTCTGCTTAGTAGAAACCAAAAATAAGGATGAGTTTGTCCAAAGTCTAGTGTTCTCTTTAGGATTTGATAAGTGTCATTTAGTATTTGCTGTTGGTAGTAGAGGTGGTCTCTGTATTGCTTGGAAAAGTTCTATTTGTGTTAGTCTGTTGTCCCAAGAGTCAATGTCAATGAATGTAATGGAAGTGTCCCTTTTGTCTTACTCTTTCTGTCTTGTTTACATCTATGGCCCGCCATAAACTTCTCAGAGAAATAGATTCTGGAATAATTTAAGAGAGCTTGCAAGCACGGCTACGTTCGACAATAAGCCACTATTATTCCTTGGAGATTTCAATGACATTGAGAAACCGTCATTTAAATCAGGAGGTCCACTAAGAAGCAAACAAAGCTGTCGAAAATTCAGGGCAATGCTGCATTATTTTGATCTCAAGATGCTAAGGTACAAGGGTAGGAAATACACATGGCAAGGAAAGAGATATGATCACCAGGTACTGAAGCATACGGAAACCCGGACTGGCACCAACTCCATCCTAACGCCCTCGTCACCCATTTACAATGGATAGGCTCAGACCACAAACCAATTGTTATCAACAAAGAAGTAGTACAACAGTCAAGCTCCAAGAGATTCTTCTACAACAATTATTGGATCAAGTTGCCTAAGTTTAGAAATCTCATTGAGGAAGTATGTGGACAAATCAACGAACAAGACTCTCCCTCAACTATTACAGAGGATCTCAACACATTTCAAAGGAAAATTGAGGAATGGAGACCCTCTATCATCCCAAATGAAACAAAATGGATAGAGTCACTAAAGAAGAACTTGGACCGCCTCTATGCTCAACAACAATGGGATGAGCAAGCCATTATGCAAACAAAGAAAGCATTTGGGATGAGCAAGCCATTATGCAAACAAAGAAAGCATTACTATACTTCACTAAGATGGAGGAGGAATACTGGAGAAATAGGAGTAGAGCCACTTGGCTTAAACAAGGAGATAAAAATACAAAGTTTTTTCAAGCAAAAGTCAAACAGAGAAGGTTCACAAATCGGATACTTCTCCTCAAAGATCATCAAGGACATAACCAAACTGACCCAACCTCCATCCAAACATTGATTGAGACTCACTTCAGGAAGATCTTCACGGACAAGTGCTCACCAATAAATGACCCCTTACAGAGCATGACGCAGACTATTACGCCGGAGATAAATACCAAACTTACTAGGCAAGTAACCGCAGAGGAGGTCAAGAAAGCTGTTTTTCAAATGAACTCTGATAAAGCACCAGGTCCGGACGGGTTCACGCCAGGATTCTATCATCATCTGTGGGATAAGGTCGGACCAAAAGTTGTAAAATATGTTCAGCATTTTATGGACTCAAATGCCCTTGATCTGGAATTAAACCATACGCTTATAAGGCTGATCCCAAAATCTCATCCACCGACCACACCAGGACAATTCAGACCAATCAGTCTCTGTAATGTCCTTTACAGAATTATTGAAAAGGTGTTAGCCAACAGATTTAAAGAAGCTCTCCCTGGGATTATCTCACCAAACCAGTCAGCTTTCTTACCTGGTCGCTTAATCACTGATAATGTTATTATTGCACATGAGATGATGCATTCCCTTAAAACAAGGAAGAGGAAAATCCCCTTCATGGCCCTTAAGCTGGACATAGCCAAGGCTTTCGACAAGGTGAATTGGTCTTTTTTGAGCTATAAGCTGGACATAGCCAAGGCTTTCGACAAGGTGAATTGGTCTTTTTTGAGCTACCTACTTACTAAGATGGGTTTTGCGGAAAAATAGAAGAGATGGATTATGGAGTGCAGGGCCGTTTCGAACCAAACAAAGGCCCTGTGCTACTTTTAAAAAATATAGGCCCTAATATATACAAGTTTTTTTAAAAAAAATTGTTTCAGTGTAAAAAAAATTAATTAAACTTGGATATAAAAAAAGGCCCTTAAATAAAAAAAAGGGCTCTTGGATCTTAAGAATACATTAAAAAAACAAACAATATAACACTAATTATTCAAAAAAAATTGATATGGACCCTAAATTTTTTTGGACCCTGTGCGGTCGCCCATATAGCACATGCTACTCGACTGCCCTGATAGAGTCCATCACTACAGTCTCGTATACTGTCCTTATAAATGGTAAACCGAGCAATGGAATTATCCCACAGTGTGGAATCCGGCAAGGAGATCCATTGTCCCCATATCTCTACACCATATGCTCTGAAGGACTCTTATATCATAAAACAAGCCGAGTTAGAGGGAAGAATCACAGGCTTCAAGGCTGCGGTCTCAGCCCCACCTATCACACACTTATTGTTCGCTGATGACTCTTTACTATTTTGCAAAGCCACATCCCAGGAAACAACAGAGCTTAAACAGATACTTAGAAACTATGCTGAAATGGCGGGTCAAGAAATAAACTTCACCAAATCCGCAATTACTTTCAGTAATGCTGTTGATACTCAGATGAAAGAGTACATATCTACAGAGATATTACTTTCAGTAATGCTGTTGATACTCAGATGAAAGAGTACATATCTACAGAGATGAGCATCCCACAACAGAATAAAATAGGGTTCTATCTCGGCCTACCGGAGTTCAAAGGAAACAACTTTGCTCAATGTTTTAGTTACATCCTGGATAAGGTGGACAAGAGGTTGCAGAATTGGAGTAATAAACTATTAAATCAAGCCGAAAAGGAAGTTCTCATCAAATCTATATTGCAGGCCTTACCAACATACACCATGCAATGCTTCCTAATCCCATATCAACTTATCCAGAAAATAGAACAGAAAATAAGAAGGTTATGGTGGCAAGACAAGCAACACAACAAGCCAATCCCATGGATTAGATGGACACAATTGTCAAAGCCGAAGGGGTATGAAGGCTTAGGTTTCAGAAATTTAAAATTATTCAATCAAGCTTTGCTTGCAAAACAAGCTTGGAGGGTGATAAGTCATCCCGAGCTTCTTCTTTCAAGGGTCCTGAAAGAAAAGTACTTCAGGAAAGACACATTGCTCAGGGCTCCACCAAAGAAAACACAGAGTTTTGCCTGGAGAAGTATCAAAAGCTCCCTTCCACTTATCAACCAACACGCAAGCTATCAAGTTGGACTAGGAAATACCATCAATATATGGAAAGATCAATGGATCCCATCGAAGCAGCCAAAAGCTCCAACTCCTAAATCAGTCCAAGCTTTGCGAAATCTCACAACACCTTTTCAGCTAATGACCCAACATACCAGAACATGGGATGAGGCAAAGGTTAGAGACAATATCCATGAGAATGATGTGCAACACGTCCTAAATATTAGACCCCTTCAATATGCTATAATTGATAAGATTGTATGGCCATTTACGCCCTCTGGTCAATATTCAGTTAGGACAGGATATCGCCTCTTGTATGATAGAAACGTACGCCTCCATCCATTACCCTCCATTCCACCACTGGTACAAAAACTCTGTAAGTCTCCATGGCAATTTTCCCTCCCATCGAAAATCAAGCTTTTTTGGTGGAAGGTAATGTACAATGGTCTCCCTACGCTGATAAATCTTTCTATACGTGGAGCAAAACTGGACCCGACTTGTATACTTTGTCTAGAGCACAGTGAATCGCTTGACCATCTTATGACCCATTGTAGAGTAGCCAGAGAAATATGGACACTTCTTCTACCCGAAGCTTACAGCACACGCCATCTCTCAACCCTAGACTTCATTAACCATGTTTGGGAACAGGAAAGCAAAGGATGTTCACCATTATCAGCATTCATCGGCTAGAATATATGGAAGGCACGCAACAATGCTATTTTTAATGGTGAAAAGATCGCTATCCCAACCATTCTACAAAAAGCTTCAAGTGACCATCACTTATGGATCACAATGGGAAGACCGCCGGATAATCAACCATCTCAACACTATAGAGCACAGAGACCCATGAACAATATGGAAAAGAGACCCATGAACAATATGGAAAATCGAATTCCGGGGAATCACTGTTGTTACGTTGATGCATCTTGGGTTTCAGATAAGGAGAACATGGGTATCTGTTGGCAGTACCATAGATACAATAAAATATACATCCAAGGCTTCGGATCCTTCCCACCAACATCTTCCTCCATAGATGCGGAAGCGGTTGCCATACTTGAGGCGTGTAAAAAGATAGTGAGTTTTAGAGGACCAGGTACAACAATATTGTCAGACGCGAAGGCTCTAGTGGACAGTATCAATAATTGCCTGCAAATAGAGGAATGCAAAGGTAGACAAGGAAATTCAGATTATACATATGCGTTAGCCTCTATTCCCATCATTGAGGATATATGTAGAACTACACTCTTAACCACTCCGCCGCTGAAGTTCTGTTTTATTCGAAGAGTTAACAACTCGGAGGCAGATATGAAAGCAAAACAAGCTAGGATTGAACATGTACCATATAAGATATCATGGCTGTGATACTCAGATTGGCATAACTATCAAACCCACATATAATCTAATAAAATAAATATCGTTAAAAAAAAAAATGGACGTGTACAATGGACCAAACAGAAATCACACCAAACCAGATTTGGTTAACATAGTAATTTCGTCAATTTCAAGTTAAGATTTGAATTTGGTAATCACTCAAACCGGGTGCAAATAAATCTCATATAACAAATATAAAGTAATACAATTTTCATCAAATTCATATAACAAATATAAAGTAATACAATTTTCATCAAATTCAGCCAACGATTTACCATAAGCTAATTCTTTTTCTTTTAACTATAAACTTATTAGACTAGAAGATTATAATCACTTTCAACCAATTTTTGTTCATCTCTACAAAATAAGAGGAGTAAACTTTTGTTTTTTGTTAGTTCTTTTTCCTATTTCTCTCATTCAGTTTATTTTTCCCACTATTATTATTACATTTTTTTTTTTATTCTACTAAATCTGATCCTGTAATTCTGATAATTCCAATACGGACCATCCTAAAATTAGTAGAATGCTTTTTGGGACAAGATCTGAAACAAATCGAAAATAAAATGGAAAGGGAAACATGGTGCATGGATTTATGTCAGCTCAACAATCTTTTTTGTAATAAAGTTTGATTCAGCCATACCATTTATTCTTTTTTGATAGGATCATTCTTGTGGGCTTACTTCTTCTCAAGTCACATGAAACTTGGACCCATATTTTCTTAATAATTTCCCCTCTTAAAGATATGATTAAAACTTGGACCCATATTTTCTTAATAATTTCCCCTCTTAAAGATATGATTAAAGCAGTAACATGTGGCCATGCTCTTATATCAATTCCCACTGAAAATGACATCATATCGACCCGTTGCTTAACATAATTGTTACTTTTTTTTTGGTTGAGAACAAAGTATGTAGGATGAGGTTTGAAGTGGAATGTCTGATTAAAAGTTTCAGTTGTTAAATCAAATTTTTTTCTGTGCGTGGGATCTGTCAGATTTAATACGAATCTCGTAGTTTCAGTTTGTTATCTACCTGTGTATAAAGTTATACCTCACGAGAAGTGGTTATAAGGAAAGTCTTGAGAAAATGTCAATCAGGGTCGGTCCGTCCTAATCCGAGGCCTAATACGAAAAAAAATTGGGGCCCTTCGCAAAAAAATAATATAGAATTGTATAAATCATAATCAAGGTGTTTAACCATAAATAATATAGAATTGTATAAATCATAATCAAGGTGTTTAACCATGTCTTTTTCAATTGATAACATGGCTAAACCGTTCAACCTATCCCGTGGCATCTTTAATCGTAAGTAAGATTTTATCAACTTCAGTTTTGAGAAGTTTCAACATTAAGTCATAAATATTTGTAANNTAAAAGATGACCACCCCTGATGTCAATAGGGGAATTTTGGAAAATGCCTTCATTATGTGTTGCAACTGACCTCTATGGACTTTAGAAATTCATAACTGTTATTTCAGTATTCTAAAGTGTGAAACTAGGTGAAATGGTTAATGTTAAGACCGACTTTGTAGTGTAGTGTATGTATAAAGCTAATCTTCAATGTTTTATAAATTGTGTCTAAATTTGCTGAAAGAATCTCTATTGTAATTTTTCATGCTGGTTTGGTTAAATAAGAACTAGGTTCTTCTTTAATAAGTTTTGTCAAATGTCTAAAAGAAAAAACAAAAGGTAATGTCTGAAGAGACAATTGCTACATAAAGATGGAATAGTCAAAAGGATTAGAGTCGGAAAAACTATCAAAAAGGGTGGCAAGTGATAGGTCGAAAACAGTTGATCTACAAATCGAAAGGCTTTTCTTTCTATTGGGCTTTTACTTATTTCAATGTGTATTGTTTTCTTTACTAATAATATAATAATATAATATAGATTGTTTTGTTACTTTGGTTTATGCCCCATTACAGTTATACATCTACTATACTATTTCTCTAATTAATATTTTGACCTAGTATAAACTTCAATATTACCTGTCCAATTTTCTAAATTCCGGAAAATTTATACATTGAACTTCTCTCTTTTTTTTTTTTTTAACTCACTTAGCATTCATTAATACTAAGAAGTGTCTAATATCGGACTAACACGACCATTCAAGGCCAATAAACCACAAAGGCTAAGTGGATTCCCAAGACGGGATCAACCACGAAATCCCATAACGGTGTCCACGCAGGGCAAACCAAGGGAGTATGAAACAAAAACTAGACTAGGAGCAAACAGAGATAGCAACTAAGAAGGCCTAAGAAAACCAATAATACTGAAGAATGATATCTAAACAGAGAAAAGCAAAACTCAACAAACAAGTAATCTGGCTTCCTCGAGCACTTGATCTCATCGGTTGAACCCAAGCTCTTCCTTCCTAATTAGATATCTGTTAGCACAAACAAAGCACCCATAGATAGCCACATAAACAATCCTCCTAGAGATGCAATGAAGAACAAGGCTATTTCAATGGTTATTGCTTCATCAGTCTCGAAGCACATGACTTTTTCTTCAGCAGCGAGGTTAAACACCAATTAGGCAAGCATATGTTGAGGTATATCAGGAGTGAGCCTTGCTTAGGGATAGAGAAGAGAAAGACAAAATCTGTAAATTGTCCATTCTTTCTACTATCAGCCTTGAATCCATATCAGTCCATTGCTCCAAGTTGTGAACCAAATAGCAATCTTCATTGCTTTCCTTTAATTTTCTGTTTACATCTTTAAACCCGTATAAGATGCATAAACAGAATGGGTCTCTTCACAAAGGAGTTATTCTACTCAAAGTTCCTGACATAAAACCAAACAACCCATGCTACCCACAGTACTAACAACACCAAGTCGATATCATTATGTTAGTTAAAATACATTGTAAAACATTTTTTTCCCAAATTAATGAGAATCAAAATCTTTTCCCCAAATTCTGTTATATTTTTTTCCCAAATTAATGAGAATCAAAATCTTTTCCCCAAATTCTGTTATGGTATCAGAGCGCATTCCAAGCTGCTCGATACGATCTCTTCGACGAATCAAAGGATGATCGTGTTCTTCATCATCAAGAAGATTCGCGTTGATCGATCTCTCCGTTTCTCTTCGTATCTTTGTTTGATCTGTTATCGAATTTCTTCTGTTGGTGTTTTCTTGGAGCTTTAGCTTGTTCATCTTTCTTAATCATCGTCTTCTTCATAGTTCAAGTTTTCTTTGTTCAGTATGGCTTCGGTCGTTGACAATTCTGAAGGAAATACGGAAGGAAATCAAACTCCGCCATCGGGAAATCAAGGCTCAAATCAGTTCACTCGTCAAAACCAATCGACTGATGTTTACGAGAATCCCTATTTCCTTCACAGCTCAGATCACGCAGGTTTGGTTCTTGTCACTGATCGTCTTAGTTCAGGATCTGATTTTCATTCATGGCGTCGCTCTATTCGTATGGCTTTGAATGTGCGTAATAAGCTAGGATTTATAGATGGTACTATACCAAAGCCACCTAGTAATCACAAAGATGCTGGATCTTGGTCTCGTTGCAATGATATGGTAGCTACTTGGTTAATGAATTCTGTATCAAAGAAGATAGGTCAGAGTTTGTTGTTTTTGTCTACTGCTGAAGCAATTTGGAAAAATCTTTTGTCAAGATTCAAACAGGATGATGCTCCTCGTGTGTATGAAATAGAACAGAGATTGAGTAATATCCAGCAGGGATCAATGGATGTCAGTTCCTATTATACAGAATTAGTGACTCTTTGGGAAGAACACAAGAATTATATAGATCTTCCTGTGTGCACTTGTGGAAAGTGTGAGTGCAATGCAGCACATATGTGGGAGCTTTTGCAGCAAAGGAGTAGAGTAACAAAGTTCTTGATGGGCTTAAATGATGTTTATGAACCTACTCGAAGACACATTCTCATGCTGAAACCGATACCTATATTGAGGATGTTTTTAATTTGGTTGCTCAAGATGAGAGGCAGAGGATGATCAAACCTGCTGTTAATGCTGATAACATTGTCTTCCAGAGTTCCAATACTGATTCTACTCCTTCTTATACGGGTCTTAATGATAACATGGCTTATGCTACTACTTACAGATCAAATCAAGGCCAAAGACCTTTTTGTACTCATTGTGGCAAACATGGCCATACTGTCCAGAAATGTTATAAGCTGCACGGTTACCCTCCAGGTCACAAGATGTCTCAAACTCAAAATCAGAATCAGAACAGAAGCCAAGGACAGAATCAGAGTCAGGGTCAAAGGAATTACAGACCTTCTCAGAATCAGAATACAAACATGATGGCTAATGCTATGATCGCAGCTTCTGTTCCTACTCTTGACCTTAGCCACTTCAATCTTGATCAGGTGAAATCTCTCATAAGCCAGTTGAGTGCCCATGTGCAACCACCCTCTTGACCTTAGCCACTTCAATCTTGATCAGGTGAAATCTCTCATAAGCCAGTTGAGTGCCCATGTGCAACCACCTCCTGTGGTAGAGCAGAAGGTTCATGTTCCTACTGCTACTATAACAGAGAATGGTGCCATGGCTGCAAACTCGTGCCATGGCTGCAAACTCAACTGCAGGTATGGTTGGATGTATCACCACTTCTGGTTACTCTAAAACCTTTTTAATTCCTAATACTAGCAAGGATCATGTTTTAGCTTCTTTTTATGATATGATTTCTCCTGATTCTTGGATAATTGATAGTGGTGCTACAACACATGTGTGTCATGACTTGAAAATGTTTAGTGATGTTACTAGTGTTACAGGTGTTAATGTTTTGTGTCATGACTTGAAAATGTTTAGTGATGTTACTAGTGTTACAGGTGTTAATGTTTCTTTACCTAATGGAATTAAAGTTCCTATAAGCCATACTGGAACTGTTCATATTTCAGCTGATTTGGTGTTACATAATGTGTTACATGTTCCTTGTTTTAAATTCAACCTAATCAGTGTTAGTTCTCTTTTACAAGATAAGAAATATTCTCTAACTTTTGGTCATGACTTCTGCTGTATACAGGACCTTACTCGGGCCTTGATGATTGGTAGAGGAAGGTTGCATCATGATCTCTACATATTAGAGAAGGAGTATTCTGTGAATTCATTCTGCGGATCATTACAAGTAGATGAAAAGATTTGGCATCAAAGATTGGGTCATCCATCTAGTAATAAGCTGAATTTTCTTTCTAAATCTGGTATTTTACCTTTCAATGTTAATAAAAGTACTGAATCTCATTGTGAAGTTTGTCCTTTAGCTAAACAAAAGAGATTACCGTTTGTTTCTCATAATAATCTAGCTAAAGCTGCTTTTGATTTAGTCCATATGGACGTTTGGGGGCCTTTCTCAATAGCTGCTTTTGATTTAGTCCATATGGACGTTTGGGGGCCTTTCTCAATTGAATCCACAGAAGGCTATAGATATTTTTTAACTCTGGTTGATGATTGCACCAGAGTTACTTGGCTATATATGTTAAAGTCTAAATCCGATGTTCTAAGAGTGTTTCCAGATTTTGTTAAGTATGTACAGACTCAGCATAAGACCAGGATAAAGGCCATTCGAACTGATAATGCTCCGGAGCTAGCCTTTACCCAACTGGTCAAGGATCAAGGAATGCTGCACCAATTTTCATGTGCCTATACACCACAACAAAACTCTGTGGTGGAGCGTAAGCATCAACACTTACTTAATGTCTCTCGTGCTTTACTTTTTCAATCCAATGTGCCTTTAGTTTACTGGAGTGATTGTGTCATGACTGCAGTCTTTTTGATTAATAGAACTGCCTCTTTAGTGCTTAATAAGATTTCTCCCTATGAGAAAATGTATAAGAAGCATCCTGATTATCATTTCTTGAGATCCTTTGGTTGTTTATGCTATGTGTCTACCTTATCTAAAGACAGACACAAATTCAGTCCAAGGGCTTCACCTTGTGTTTTTCTTGGCTATCCATCTGGTTACAAGGGTTATAAGGTTTTGAATCTTGACACAAATGTCATTTCTATTACCAGGAATGTTGTGTTCCATGAAAATATTTTTCCTTTTAAGACTAATCCTTCATCTTTGTCTCAGCAGGATTTATTTTCAAGTAGCATTTTACCAGTGTCTACCCCAGTGGGATTGGATAATCTGATTTCGGTTCCATCCCAATTACACCAATCAGTTGACACTGGAACTGATAATTTCCATATTCCTGACACAGAAAATAATCTAACACCTGTTATTCCAAGTTCCTTGCATACAGGTGTGGATGATGCTTCACCAGAGTTGGGCAATACTTCTGATGTTCAAAGTCCACCTGTAGTGCCAGCAGTTCCAATTACTTCTTCACAAGCAAGTCTTCTTGATAGACCTAGAAGACAACCAAAAGCACCTCGGTATTTAGCAGATTATCACTGCTCCCAGGTTACTCGATCTGATTTGCCTTCAAGTTCTTCTAATCCTTTATATCCTTTGTCATCTGTTTTGGATTATTCTAAATTTGAGTCCACAGTATCAACACTTTATTCTAGCCACTTCAATGGAGATTGAACCACAAAATTTTCAACAAGCCATGGCTCATCCTCATTTTCCTGAAGCTATGAATCTTGAGATTGCAGCTCTTGAAGAAAATGAGACTTGGACCATAGAATCACTTCCACCAGGTAAGACTGCTATTGGTAATAGGTGGGTTTATACAATCAAATATAATCCTGATGGAACCTTAGATCGTTACAAAGCTCGTTTAGTTGCTAAAGGTTACAATCAACAAGAGGGTGTAGATTATATTGATACTTTTTCCCCTGTTGCAAAATTAACTAGTGTCAAATTCATGTTAGCTTTAGCCTCTGTTTTTGGTTGGAACTTAACCCAAATGGATGTATTAAATGCTTTTCTCCATGGTAAGTTTGTAGATGATATTCTCATTGCCTCTAACAGTGATTCTGAGTTGCAGGCACTAAAAGACACATTACATTCAGCTTTTACAATCAAAGACTTAGGATCTCCAAGATTTTTCTTAGGATTGGAGATTGCTAGGAACAAGTCTGGAATATCCATTTGCCAGCGAAAATATACACTTGATATTTTGGCTACAACTGGAATGTTAGCCTGTAAGCCATCAACTGTTCCAATGGATCCTTCCACACGTCTGAGCAAAAATAGTGGAACTCCAATGGAAAATCCAACTTCTTACAGGGAGCTAATAGGCCGCTTACTTTATCTAACTATTACCCGTCCTGATATAACTTATGCTGTACATTCTTTAAGTCAATTTTTATCTTGTCCTACTAATGTTCATATGCAGGCAGCATATAAGATCCTACGATATCTGAAGACATCACCTGGACAAGGCTTATTTTATAGTTCAGATAATGAAATTTGTCTTAATGGTTTTGCAGACGCGGACTGGGGAACATGCCCTGATACTCGAAGATCCATCTCAGGCTATTGCGTTTACCTTGGCAGATCACTAATCTCTTGGAAATCCAAGAAACAAGCCACAGTTAGTCGCAGTAGCACGGAGGCAGAATACAGGAGTATGGCACTTCTTACTTGTGAACTTTTGTGGATTAATCAGTTGCTTACTGATTTTCAGGTATCAGTGAATGGGTCAGCTAAACTCTTCTGTGACAATAAATCGGCATTACATTTAGCAACCAATCCTGTGTTCCATGAAA
>CM071717.1:47418179-47431949 GCA_036630335.1 Physaria fendleri
AAAAAAAAAAAAAAAAAAGATTTCAATATTATTATAATTATTTTTCTACATACTGATCCAAATAGTTTCAATCGTGAAGTTTACATCATATTACCCTTTTCAACAATTTATTTATATCTTACTCACACTTAACATTTTTTACTATTAAAACCAAATTAGATCAATGATAATGGCACAAGGGTGAATAATAATATAAAAACAAACTAGTCCTATAGATGTGTAGCAAATTAAGAAATGATAATGACATATAATAGTAACAGGGGTCTGATATGCCAAATCTTAATAGTAACAACTTACTAATTTGCTTTGGATTTTCGAAACCACAAAATGGGATTATGGGCTCCACTTTCTAATACGTTTATATCTCTATTTTCTTATCAATAAATCATAATCAATGCACGCAAAACCACGTTGCAACTTTTGTGTACGGTTTCTCATATTTCCTGTTAATTTTACACGGTGATTTAATCCCACTAAAAATGTTTATTTAAGAGTGTTAACAAAAAAACAAATTATTCAATGAGACACTAATTTTTTGACACGATGTTTAAAATATAGTTCTAATCTTTAAATGATCTAAAACGTGCTCATTTTAGCTTAATTTTTTAATGTGGCCAATTTTCTATTAAATGTGGCTTAAAAGTTAGGTTTTAGACATAAAAAAGTTTACATGGTGATCTAACAGTTTATGTTAATATTGTTTGATATCATAATTTATATTCAACACAATGTATGTTGTTGGTAGAAGAAGTTAGTTCAATATAGTTATTAGTGTTAAGAACATCACATGTCATTCGAAACACCTCATCAGAATGATGTAAATTGTAAAATTACAAAAGGTTTGATGACAAAAGGATCAGTACCTTAATTTCCAAAGAGAAGAAGAGTTCGAAGGGTCTGATGCATACTCCAATTCTGGTAATAGAAGTAGAGAAACATTGTGTTTAGAAAGTGCAGATTTTAAATAGTTCAAGAGGATTCGATATCTGGAGGTTTTCTTCTTCAGAACTTGAATATAAGCGTGTAACCCAAGCCATATCACTTCTTCTTTTTTTAGTTTAAGAACTGGTCTGAAACTATAAGAACCAGTGTTGAATCTGTGCATCCTTCGATTTATGAGTCTGAACATGTACCTGTGATTAGGAAGGACTAGATTATATTTAACAGAACCAAATTAGTAAGTAATAGTTTCTATATATTCCATACCTGATAGACTGTGTGATAAATTTGAACAATGTTTGAGAATGAAGCTTCCAAAACCGAGACAACTCGTAGAGATAACAGTGAAACTTCATTGCAGCTAATAGAAAGATTTGATAGATGTTTAACCTCACAATTTCTCCCGAGTTAATGTTCGAGTCAAATAGAATCGGATGACATTTAGGAACCAAGAAGTAACACAACTTATGCCGAAGACTTCTTACAGGATGGTTCTGCCAAGCTACAGAAAAGGTTGAGCTTATATGGCCACTCAAGTACCTGTTTTCATGAAATTTGAATGACGAAATTAGACTCAAACAGACAATCCATAGGATGACTAAGGAAACAGAGCTATTTAAGTATACTTATGAGTGAAATGGAAGAGATGAGGCAGACCTTTCGTAGTCAACTTGGACTTCGAATGTGCGGGAATTAATAAGCAAACCCGTCCATCTGGCAAAAGAAATTCCATTATCATCCACATACATTCTGCTAGAAGCACACCGAGATTCTTCTCCATCTTCAAAATTTATGCAGAATTTTTTTTCATTCATGTAGCAGTTGTAATCTTTAAATCCATGTTTCAGCCTATTATAGAAGCTAGTCGCCTGATCTCTTGAGGTAGACACAAACAGGTAGTCATCCATATACCTCATTAACTTACAGCTTGTGGGGCTGATTAGATTGTTTTCTTGATTGCATTCTTTAGCAGATGCAACTATAGAGGTTTCCTCGAGGAAGGGGTAGATCAAAGTCCTCTCAAGATGCCCATAGTAAAAACAACATAACAGGGAAGATAGTCTATGTCCCTGAGGTATTCCAGCAATTTTTACATAGAAGCTTTTATCCCACTGCAACATATTGTTCCTTAGAATGTTTCCTATCCAAAGTATGATATCCTTCTTCCTCACTAGACGGTTTTCTCCCTAAAAGATTGGACATAAAATCATAACAATGTTAAGAAAATGAAGTAAAGAACAATAGGGACACTACAAGTTCTAAGAAAAGGGATCACAAGAGTTTGTTAAGAAGTCCAATAGTTTTTGGTTTTACCATCCTGAACCTATTATCCTCTTTTATCAAGCAAAGATTAAACAATGAGGTATGTCTTTAGTTGCACAAACAGATAAATCAATAATTTAAGAGGAAACACAGTTCCAAAGTGTTTTCATCAAAACAATGACAATGCTATGCCATGAAATGGAACTCTTGTTCTACGTGATCACATTTCTCATCCTATGAACATAATGTGCTAATAGCTTAAAGAGTTTCAGATTAAGAAGAGAAGGCATACCTGATCAACCATAATACTTTGTCGAGCATCACATGGAACAGTTGTAATACTTTGTCGAGCATCACATGGAACAGTTGATGTGAATCTTGAAAAGTTAGCATTTCTATCACTTGAGACTAGTATAGTGTTTACCCAATTGGATCTCTTCCCACAGCAGACCAACCTACATCTAGTTAAGATGTATTCATCTTTCAGGAAACTTTGAATGACATAAAGCAGTTTACCTTGATCAATTGAATCAAATGCCTTATATACATCTGCAACCACAAAGAACAAAGGAGGAAGTTCTCCTGATTGACTCCTCAAACTAATCAGATATGGGCATAGGTTTCTGTAGAAATCATCATGGTCAAAAATAGAAGACCCAAGAACATCTGGTTCTTTGAGCTGGATGTCCTTCAACACAGCATGTATATCACAAAGAACTTGGACATATCCATCAAGGGTTTTACTAATTTCTTTGCTTACTACCCTTTCCCAGGTGCTTTTCCTGTAATAAAAAATACTTAGCCCCCCTCCTTGACTTTCAGTGCTATAGAAGTTGAAGAGCACCAATTTCTTGACAATCTCGAAAAGCCAAGAAATCCATTTTGTGCACAACATCTGATGTGTACTTCTGATGGACTCTTCTTGGTGTTCATCTCCATTGACCAGACAGCATAACTGTTTTCTGGTGAAGAACTGGAAATCTGATGATTTCACTTTATGCAAAAATTGCTTCACTGTGCATTTCTCATTTTTTCGTCTAGAAACAAACCAGGCAATGTTTCTCCTAAGAACCCTCATCTGATGATTAGTCCCAAGCAAACTTTCTGGAACAATGTACCTGAATATGGCCCAAATAAAGGAAACTACTTGGTCTTTCGTGCAATACAGTTTCATTTCTTCGTCACTGGGACAATTTGGTTTAACCTTTTCTGAACTTAATCCATGAGGCAGCTTATCTGAATTTTGCCTCCAGCAATTCTGTGATAGAAGATATGTAATTTTTTTCAATCAAAAGATCAGTTGCAGGTCCCACAAATATGAATTCTTAAGCAGATTTGGGCATTATATATGAGAGGCTAGCAATCATTGACAAAAAAAAAAAAAAAAAAAAAAAAAAAAAAAAAAAAAAAAAAAAAAAGAGGCTAGCAAGTAGCAACTATGTTAATTTCACTTTATGGATTCCTTCTGTTGTTCATATTTTCAACATAATGTATCTGAAATAACAATGCCCAGAAATTATTAAAACTTAAATCTAATATGGAAACAGTCTCTGAAGGAAAAATATGAACCTGTGAAGTCGCGTTTGCAGACTGCAATGCATCCTCTTGCAGCAAGACAACTGGACAATGTTTATCTAGTAACACTTTTAAATGTGAGGACCTCGCTTTTCCAATTAGAGTTTTTAGAGACTTGAGCAATGAATGGTATCTGCAGAATAATGGAAAAAGAATAATGATATTATTTTACTTCCCTGCATCAGTTAATCAACAAAGCTTAAAAAATCTGTCCTTCAGGTCAACTCAGACTGCTTATATATATGCTACATTATCTGACTACATGCTCCAAGTTTCAGAATAACTTGGGTTTTCTTGAGACAGTAGAACATTTTGGAATAGCATAATTGATATCAGTTAGGTGTCCTTTTGTGTCGAACTAAACCAAACTAAAATAGACTATTTAACATTTCCTCTTCAGACAATCTAAAGCAGCTAAGTATCTTGCAAACCGGTTTAGATCATCAAAATATACTCATAGAGAAACGAAAGCAGTGTGTCAAAGATTTAAGGTATGACCAGTTACCAAATTTATGGGGATGAGTGCATGACTTACAAGCAAATGGATCCACTGGGACAATTTCCTTTGCCATGAGATGGCACCATTGACCAAGCGTTTACTTCACCAAATATATGGTTCATTAGTGACTTTGAACCAGTGCAGTTGGGCTTCAAGATTTTTAAAATGTCTGTATACCATAAGGAATCAGACTCAGCGCAGACAAACCGTATGGAGAAGAGACAAATAAAATTTACATGAAGCTGGGGCTTCAAGATTTTTAAAATGTCTGTATACCATAAGGAATCAGACTCAGCGCAGACAAACCGTATGGAGAAGAGACAAATAAAATTTACATGAAGCTGAAGTTGCTAGTAGTTTGAACAAGTTCAGACCACAAAGGATACGTTTTGGTGGTATGACTGAAAATGTGTTCAGACCACAAAGGATACGTTTTGGTGGTATGACTGAAAATGTTCCTGAGTTGCCTAACCCAACATGCTTCTTTCTTTTAACTTGTTTAGCCTACAAAAACAGTGATTAAATCTTCCTTAGGCAAGAACAGGTTGTCAAATTTGAAGGTAAAGAGGTGTTAGGAAGAATATTAGTAACTTCTAATACCAACAAGATAGATGCCGCTGTTTGTAAAATGCATCATGTAAAACTAAAAAACCTCCCCATCAATCTTCCAAGACTGGGGAAAAAGAGGAATTCATACTGGTCTCTTAATAAATTTTAAGCACAAATCTTTGACAAAATTACCTGCTCGGCAAAATCAGTTTGAGTTCCATTTACACCAATGTGCTGATTCCTTTTACCAACTTCATTCCCAGTTGAAGCATTACCAATTGTACAAGAAGTTATACAAGGTGCATCACAGTCAACTTTTTGGATATTGACCTTTCTCTGCTTTCGCCTACGCTTAAGATACAATCTTGAACGCTTAGTAGGTTTTTTCTCTTTAATTTGAATTACATCCTGGCCAATTATTGGCTTAACAGCTGCAGAGTCCTCCCTAAGACAGTCATTGAAAGCAGAAGAAATTCGCTGCCTCTTCTTTGATGGCTGCACATTGTCCTCCCTTTTTCTTTTCTTTTCATGGATTGACAATGTCTCTATACAATGGAGAATGCACAGTTTACCAAGATAATAGATGGCCAATAAAATTGCAAGGAGAAATCATACAGTATTCAGAGAACTAACAAGAGGAATCTGTAAAAGAGAAAAATCACACATAGTACATATTCACAAGAGATATGATTATGTAGAGCATATATATTTTTTGATAAAATTGAACCATATTTTAGGATATAGAATTTTTCTCTTCAACTAGAATAGAAGTTAATACTGAGACTTACCCTTTTGCTTGATACATAGAGGAGGTCCAGACACTAGACACTTGCTGGAGTTTTTTTCCTAGTAATGATAAGAATATTGATGTTTCTTGCAGAAGATAAACCATGAAATTATGGCCGACCTACAAACAAGGGAACTTGGATATTAGCAACCAAACACTTGAATACTGAAGTAAATCATCAAAAGGTTTGACAAAAAAAAAAACCCGGTTGAGAAGAAACTCCCAAGATGAATCTGCCAATAACTCCAAAATAGGGCTCGACTGATCGTACTGTCAAACAGATGAACAGGAAGAGAAACCATTAGTTATAACTTATATATACCACTTATATATACCACTCAAGACATTCCAAGAAAACCAGCAACACGCAGGAGTCAGAACAGAGGACAAAGAATTTCATAGGTGACCAAAGAAGGCTACACTATACATGAGTTTGAGAAAGAAGTAGAAGAGTTTCACCTTGTCATATCTAGCACAGATAGCATTTTGGCAATCACATCCAGATTGCTTAATTTCAATAACCCTTTCAACAATCTGAAATAATCAATAATGATTCAAAAATCAGCAACATCATACAAATTAAGATAAATATATCTACCAAATGTTCTTACAAGTTACAAGTAGCAAGTAGCAACGGCTTGAAATCTCATAAAGTTAAGATCTCAAATCAAAGAGTGAACAGTGCGAAGCAGAATCCTACCTCTCTCTGTGACCACCACGATTTTGGCGAGAAATCCAGAAGCGGAGGGGTTTGTTCGTGAAGTATAACAAAGCATCGTTGAAGAAGTTTACGGTAGTAAAATGGATCATCGGGACGCAGCAGAAACGCCGGTTTATCGCTGCTGCAACCGAGACAACCTTGGCCCCGGCATTTACATTTCTCCCACTGGATATTCTGGCAAGTAATCAGATGTATTATAGCGTCGTTTAAATTCCTCGCTCTTTTCCCGAATAACCTCCATAGAGTCTCCGGCACACGATGCCTAGGTTTGCGCGGCATTTCACCTTCCTCCTCCTTTCTCTTGGAAGAGATTGAGAGAGAAAAGTGAGCTAGATTTGCTTATATATACCACTCAAGACATTCCAAGAAAACCAGCAACACGCAGGAGTCAGAACAGAGGACAAAGAATTTCATAGGTGACCAAAGAAGGCTACACTATACATGAGTTTGAGAAAGAAGTAGAAGAGTTTCACCTTGTCATATCTAGCACAGATAGCATTTTGGCAATCACATCCAGATTGCTTAATTTCAATAACCCTTTCAACAATCTGAAATAATCAATAATGATTCAAAAATCAGCAACATCATACAAATTAAGATAAATATATCTACCAAATGTTCTTACAAGTTACAAGTAGCAAGTAGCAACGGCTTGAAATCTCATAAAGTTAAGATCTCAAATCAAAGAGTGAACAGTGCGAAGCAGAATCCTACCTCTCTCTGTGACCACCACGATTTTGGCGAGAAATCCAGAAGCGGAGGGGTTTGTTCGTGAAGTATAACAAAGCATCGTTGAAGAAGTTTACGGTAGTAAAATGGATCATCGGGACGCAGCAGAAACGCCGGTTTATCGCTGCTGCAACCGAGACAACCTTGGCCCCGGCATTTACATTTCTCCCACTGGATATTCTGGCAAGTAATCAGATGTATTATAGCGTCGTTTAAATTCCTCGCTCTTTTCCCGAATAACCTCCATAGAGTCTCCGGCACACGATGCCTAGGTTTGCGCGGCATTTCACCTTCCTCCTCCTTTCTCTTGGAAGAGATTGAGAGAGAAAAGTGAGCTAGATTTGACAATGGAGTCTGATAAAGGCGGGAGATAAAAGGTCTGATAAAGTGCGATTTTAGCGCTATCTAGATTTTGAGCTACAAACGCTAGACGCAGCGTCCACCAAATCGCAAACGCGGGTCGATATTCTCTTAAAACTCAACCGGTCTTATTGCTTTCTATACATCCGGTTCAAATTACATTCTTCATATCTATACTCCAAAATCAGATTACAATACAGATCTCGCTCTGTAACCATCTGGTAAGCTTAGTGTTAGGCTGCTATTGATCTGAGGTTAAAATAGATCTAGAGGCGCTTTTCTTCATACAATTGTTAGGATCTAGAGAATGAAAACACTTAGAAAACTTGCAAAGCTTTTTCTAAAAGTAGCAGAAATGCATGGACAGAAGATTCACAAGCAGCAATGAGCTCTTGAATGGGTATATGTAAGCTTTCAAATGATGTGTTTCAGTACAATGTGACCTAATAAATAATGGAAGATGTAAAGATTGTGATTGTGATTGTGCCTCAAATGATTTGGTTTAAAACTCTCCTTTCAGCTGGGCATTGTGATGGGGACAGACCATCTTCCAAGATGAGCTGTGTAGTTTGTGCAACGGATTACTCCTCTTCCCCTAGGACCATCTGGGAAATCTATGACACTGATGCTACCTGTGTCTAGATGGAACAACCCGAGTCCTTCTTTAGTGAGGTTTAGGCATTGTGCTATGAGCGATATCTGAGTCGAGCGATATCTGAGTCGTTGGAGGACCAACCACCACCATTACTTCTCCTTGGTTTGAGGATAGCTCGTCTAAGAGTGATTCCCATGCTTTTCTGGATCTGTTCAATAGAGCTGAAACCACTTCTTCGTCTAACTGACTTAGCCAACCAGGTTGGATCGATGCAATCACATCTCTGTCCTGTAGAGTTGAGGGATCAAAAAGATCAGATTAGTGTTCATTTTATTATAGCATCGGGGTAAGTAATCTTGCCTGATTGGATTTGGGAAGAACAGCCTCAAATTAGTGTTCATTTTATTATAGCATCGGGGTAAGTAATCTTGCCTGATTGGATTTGGGAAGAACAGCCTCAACGTCGAGCTCATTCATTTGTTTTGTTTTCACGGAGCGAGGCACACTATCTACACCCAAACAACCCGCAGCTTCTTGCACCTATCAACTCTTTAAACTGTTAAAATGAAAAGAAACAAGATTCCGAAGAAATAGATAGTCTTCAGTTTGTTAAGAAAATGAAGCTAGGTACATAGAGAGATATAACTTACCTGGGATATTATTCCAGCGGTCTCAATGGAGGCTGTTTTAGGGCTGCAAACTATTGAACTAACCCTTAGATCAAGAAGAAGCTCTGGGGACCCATATAGCTATACCTCTTTATCCTCCTGACCATGGCAGACAAGTATGATCTGCTTATTAGCTTTCCGCCCACCAGAACTTCCACCAGCTAGAGGCGAATTAGGTGTCTGCATTAGTACTACATAGACAAGTAAGCAGAAATTTGACTGCCAATAGTCCAAGTTGAGAATCTTGCAGACAAAGTAAAGTCACATAACTAAGATGATTAAGAGACTATGTCAAAAGCCAGACCTATGTTAAATGAAAGATGAGCTTTCATGTTTCATATATTTTTTATTTTTTTTTAAAAAGCTTCCACAGTTACCTGATTTAATCGATTAAGACATACGTGAGGAGATCCACCGTCAGCTCTTGGGGTGAAGTCCAGTACGCTTACACCACAATTGCTCTGCAACAAACTCCTAAAATAATTTGTCCCCAGTCCTGTCATATAACCAAAGATAGCAGAAGTTAAAAAAAAATCAACAGAGACATGAAAAGTTGGTAAATTGCCGCAAAAAAAAAGAAAAGAACAAGTACCAATTGCTGTTGCCACAAGAGCCTGATTAACAGCATTATGAGCAACGACAAGAATAGACTTGCTCTTAACAGCATTATGAGCAACGACAAGAATAGACTTGCTCTCATGAGCAAGAATACTAGTCCAACAGCTTCTAGCACGTGACCATAACTCTCTTACTGGATAGTGGCCATCAATGATGAAATTTGCCGGATCTTCTTGCCATTTCTGAAAAGGTTCACCAAATTTTGATTTCCCCTCTTTCTTGAGTAGACCCTAGTATATAACCATCAACTAGAACAAGGGTTAAGAGTATGATATACTGGTCCATGAAACATATATGTCTCGATCACAGGCACAGCTAAGACTTACTTGGAAAGAGTAGAGATCAATTTCTCTGAGATCGTAGTCCGAACAGGCACAGCTAAGACTTACTTGGAAAGAGTAGAGATCAATTTCTCTGAGATCGTAGTCCGAAATCATCTCGCTTTCTCGACTACCCCATATGATTTCAGCTGTTTTCTTTGATCTCTTTAAAGGACTGAACACAATGTATAACAGATCCAGCAAAATTACAACAGGCTTTAACAACAAAAATGTCCATGACAAAGAACATTAAGACAAAAGGGCAGTGACTATACAAATCTAGATTAAAATATCAAATTGAATCATTCATATTTACAAATCCTTATTTCTGATTATCCAAAATCTAGAAGAAAAAAATCAATCCAAACACCTCATTGTCTTCATTAATCATATACCAACCACTCAATTCGATCTAAGATCCAAATCTAAGAGACTGATTTCACAAACAGATTCAGTAGACTTAGAAAACTAAATTCCTGAAAAAATGAGCTTTTTTATGATTATATTGGTAATAATCCAGTAAAGAGGGTGGAAATACCTGGTAAAGCAGACATCGAAAGCATCGTTGATAAGCATCTGACGAGAAATGTTGGCCTGAGACTCGCCTTTATTCGTCAAAACGGAGAAATCAGAGCTTCCTTGAATCCTCCCTTCTTCATTCCACGTACTCTGCCCATGTCTCACAAGAACAACTCGCTTCGTCGGCTTCGGTGTACCTTGTTCATGCAGGCTTGATGATGATCGAATCGAAATGTAGCGGCGAGTTGAATTTTTCCGGCTAGTTTGATGGAGGAGGAGGACACTCGGATAGGGTGATATCGGAGTAGTGAGTGGTAGAGAAATCATTTTATTTTATTTTTCCGTTTTAACAAATACGAATTATCTCGTTTCGTATTTTTGTTGTTGGTCTTTGGGCCACAAAGGGTCCACCGAAAATCTTGTCGATGACGGCGGTGAAAGCAGCAGAGAATTCAACATGAAGAGGATGGCTAGTGAATGCAACGTAAGCATCTTTATTCTCAAAGGTCATAGAAAATGCATGAGTGAAACCTTGTGTAAGCATCTCATGACTCTCTTTATCTTCACCCCTAGTAATTATCGTCAAATCTTAGGGTCATTAATTAACAGATCTAAACAAGTATTTATAATATAATTAAAGAATAAATAATGACGAACCATTCAAAGGATTTGACAGAATCAATTTGAGAAACAAGATTCTCTAAGCCTTTCAAGATCTCATCAACTTTTGTATCTTCTTTAAACTTCACAACCACCAAATGCTTAAACCCTGAAGTTGCCATATGATTTTTTAAGCTTCACTTACTTGTATACACTAATGTTGAAGCATTAATTTCTTATATAGAGATTGAGATGCAAATGTTATGTGTGCACGTGTGAACATGTACGTGTGTGAATGTACACGTGTGTGTGTATGTGTGTCTGTACACATGTGTGTGAACAATAATGTTTTTCACTGTGCTTGACTTCAGTGTACAGTTTTCTGTTTTCTTCTGACATAACCTACATGACTATCTGTCTCTCAATTTAAAACTTTTTTTTTATTAACTGGTCTTTGTTGACAAGACAACTTGCATGTTTTGTCATTATAATTTGATTTTTTTTTTGAATTTCTGGTCAGAAACTTTAGATTCTGAATAGACTTTGACGTTAAGGGGCTTTAGATGTTTGTGTTCTCATTGATAGCTTCTGTAGTGGTGAATGAAGTTAAGGGGCTTTAGATGTTTGTGTTCTCATTGATAGCTTCTGTAGTGGTGAATTGTGGTGTATAGCTGCACGAGCTAGTTAGGGCTTACCACACGAAATCTAGTACGGTTTGGGATTTTTTCAAAGAATATATATATGACTAATTTAGAAAACCCAATTCCTCTAGGAAAAATTTACACTAATATATCTATACAACATTATCGGTACCAATAGAAATCAATCGTAATACATATCTAGTAGACTAAAATGTAAATATTCTTAGAATTATTCGTTAGTATTTTAAACCTAAGTTTTAGATCTTTTTTTTTTTTTCCAGAGTTCTCCTTATATTAAAAAATTGGGTAATTTTACCATTAGTAAGGAAAAATAAATATTTACTGTCAACTATTGGTAATGTAAAATAATATTACTGTTAACCACTTAACCTATCTCATCGACAGTGACAAAGATTAGAGCGTGATGGGTTTAGTTCCATCATTGTCTCTATGGCCATGTCTTGTTTATTTTTGATCATATCAAAACATTCAAAGATATAATAGTGACATAAATATTGGTCACGGGTATGATTTTATTTTATTTTTGTAAATATATCTAAATCAACCTGAATTATTAACAAAAATGGACTTGTACAAAAATATTTACTGTCAACTATTGGTAATGTAAAATAATATTACTGTTAACCACTTAACCTATCTCATCGACAGTGACAAAGATTAGAGCGTGATGGGTTTAGTTCCATCATTGTCTCTATGGCCATGTCTTGTTTATTTTTGATCATATCAAAACATTCAAAGATATAATAGTGACATAAATATTGGTCACGGGTATGATTTTATTTTATTTTTGTAAATATATCTAAATCAACCTGAATTATTAACAAAAATGGACTTGTACAATGGACAAACAAAAATCACACCAAAACAGATTTGGTTAACATAGTAATTTCGTCCATTTCAAGTTAAGACTTGAATTTAGTAATCACTCAAACCGGGTGCAGATGAATCTCATATAACAAATTTAAAGTAATACAATTTTCATCAAATTCATCCAACGATTTACCATAAGCTAATTTTTTTTTTCTTTGAACTCTAGACATATTAGAATTAGAAAATTATAATTACTTTCAACTAATTTTTGTTCATCTCCACAAAATAAGAGTATATTGTTGTTTTTTGTTAGTTCTTTTTCCTTTTTCTCTCATTCAATTTATTTTTCCCACTACTATTATTACATTTTTTTTATTCTACTAAATCTGATGCTGTAATTCTGATTATTCCAATACGGACCATCAATTTGCACCCTAAAATTAGTAGAATGCTTTTGGGACAAGCTCTGAAACAAATCAAAAATAAAATGGAAAGGGAAACATGGTGCATGGATTTATGTCAGCTCAACAATCTTTTTGTAATAAAGTTTGATTCAGCCATACCATTTTTTTCTTTTATGATAGGATCATTCTTGTGGGCTTACTTCTTCTCAAGTCACATGAAACTTGGACCCATATTTTTCTTAATTATTTCCCTCTTAAAGATATGATTAAAGCAGTAACATGTGGCCATACTCTTATATCAATTCCCACCATATTTTTCTTAATTATTTCCCTCTTAAAGATATGATTAAAGCAGTAACATGTGGCCATACTCTTATATCAATTCCCACTGAAAATGACATCATATCGACCCGTTGCCTAACATAATTGGCACTTTTTTTGTTTTGTGAAATAAAATATGGAGGAGGTGGTTTCAATGGAATGTCTGATTAAAAAGTTTCAGTTGTTAAAATATTTTTTTCTATGTGTGGGATCTGTCAAATCCTAGTTTGCCCCCAAAAACCTTTTTTGAGTTTCCATGCCCCTTAAAAAAAAAACAAACCCTTCCCTCCTGTTTTAGGAATAAAAAAACAGAAGTGATGACAAAAAATTTTTTTATTTTAAGGGACATAAAGAACAGGGGATAAGATTTAGGGGTAGAAAAGAACAAGACCCTCTCCCTGTGTATAAAGTTATACCTCACGAGAAATGGTTATTAGGAAAGTCTTGAGAAATGTCAATAGGGTCATTTTGGAAAGTGCCTTCATTATGTGTTGCAACTGACCTCTATGGACTTTAGAAGTTCTTAACTGTTTTTTTTTTTGGAAAACTACTTAATTTCATTAATTAAGCAAAGATTACTTTTTGGAAAACTACTTAATTTCATTAATTAAGCAAAGATTACATCGATGATGGGTGAGACCTATCGGATCCTATACCGACAAACTTACAAGTCACTGGGACTAGATAAACAACATTAAAATTGAACCGACAAACTTACAAGTCACTGGGACTAGATAAACAACATTAAAATTGAAGACACAATACATAAAATAAAAAGATAGGAGGGTCACTAGTTCTATTAAGTGACTAAGCCTAAATCCTCTAACCGAT
>CM071717.1:47466858-47476966 GCA_036630335.1 Physaria fendleri
TGAATACCTTAAAATGAAGAAGAAATGAGTAAGCTTGTTATCTTCCTGATTTTAAACTTTTTATCATTTTTGTTTTGAATCTCGTTGATAGGTAATCGTGGACCAGTATTGAGCAGATACTTGTGGATGAGAACATGTGGACGAGGACTGGTAGGCGAAGATGGATACGCGTGGACGTGTAAGATCCTCTCATCTCTTCACTTACTTCTTGAACAACTCTTCATTTACTTCTTAAATACCTGAAAATAAAGAATAATGAGTAAGCTTGTTATCTTTCTGATTTTCAATTTTTATCATTGTTGTTTTGAAACTCGTTGACAGGTAGACGTGGACCAACATACTTGAGCAAGTCTTGTGGATGAGAACATGTGGACGAGGACTTGTAGACGGCGATGGATACTCATTGACGTGTATTCTTGGACGGAGACACTTATACGGGGACGTATATGGGTAGTCGTGGACGTTTACTCGTGGATGAGTACTGGTTGACGGGTACTCGTGGACGAAAGACGTGGACTTGTAGACGAATGCACATATAATCAATAGTGGTCCTTGGAATTATTACCAATGGGTTCGTAATAGTAAATTTGGGATTTATAAAGGTCAACATACATGGATTTCCATGATATCATCAAGAATATCCGATCATGCATGCCCATATAAGTACACAACAAATAATTTAGAACACAAAAAGTTATATACTCAGACGAGAACGCATAGACGAATATACTACGACCAGGAGTCGTGGATGGGGCCTCGTGGGCGAGTTAGCATGGACGATTACTCGTGGACGAGTAAGCATGGACGATTACTAGTGGAAGAGTAAGCATGGACGACAACTTGTGGACGTGTTCATGGAAATAATTATGATAAATAATAATTATAGACAAGAAAAATATGTCTAACTCGAGAAGTAGTCGACGGAAATTTTTCCGTTTGAGTCCATTATTTGAATTTTCGAGCTCGAGAAGTAGTCCACGTACATAATGATATACAAAAAAAAATAAATAAAGCGGTACATATGAATCCCAAGTTAGAGTTTAGCATGTGAACAACTTGGAAGTTGTATAATTCGTCACCCTTGGGTTTAGGCATTCGAGAACTTAGGTTATATGTTTTGATAACTTTTGAAGTGGGTTTAAACTTTGCCATTGGGTTTATGAATCCCAAGTTAGGGTTTAGTATCTGAACAATTTGGAAGTTGTATAATTGGTCACCCTTGGGTTTAGGCATTTAAGAATTTAGGTTATATGTTTTGATAACTTTTGAAGTGGGTTTAAACTTTGCCATTGGGTTTATGAATCCCAAGTTATGTTTTAGTATTTGAACAATTTGAAAGTTGTATAATTCGTCACCCTTGGTTTTAGGCATTTAAGAACTTATGTTATATATTTTGATAACTTTTTAATTGGGTTTAAACTTTTCCCTTGGGTTTATGAATTTCAAGTTAGGATTTATTATTTGAACAATTTGGAAGTTGGATAATTTGTCACCCTTGGGTTTAGACATTCGAGAACTTAGGTTATATGTTTTGATAACTTTTGAAATGGGTTTAAACTTTGCCCTTGGGTTTATGAATCCCAAGTTAGGGTTTAGTATTTGAACAATTTGGAAGTTGTATAATTTGTCACCTTTGGGTTTAGGCATTTAAGAATTTAGGTTATATGTTTTGATTTGGGTTTAGGCATTCGAGAACTTAGGTTATATGTTTTGATAACTTTTGAAGTGGGTTTAAACTTTGTCTTTGGATTTATTAATCCCAATTTAGGGTTTAGTATTTGAACAATTTGGAAGTTGTATAATTCGTCACCGTTGGGTTTAGACATTTACGAACTTAGATTACATGTTTTAATAATTTTTTGAATTGGGTTTAAACTTTGGCCTTGGGTTTATGAATCTCAAGTTAGTGTTTATTATTTGACCAACTTGGAAGTTGTATAGTTCGTCACCCTTGGGTTTAGGCATTCGAGAACTTAGGTTATATGTTTTGATAACTTTTGAAGTGGGTTTTAAACTTTGCCCTTGGGTTTATTATCCCAATTTAGGGTTTAGTATTTGAACAATTTAGAAGTTGTATAATTCGTCACTCTTGGGTTTAGACATTTAAGAACTTAGGTTACATGTTTTCATAATTTTTGAATTGGGTTTAAAATTTGGCATTGGGTTTATGAATCTCAACTTAGTGTTTATTATTTGACCAATTTAGAAGTTGTATAATTCGTCACCCTTGGGTTTAGGCATTCGAGAACTTAGGTTATATGTTTTGATAACTTTTGAGTGGGTTTAAACTGTGCCCTTGGGTTTATTAATTCCAATTCAGGGTTTAGTATTTGAACAATTTGGAAGTTGTATAATTCGTCACCCTTGGGTTTAGACATTTAAGAACTTAGGTTACATGTTTCGATAATTTTTGAATTGGGTTTAACTTTGGTATTGGGGTTTATGAATCTCAAGTTAGTGTTTATTATTTGACCAATTTGGAAGGTGTATAGTTCGTCACCCTTGGGTTTAGGCATTCAAGAACTTAGGTTATATGTTTTGATAACTTTTGAAGTGGGTGTAAGCTTTGCCCTTGTGTTTATTAATCCCAATTTAGGGTTTAGTATTTGAAAAATTTGGAAGTTGTATAATTCGTCACCCTTGGGTTTAGGTATTTAAGAACTTATGTTATATGTTTCGATAACTTTTGAAGTGAGTTTAAACTTTGTCCTTGGGTTTATGAATATGAATATGAAATTAGGGTTTATTATTTGAATAATTTAGAAGTTGTATAATTCACTACCCTTGGGTTTAGGCAGTCGAGAATTTAGGTTATATGTTTTGATAACTTTTGAAGTGAGTTTAAATTTTGCCCTTGAGTTTATGCAACCTAAGTTAAAGTTTAGTATTTTAATAATTTGGAAATTGTATAATCCGTCACCCTTGGATTTAGTTTTTGTTTTAATTGGAACAACATTTAATATTTTTTAAAACAAGTCCACATGGAATAAATAGGTCTGTTGACCAACGATAACTTAAATACGTCTGTAGACCAATGATACCAATAAGTCTACAAATATGTTTATGTGAACACGACATAAGGGTATAACTGTCTTTTCTTTTTCTCTCTCCTATGCTAGGACCAGGAAACTTTGTTCACAATGCTAGTTTTTTAGTTACTATTAATTTCCGATGCTACAATCAGTAAAAATCCCTAATTTTTTTTCCAGATGTTTGCATTTAATGGCCAGAACTATATGTATTGCTCTTGATTACACATGATTTCTCTATGCTAATCATTTCTCTAATGTCTATGGAGTTTAAGAGAAAGACTGACTTAAACTTGTTTTGGATGTGCAGCTAATTCTGAGGCAACGGTTTTGGCTCTGCAATTTTTAAAGAAACAGTAAGAAGTGGTGATAATTTGGTTTGCTTTACTTTCTTTCTTTGTTTGGACTATGGTTACACTTTTGTAGTGCAGTTTGGTTTCACTTTTCTGTAAGTACGATATGAGGATGCTGCTTTATTTAGTTTTCCATGGCTGATCATTGTCACTGATACGCAATTAGCATAGTTAAGATGTTTATAGAAATATTGAGTGAGTGAGAACCTTTCTAGGCTTTCAACATAGATTAGTATTTGTCAAATGAAGCTATAGTAACCAAGAGGAATACTGAATTAGTATCACTTATTTAGTCATCATCTAGATTAAAATATTCGAGCAAATAGATAGGTTTAGAGCTCTTACATCTACAAATTTTGATTCTAGTTCACTATAAAGTCTGACCTGACGTGTTTTGTTCGTGTCATTGTAAAACAGACGTATATCCGCGACAGAGAATGCTCTTTCGCAGCAAATGTAGATATGTCCATGTTACAACAGCAAATAGTCCCAAGGCAAGAGAATTATAGCCAAAGTCGAGCGATAGCACTTCTTAGTGTACAATCAAACAATAACAGAGCTTAGTGGAATATTCATGCCCTTCTGCAGCATCTCACTTGATTTTTTGTCAGATAGAGATGCCTAATGATAATGATCTTTGTTGTTATCATCTTGTTCCTCAATTGATTTTCTCTTTGTTGTGGCTTGAAACAATAACATTTTATCTCTGTGTTCCTGCTTTATCGAATCTAGAGCTGAAGCTTAAACTATACACATGTTAAGCCTCCTTTTTGATGTGGATAGTGTAGAGTCTAAAAGTTTTCTTTTATTTCTATAAGATTCAATGTAATAGCATTTAACTTTTGTTACACTACACTCATGGGAATATTCAAAGCAATAACAAAGTATTATCCATAATAAAATATGATTTCACACATAAGATGCTTCATAGTAAACCCCATGAGAGGAGCACAGTGATCAATTGTGTCAAACTCTCTGAAACATCAAACAAATGGCTCGAAAGTTAGTAAGTATCATATCTATGTCTCAAAATTAATAATCCAAGCAAGTTTCTTGGAGTTTAGTAGTATTACTAACTTGGTGCTTTGGACTCACTTTGACGTGGATAGTTTATGTAGCAACTTGAATTAAACCTCCTCATCATATCGCTATGTGGTCTATCGTGAACATATCCTAATTGTTGTCTCTGAAGCTCATGCATGACAATTCTCTCAGTATAACTAAGTAATCTCTGTTAACTTGCTCTTCAACCCTCTAGCTCTATTTATCGGATACTCTTACTCGAACTTGGTTGGTCTCACAATGTAATTAACGTCCCTATGCGTAGTGAGAATGAAAATGGGGGAAATTTATGAACCCTAATTTTTAAGATTTGTCAAAGAAGAGAAATATGACGATTATTGTGTGAGGTCATTTTGGTTAAATGAGAAAACGACACAGTATTTGCTAATAATATGTTAAACTAACGGTAAAATTTTCTGTTAAATATTAATCCGTCAGTCAAAAACCTAATTAAAGTTAGTCAACAAAGTAAAATCATAACAGGAGATTATGTACGGGTATAATGTTTTTAACATAATAACTATTCATGCTTGTTATAGCACGGATATGCTATTTAGGTCGTAGATTTCCCCATTTGCTGTTGTGCGGGTCGGTTGTGACCGTTTTCCCATCCTTTCTATCTAGAACCACAAAACAAAAAAAAAATTTTGTTTGTTTAAGATACTTTTTCTAATCAGACCGTAAAAAATTGATATGTTTGTTAATAAGAGCACAACATGTGCAAACAAAGGAAGAAAAAAGAGGAAGAAGATAGGAGGCTTTTTTTTTTATTGGATTGTTGCTAATAATAACAAAACTAACGACCAATATAGCGGGAAAAACGGCTGCAAACTGCCACGAGTAAATGGCGATTACAAGAAAAATACATGAATGCCTATTTCGGGCAAAGGCCAAAAAAAACAGAGCTGCAGGCAGAAAGAAAAGACAGATTTTTCGACATCTTCTCTTATCTTCTCTTCTCTCTGCCTGCAATTATGACTGTACAGGGACAAAAATAAAAAAAAATAAACATGATTTATGTATCAAGAAAATTAGTTAGAGTAAAATCATTGCCGAGGACCATCATCACCAGTTGAAAGTTTTGTGTAATCAATTGCAGAGTCACCTGAGAATTGTAATCATACGCTATGTTTAAACCACAACATTATATTCTCGGTAATGATTTATCCCGCGGAGAGGAGTCAGGAAAAGACTTACTTTTGGTAGAGTCAGTTGATGCGCGTGGTGGCGAACTGCCTCCTCTAATATCTGTATTCATATCCACAAGGAACTATGAGAATGTTATGCTAAAATGCAGCAATCTTCAAAAAAAAAATAATTGGAAAGATAAGCAGTTGTTTGCACCTAAAGAATGGCGAGAACCACGGACAGCGTCAAAGTTTCTGTATGTATAGCCCACAAAATTGATATTTTGAGGGGTTATGCTTACCTACAAACAAATAAACAAAGGTCCGGTAAATCGATTAGTACATAGCATTAGCAAGACCCTAGGAATAAGCGATACGTTTTCCTGAGAATTGTGGTATACCTTCCATGATGGTCCAGATCCTGTTTTTTACGTTTTCCTGAGAATTGTGGTATACCTTCCATGATGGTCCAGATCCTGTTTTTGCTGGTTTCGGACACTCCACCTAAGGAAACAATCAGAATATGATACCATAGAATAAGAGCAAAGGAGAGGACTTTTACCTCATCAAATTTCATAAAATTCTGCGTATCAAGTTCTCCATTGACCACTGGCTTAAAAGCTGCATCCATCTCATACAGTTTTTCCCATTCCACATCTTTGAACCAAGGATGAGCCTAGATGTGTCTAGTTTTGTCATTAAGCATGTAATAGACGAAGAGAAAAGTGAACAGTCTTCGTTATTACATTTACATACTTTGATTTGCTCGGCTCCGGCTCCATGAGAACCAAGCCTATGCTCAGAATCACAAAGCAGTCTACAAATGAGATCTCTTGCCTCAGGTGTCACCCTTGCATCCTCGGGGAATATTAAATGAGTTCTCCAGCTCACAATCTAAATTCCAACAAATATATATAATGAGATAAAAGAAGGTGTGACCTAAGAGAAACGTAGTCAACATTGAAATCTTCCATGATCTTTAACTCTCATCTTACCATCAACATGACAATTCAAAATGATAAGACTGTAAATTTTAGTAGTAAATTGACCTTTCTACATGTTGTTATGGGATCATCGGAGTAAAATGGTGGATAACCAACAAGCATCTCATACATAATGGCCCCCAAGGACCACCTGCAGTCAAATGAATACATACAAGTCAGTGAAACAAAATAGATATCTGCCCATACTAGGAGATAAGCAAAAAGATAAGATGACAAGCTTATCATGAATCTCTATGTTATGTCACATAGAATAATCCTACTGATGTAAACAAACATGAAGGAAGAGTTCCATGGGAAAAAAAATCTAAGACAATTACGGTGACCTACCAGTCACATTCGACACCATATCCCTTCTTCAGCAACACTTCAGGCGCAATATAATCAGGGGTACCTACCGTAGAAAATGCCTGTTGCAGAAAAGTGCACACAAAAACCAGAGGATTTAGACATAAACCCAATGGAGAAATTTTAAGTATACCCTAGATCTGATTTGAATAGAAGACGGATATCATTAAAAGGCTTAAAAATTTTGTACTATACCAGTTTTCTTCTGTTTATCTGCCAATGCTGCAGCTGTTCCAATGGGCTCTTCCAACGCCTTCCACGTCGTCCTATCGGGCAGTTCTCATCCACATCGAGTGATTCATTTATATTCTCATCATTCAAAGGTTCATTTACATTCATAGCTGAAAGATTTCTACAATCGAGAGGCTTACAAAGACCAAAATCTGATAGCTTCATATGACCATTCTTGTCCAACAGAAGATTGTCTGGTTTTATATCCCTGAAATAGATCGACCTCATATATATATATATATATATATATATATAGAAGTTTAGTCATCATAATGATACAAGAAACAAGTAGACGAACCTGTGAACATAATTATGTTTATGTATTGACTCAATAGCCAAAACACTTTGAGCAATGTAAAATCGAGCCACGGTTTCAGTCAAAGTCTCCTCCCTCATAAGCAAAGTCATCACATCACCACCAGACAGATACTCCATGATAAGGTACAAATATTCTGGATCTTGGAACGAGTAATAAAGCTTTACAATGCAGTCACTAGCAACTTCTGCTAGCAAGTTCCTCTCAGCTCTAACATGTTCAACCTATTTAGATTGATCAACCAAAAGTGTATCTAAGACTTACAGCCCAAACTTTTATGCATGAATAAAGAGAAAATGAGATAATTTTAAGACTCACCTGCCCCCTACTAAGCATTTCAGACTTCTTCAACTTCTTCATAGCATAAATGTTGCCTGTCGTTTTCTCACGGCATAGTCTTACCTAAGAGAGATACCACATTTACAAATGGATCAAGGCGTCTAATTGCAACGAGTGTTCAAAGTTGGTATACCCAAAAAGACTAACCTCACCGAAAGCTCCTCTACCGATTATACTGAGAAGATCAAAATCATCAACGCAAAGCCTGTTCCTCATTAATCTAGTATATTCTGTTTCTTTCCTCTGCAAATCCTCCAGCAACTCGAGCTGTTCTTTCTCTGATACGTCTAAAGATGCTATCTTTTGTTCTAGCACCAAACGCCTGCAAATCAAAAGAACCAAATGTCCAATGAGAAAACAGTTGTATATAATATACATATATATATTTGGATCAAAGACCACTCATCATTTAACTAAAACAATACAGCTCCTAAAACAACATTATTCAGATAACAGAAGAAGCTAAAACGACGTGAAAACGCTGCAAGCACACCACTTTTTGTTCAATTAGGAATATCAACAAACAGATGATGTGCAGAAAGTTTGCCAACAAATTACCTTTCTTTACGTTGTTGGATGTGTCTCATGCGCTTATTGTAATGGTCTTCGATATACTTCTTCGCTGCAGCAACTTTCTCCAATGTCGAATCTGAAACAAACCCTTCATCCTCTAAATTCTCCTCAGCCTCCGATGCCAACTTCGCCACCACCTCCTCCTCCTCGTCTAGATTCTCCATTTTTTTCTCTCCCAAGACAAAAAAAAAAAAAATTTTTTTCTCTCCCAAGACAAAAAAAAAAAAAACAATTCCTTTATCAAGCTCTCTCAAAATTCAGAAAATCTCTAGCAATCGTTCTCTCTAAGTAAATTGTGAGAATATTATGATCGCTAGCACGAAAACTCTTATCCATCGATCAATGGCAATTTACAAGTTTGTATTTTGGAATTCAGAAAAAGGGGATTTTGGTTTACTATTTTTGATATATTCAGGATAAACGAAGAAACAAATAAGCCAAAAGTACAAAATCAGGACGCAACACGTTACGTTATTAATGCTATAATAAGCCTATAAGCAGATTAAATGAAATAGTTCACAAAGTGGAAATTACCGTAAAACATTTTGGGAAAACTATAATTTAATACACAAACTTTCCGTTTTCCCATTTAAATACATGGACTATTTTCCAATTATCAAATTAAACCCTAATTTTTGAATTTTTTCCTAATTTAAACACCCCGTTAAATCACTTTTAATCTGTTAACTTGACGTTAAAACAGTGTTACTGTTTCCGTTAATTAAAACGGTACGTTCTGATTTCTTTGCTAAAAATTGTTATTTAATACACAAATTTTTCCTGTTTCGCAATTTTAAACTCATACTCTAGCTTCCCCATTTAAATACATAGACTATTTTTCAATTATCAAAATCAAACCCCAATTTTGAATTTTTCCCTAATTTTTTTTTTGGTCGGCAAAATTTATCCTAATTTAAACACCTCGTTAACCGACTGTTATGTTGATACCAAAATGTGAAAATTGTCAAAATCTTCAAACTGTAAATTTTATTTGGCTGAATATTACAGTTGCTTGAAAAAATATTGTTCTAATTAATGACAAAATCTAGGCTAAACTAATAAAAATATGAATTAGTTTTTAGAAACACCACATTTTTATTTTTCTAATTAATGACAAAATCTAGGCTAAACTAATAAAAATATGAATTAGTTTTTAGAAACACCACATTTTTTTTACCAGAAATATAATAAATCTAGACTTCACCAAAAATACCACGCCACGGTTTTTGATTACCGTGTGGGAGACAAAATTACCAAAAAGCCCCTATTACCGTGGTAATCATGAATGTGATAACTAAAACGTGGACATGGACGAGGGTAAACGAGTTTTTTCTAGCCTATGGTATGGTAATAAAAACAAGAACGATAATTTTTTTAAAAAATGTGGTATACCCTAAAAATGTTATGATTATTAGAAAAAATATTGTGTGCTATTACCGACAATTGTTTTTTGGTGGATTTAACAGAAAAAATTATTAGTTCGATAAAATATATTGTGAATATTTATTGTTTATATAGATTTTTGTTCGTTATTTAGGATTGATTTTCATATATATTTTTTTTACATATTAGTTGGATTTGTTCTATAAATGAAAAATATAAAAAAATATTAAAAGTGACTTAACGAGGTGTTTAAATTAGGGAAAAATTCAAAAATTGGGATTTAATTTTGATAATTGAAAAATAGTCCATGTATTTAAATGGGGAAGCTAGAGTATGGGTTTAAAAT